>OX578272.1:243868581-244468581 GCA_951217065.1 Baccha elongata
GATTGGTGTTAATTAAACGAAACGGTGAAGTAAAATAGTTGTCCCATTCGAGATCATTTATATCGCCAAAATTAGAAGAAAAGAAGGCATGTAATAGAAAATTGGAAATTCAAAAAATACTCAAACTCAAAAAAGAATCACATCAGATTATATTCAGACTTCCGACTGGAAAATAATATTCCGCCTAGCGAAAATCTGTTAAAATCATGGAAATATTAATATTTTAAAAACATCTAAAATAGGGTAGTACTGGCAAGAATGTTTATCTGCAGTTTGTTTTTGGTCTATTCGAAGAACTGCTTCGTTATGTGTAATATATGTTGGGATTGGAAAGGCAACCATTTTTGTTTGTGTCGCATTGTGGAAATGTGACCCCTCTGAAAGGATGACATGAAGCACGGGCACAAACAGGTTACAATATTCAGCCTGTAGCCATAAGTACCTTTCAGACTGATTTTAAGCTCTCAATATAGTTTTTTTTTTTTAAGTTCAATGATTTTTAACTGAATTGTGCGATTTGAACTACATATTTAGAAATCATCTTAAGCGTCGTAATGAGGATCACAACGGCCTACCGGTAGAGCTACCGGTTTAGGATTGTTCCATCGCTGACTTCATCTGTTTGTTACAGACATTTTAAGACCTGCAAACGGTATTCGGATTTATATTTTTCTATTCCTAAAATCGATTGGCGATTCGGCTAACCCAAAAATGTGAATATGGGCTGTCTCGAAATCTTTTATGTATTATTCGTTGTTTTGTTTCGGTGCAGTAATATCTGAACAGAACTAAGGGCCATACATACTAAATTACATGCAAATAAACCTAGAAATAACATAGTAAGAAAATACTTAAAATTAAATCGGATGGGTTTCTATATAAACCCCAAAGTTGTTGAATCATTAAATTAAAACTTCGAAAAAGGGAACCTATGTTATCACGTGAAGATTTTTAAACCAAGAACTAGCCTAGAGTAGCAATTAAAATATAACGTGATTAGAATAAATTTTTATTTTATTTTTGCTGCATACAAATAATAAACTTTTTCGTAATTCAATTTTACATACAAAATCTGGTAGCTTAAAAAATACTTAAATAATAAAATATGTTGCGTAAACGCCCAGTAGCTGAGTTAAATAATAATTGTAGATCATGCCTACACTTGGAATCCAAATAAAATTTAATTAAATAATAAATACATTTACCCAAATTTAGATCAAAGTTTGTATGTTGGCTAAATATTAAATAAATTTTACAAATAAATACAAATATAAATAAATATCTCAACTTTAACAATGTAGCAAAACAAAATTTAAACCCATAACAGTAGCTTATCTTTTGCCATATCAACTGATTTAAAACCGTTAAACCCATTCCAGGTGAAAATAATTTATATTTGTCCTCCTAAGACATTATATGGTTTTATTTCTACATTTCTACCTGACTTCCCCTTAAATATAAATTAATAAAAAAAAAACTTTAAAAAAGAGGAAAAATAACCGTCGCAATAAATTTTTAAAATAACAAAGTTTATAAATAAGTTGGTTAAGTATAAGAAAAACAAAATAGAACACAATCTATACCGAGCCATTCAATTGAATTTATTGAAACAAACAAAAAAAGGACACATTAATTAATAAAAATTCATTTATTATATAACGTTCACATTTTAGGAACCATGAAGACAAAAATAGTTAAACAATTCATGTGAATGTAAGTACATAGAATATTTAATTAAATAAATAATAATATGAATATAGTATTTCCAATAAAACAAGGATGTATTTATGTTGGTGGATGAACAAAAAGAATATGTTCTTGAATGTGAAGTCAAACATTTTCAAAAAAAAAAAAAAATGGAACCATATAAAATTTAAACGAATTTTCTGAAAAAGAAACAAAAAACATATTTACTAACAATATTATTGTATTAAACTAATAATATATTATTAAAAACAAAATGAATTCTTGGATTTTTCGATTTTATTGTAATTTTCACCGTCCCTTTTTAATCATAACGATGTAATACAAAAGTTAATAAATTAACTAAAAGAACAACTGAAACAAACTGATATTAAAAAAAAAACATACATATAAAATGTTTATAAAATATTAAAATAATAGCAAAAAATTAAGAAAACTATTTTATATCCTATCGTTATGTTTTGAATTTGTTTCACTCATGTTTGGTTTTGTCATTTCTTTTAGTTTAATAATTTAAAAATGTGGTTATTACAAATAATAAGAATTTTTGTATTACACAATACTAATCGAAAATAAATTTAACTTACTAAACTTAAATAAAATCTTAAATGAATAAAGAAAGTCATAAAATCATAAAAGACACATGAATTGCATGAATAAGAAAAAATTAAACTAGTTTTTTTTAGAACTAACAAGTCAAACATTTTTAATTGGAAAACAGAAATAAATTAAACAAAAGGATTAAACAAAATAGTAATACAAACGTATTGATATATTATATTATTATATAAAATATTGACAAAAAGTTTAGAAAAAAAAATAAAAATTATACTACTATGAAAGTAAGTTAATACGATTTTGTTTGTGTATTCTTCTTTCTTTTTTTGCGGCGATGATGCAATGTTTTCGACTGGATTCGAAATAAGTGACCCGATCTAGGAATACTTAGTGGGTAGTTTTTATCTCTATCCTATCTCCTTTTTGAACCGCCTAGATTTGTTTAGTTTTCGAATTCAAAGCGAATCTTTCGAGTCAATTGACAGTGACAGCTTGTTTTAATAAAAATACAAAACGAAAGAGATGAAATCAAACACGGTAATACAAAACTTAATTCTCGTCTTCAAAAACTATTCGTTTCGTATCGTATTCTATAATCAGGCCCAAAAGCTAGCGACGATTTTGTGATATTATTTTGGCGTGACTGAATTTTTGTCAAGTTATTGGTTGAATAACTATAGTGAATGACAATATGGCTACCGGAAAGGTCCGGAAACGGATTATTAAGTCCTCCAAGTTACGGTTATGTCAATTTTTGCTGATTTTACTTCTTATTTTAGGTCTCCGTTTACATCTCGTTGATCTGAATCGTCGATTGGAAGTAAATGAAAACATGAAGAATTTCAATTTGAATCCGTTGTTGGCACTCTTGTTAAGGAATATTAACTTTGGGTCCAAGTTTAGCCACCACTTAGACCTTTTGTTTTTAGTACTTTTCTGTGATTGGACAAAAAGTATGTTAAGACCTCATATATAACCAAAGTACCTCCCATATTATAAAAGTTTTAGTTTTTAACAGTTTTCTATAAAACTACTTTAATGAGTCAAACTTAATTCAGCACTATACAGGGTGAGTCATGAGCAATGCGACAAAATGCTAGGGCGTGTAGGTTGCGTTGAGACAAGAAAAAAATCGTATGGGAGGGGGGTCTATTCCCCTCCGTTTAGCCGGGAGGGGCAATTTTCGAAAAAACTGAATTAAAATGGGAAAAAAATTATTTAAAATCAACGGCTTCATTCACAATGCTGTGCGATACGTTTTTGAAAAGCCAATAACTTTTTCTTTCATTCTGTGGTTAAATAAATCTATTCTAAGAAATAGTTTTTGAAATATTAATTTTCAAAGTCAAAATTTTGAAAAAAAAAATTGAAAAAAACATTTCAAATTCATTTTTTTCAAAATTTTACGTAATTATGTGCTAATTTTAATTTCAAAATTCAATGCTTTTATTAATTTTTAGTCAAAAACAGGAAACCGGATGCCAAAATGTGTCTTAGTTTTTGAGTCAGTTTTTTCGAAAATTGCCCCTCCCGGCTAAACGGAGGGGAATAGACCCCCCCCTCCCATACGATTTTTTTCTTGTCTCAACGCAACCTACACGCCCTAGCATTTTGTCGCATTGCTCATGACTCACCCTGTATAACCAGCCAGATTCTGTATAAAAAAACGATCGAACGATTTTCTGACCGGTTGCTATAAAAATCGTTCGCACAGATGAAAAAGTTTGAACGTTTTTATAAAGAAGATCTGACCCCAGCAACGCAGAATAAAGTTTGATTCATTGAAGTGGTTTTATAGAAAACTGTTAAGCGACCCTTACATGGTCAGTCAGAGGACATTATATAATCTACATCTACACACTACACATAAATCATTCATCAGGCAAAATCAAAAGGGTTTTGATTTTTCGTCAAACAAATGCGTGCATACACTTTTTTTTACAAACACTATATTACAGATTGATGTCAAATGACTGACCGTGTAGAGATCGATTTAAAAACGTTTATAAAAGCAAGCTCGGTCAAACAAAGCGGCGTTCTTTGTAAAAATTTACAAACAAAATCTGACCGCCGCGCCGTCCTTATTTTCACAGTATTTGTATTGTCGTCGGATCGCGCTCTGTTTGACCGAGCCTTTAGTGCGAATGAAATGGGAGTTAGAACTTGGGTAGATTTGAAGATTTGTCCTAACACCGTGGCTCCACAAGAAATATTTACTGCCATTTTGATTTCATACATTTCAGTAATTTCAATTTATTTTTTGTGTTGGCAAATCATTTCTTGGCATAGATTTCGCAATCGTATATTATTACACAGGGGAAAAGGGAAATCATATTCATAAATATATTATTATGTACTAGAAGAAAAAATATTGCTGAGTTGATGCAACAGAGAGAGCAAGCAATATTACCAGACATTGATTTCATAAAATATTTGATTGCCAAAAATATGTGGTCTCCATTTAAAATTTTGATTGCTTGCGCGTATTTCATGCAAAAAAACATTGACCCGGGGTAAGGGGTCTTTCAATAACGATTTCGATTTCCGAACTTTGACAGAAGTGATTGCGGCCATATTGCTTCAAATTGGTCAATTGAGCCGTTAAGAATATTAGTGGAATAAGTGCCCTTCGACTTTTGTGGACAAATTTGGAGTTTAATGAAAACATATCAACGATATCAAAAAGAAATGCTGTCATAACGACTGGTAACAGTATGTTTTTTTTTTACAAGTACACATCAGAACTATGTGTTTAAAGGTTAAATCTCAATTTTTTCAAAAAGGCACTTAGACCATTATTATTCTGAGGCTCTGAGCGCCTCAATTATTTTATTGTTTTATAAAGTTTACTGTCCCAATTTAATTATTATTTCGTTTACTCGCGGGCAGTAACCTGCAGCAAACCACCTGGAATATGTTGGATTTGCAAGAATCTTGCAACTTGATTTTCTGAGGAATCAATTGCGGTCTGCAAATAAGAATCATTTATGACATATAGATGTCGTCTCAGTAAAATTTCACTGGCTGCTGCCATTCTTGTTTTTGTTTAGCATTATGTCAAAAAATTTGTTGAAATAAACAACTTTCTCCAAGTTAAATAGCAAAAACAGAGGGGAATTCAAAATTGCTAAATAAATTAATTTATACTTTGATATATTATGCAATTGTTACCAAACTTGTCTTTATGTTTGAAACTTGATTTAAATCGAATATTCGTCACACTTAATTGAAATGAGCTAAGCTCCGATCGATTCCAAAGTTCGACCAAATCAGCGTTTTAAAAATTATTGCACAGCACAGCAATTTGTGTTTTCTCTTTATTATATCAAATTTCTTACAATAAGCATTGTTTTTTTGTTATCAAGAATTCATAATGAGCGTAATTGAAGATAGCAACACACAAGAATCGGAAGGAGAACGTAGTGGTAGCCATCGTAGACACCATCGTCGGTCACACCGTGAGCGGACTAGTAAGCGAGAACACAAAAGCGAAAGGGAACGTACTTCTGAGACTGACCAAAGTACAAGTAAAAAGGTAAGCGCAGCGCATGTGAAATATTTGGTTGTTCAATTTAATATTATTGCCTAAATAATTTTATTTGCCTTGAGTTTAGTGTAGAGATAAGAACTTCATTAATTCCAGTTAAATAAACATTGTGCATTTTTTTAATAAATTATATTTTTATAGAGACATCGTCGCAGTAGAAAATCGTCTAAAATGGGTACGTTCTGGGGAAATCTTTTGAAGAGCTTTGTGGTCCTTCTTCATATTGCTGTAGATGCTTTTCTAGAGTTTGGTCTAGGATGGTATTTGGGTGATAGAAAACGTTGTCCGTCAATCAGCTCAGATGACCAAAAACTCTGTACAAAAAGTTCCGTCGAACTGGCGAAACTAATTCGGGAACGGAAACTTAAGGTGCATGAAGTTGTCAAAGCCTATATTGACCGTATAAAGGAAGTGAATCCTTTGCTAAATGCAGTTGTCGATGGTCCGTTTATGGAAGCTCTCGACGAAGCTAAACAAATCGATGAAAATATTGCCAGCGGCAAATTGTCTGAAAGTGACTTTATAAAAAAGCCATTCCTAGGAGTTCCTTTTACAACAAAAGACAGTACTTCAGTCAAAGGCAAACTCCACACTCTAGGTTTAATATCTCGAAAAAATGAGAAATCACTTGTCGATGCCGAGTGTGTGAGATTGATGAAAGAAGCTGGTGCTATAATTGTTGCAACTTCCAATGTCCCCGAGGTAAATAAGTGGATTGAGAGCCGTAATTCTCTATTTGGCCAAACTAACAATCCCTATGATACCCGAAGATCTGCTGGAGGTTCTTCAGGTGGTGAAGCAGTTCTTATTTCGTCTTGTGCAACTGGTTTTGGATTGGGTGAGTTTGTTTTTCACACAAACAATCTCAATTTGGGCATTTTATATTTAGTTTTTTCATTTTAGGTACCGATATTGGTGGATCTATTCGTATTCCAGCATTTAACTGCGGTATTTTTGGACATAAGCCAACAGTTGGAATAATCAATACCAAAGGTTGTACCTTTCGAACGGGCAAAGAAAAAGACACGATGGTTGTTCCGGGACCTATGTCACGATATGCAACCGATTTGATGCCAATATTTAAGGTATTATTTTTATTTGATGATCACTTATAAAACGGAAATTACTATTGAATTTTAATAACTACATTTTCGTTAACCGTAGCACAATCCTGAGAAAAATAAATTTTGTGATATTTTAAAAACAAATTTGTTTTAGGTTCTTGCGGATCCAGAAATGTCTATCAACTTGAAACTTGACGAAAAAGTTGATGTTACAAAATTGCGATACTTTTATATTCCAAGTAATGAAATGGCCGCTTGCAGCCCAGTGAATCGTGAAGCCCAATCAATGATGTTCAAGTAAGTAATTTTTTGTCTGATAGATATATAAACAGATAGATACTTGTAACTTTGTTCATGGATGTGCTTGCGTAGAACTCAAGACGCTTTCTTGGTTTAGGCCAGCTTTGATTGGGAATTCTGAGTTGGTCGTACATATCAAAGTCTGGTTCGCATCGGCAGCAGGTGCAGATATTTCTTCACACTCTCGCGATATATGCTCTCCGTACCCTCTGCTTTAAGATGAATACACTTCTTGGCTTCTTTCTCTGCAACTTAGAAAGTAGCTTTTTCATCTATGTTATGAGAGGGGACATTGATGGCTCCCAGCCATCACTGCTCATATTAGAGAATAAATTATTCTTCGCCTTACCTTGGCGTTTTCTCAAACGATTTCAGCAGGAGTTGCGTGGACTAGAAGCAAAAAGAGACCATCGTTCACTTTCTCTGTTCATGCACTGCTCTCTGCTAGAGAGATGAATTACATATAGGAGAATTTGTCTTCGATGATCCTGTTGATCTGACAGAAATTCACTGTCTGCTCGCTTACCACAACTAGTTGAATCGCTTTTTCATCTAGTATCAAAATGAACTTATTAGTCCGCCTTTTTTGTGAGACAGAAAAAAAAGAACAGTTTGGATCCAACAGTTTTGTTTATTTCACAGATTAACTCGGTATTTCTCAGAACTTACCGGCGAAGAAGTCAAACAAACCTCATTACCAGGAACTGAAATAACTGGAAAACTATGGCGTTATTGGATGAGTCGTGAACCAGCTGATTTTAATAAGCTTCTCGGCAACGGAGCTACCTTAAATCCGTTCGTTGAGCTTTTTAAAAAAATCTTGGGACGTAGTGAATTTACAATGGCTGCTATATACTCACTTATAGACAATTTACTTCCGGCCGAAAAGGGACCTTTAATGGAAGAAGCAACAACCAAATGCAGCGAAGCATTAGCTGAACTTCTTGGTGATGATGGAGTATTATTCTTCCATAGTTCCCCACGAACGGCACCTTTCCACTTTTATCCACTAATCAAATATATGGATTTCAATTATTTTTGTATTTTTAATGTATTGCGGGTACCATCTACTCAGGTAAGGAGAAATTCATAATGCAAGTTTTTAAAGAACTAAAACGATTTTTTATTGTTTTCATTCAAAAATAGGTTCCCATGGGATTAGACTCAAAAGGTTTGCCACTTGGTATACAAGTTGTGGCTGCCAAAAATTGTGATAGACTGTGCTTAGCTGTAGCTGAAGAATTGGAAAAAGAATTCGGTGGATGGGTTCCACCTTTCGAAAATAGAAACTAAGTAGATAGGTAAAGTTTTTTTTTTGTATTTTTTTGTTAATTGGTGAAAGGCAGTGTTGATATTTAATAAAATTATAAAATTTAATGTTAAAAACAAAAGAATATTTTATTGTTTCTGGTAACGTACATAGGTATGTTCTACTTCTTTGAAATACTTTTATAAAGGACTTTCGTCGTTGTCGAAAAGACAAACATAAGACAGTGGAGGATACCAGGCTTGTAAGAGATTGCTTTTGGAATGCAATCATTAAAAATCATTAATTGAATTCAATTTAAGTATTGCAATCTTTATTTGAGACTTCAACGTAAAAATTCCCATTCACCATTCATTTGAAATCAAAATGATTGCAATTATTTTTTCCCCCATTAATTTTGCAGCAATCTATTAAATGCAATAATTTGAGACTTCATCCATTCCGGGCATTCCTTGGCAGTCCTTGCATTCCTTTTGCAATCCAAGCATTCATTTGCAGTCCACAAATCCTTTGCATTCCAAGCATTCCTTTGAAGTCCAGCATTCCTCTCATTTTGATTTCAAATGAATGGTGATTGCTTATTTCGAAGTTGGAAGTCTCAAATAAAGATTGGTAAATGCAATCTTTTTATTAAAGTCATTAAAGATTGCATTCTTTTAGAAGCCTGGAGGATACAACCACTTAGGCATCTTCCCTTTCATCGGGAAGGCAGCTGAGGAGCTCTTAGTAAGAGCAAACTGTCAGGTAGAGTTACTGATAACACCTATGGACAATCTGATCCGTATGGTTTTAGACCAGAAAAGTCTACTATCGATCAAATATTCGTATTTTGACAGACTCTGGGATCTTTTCCAGAGTCTGTCAAAATACGAAATTGCCAAAGAACACGAAATTGATACACATCTTAACCTTTAAAGTAGAGCATCAGTATTTGTAATTTCTAGTCAAAATTAATATGGCATTCCAGATTGTCATATTAGTGAAGGCATTCGTCATTTTTGATGAAACTATTTTACCTTTACTACATAAGTTCAAGAACTTTTTTGTTTATGTAAATAATAATTTATTATCAATTTAAAACATAGAATTAAAATAATACAAGCAAAAATAAGCGATATAATTGTATTCGCTGCGATTTTTTATTTGAATATGATTCATTTTGCTTTTCCTTCAAAAAAGTTATTAAATTAAGAACCCTGAATAGAACTTATACGTGCGTCAAGCTTTTGGACTTCTTTGTTAATATTTTCTAAATTATTTGCAAATGTTTCTTGTACAGAATTGAGCAAAGTTTTGTTGTTGACTAAGCTTCTGGAAATAGTGTTTTGAGTCTCCTCTACTTCTGCGATTATTTTTGCGAAATTCATAGCATATTTATGAAGAGACTCCAATGCTTGCATTCGCTCAATAATATCTGGTAAAATATCAGCAATACCTTCTGTTTTCTTTGCGATGTCATATAACTCGCACACTTTTTGATCTCGTTTAGCATCATTAGCTGAACCACTTGATTTATCTGCAATCGCATCCATTTTAATTGCTAAATTATTAAGACGATTTTCGATTTGATTCAATTGAGATGGCTGAAGCAGAGCCGCTTTGGTACTTAATTGTCGTACAGCTTCAATGAGATTTAAAGAGCCGGTACTAGCAGCAAGTCTGCTAAGTTTTTCCGGTTGTGCGCCAACTGCTTTTTCAACTTCATGCAAACGGTATTCCAATTTTGCTACACGAGTCGAAGCAGCCAAATCAGTATTTGGAATATTACAAGCAGTAAGAACTCCAGACTTTTTATATTCATCAACTTGGCTTATTAATTTTTGAACTTCCTGGTTATTTTCACCAGAGTGTTCTTTTCCAAGCACTTGTTCTAATCGAAGAGAGTCAATTACCTTTTTTGCCGTTGATATAACAATTGCTACTGCATCGTAAGATTCCTTTTCCTCTAGGTCGAGTTTTTTTTCAACTTGCACTGAAGCTATTTCATCGAGTAATTCATTCATTTCGGACTGAAGACGCCGACACTTTTGAACCGGAGTTTCTTTTTCTCCTTCATCAAAGTCAGCAGCCAAAGTTTCATATCCTTTGCGAAATTTTTTGCCAATACGATCAGAAAAATCTACATTGCTTTCCAAGTTTTTACCTTTAAATTTGCCAAAAGAATCTTGGGCTGATAAGCGGATGTACTGAATATATTCATGTTCGGGTTCCTCCTCGTAATAGTCAGAAGTATCAGCCTCAGGAGCATCTGGGGTCTCGTAAACATCGGGTTGGTCATATGCGATGCCTGGTAAATTTTCAAACTTTGGATCTGCCACTACAATAATTAAATCACAAGAATATTATTTTAAAGTAATTTAATATTTAGGAATGTTTTTTTATTACACGTACTTGTATTTTTTTTAAATAAAGAAGAAAGTCTACGAAAATTTGTTTCGTGATCTCAGTCAGCTTGACAGCTCTGAATGACGTCATCTGTGTCAAAAACAAAACAAAAGTGGTTTTAAGGTGGAAATAAAATATTGTAGTTTTAAGGACTGAACCAAATTAAAACGATATCGCGGGAGCTACAGCTACAGCAGTGGGATTCTCTAACGATTTAGAGTTTTTAGAGACACTCTAAATGTCCTTATGTTCTCAAACTTAGAGCAAATTGGTATTCTGTAATTCCATGTAATAGACTTAGACAGAAGTACTAGATTTTTTGTAATTCTACGAATTGACACTTGTCATTGTGCGCGTTCGGGTGCTCTTGAGATAAGCTATCAGATAGTCTGGTATCCAATTTGTTTGTGAACGACCAAAATCAGAAAGGCGCATTTCACTGACGAACGCATGATTTATTTTATTATTAAATAAGAGTAGAGAAAATAAACAATTGTGAAAGTTATTCTAAAATGGCATTTATATACGCATTTTTGGCCGAAGATGAAGAAATAAGTTTCCGAAATGAGAGAAGAAGGAACTCTAGGTTACTAATAATTCAAAAAAAGTCTCTCCGAGATGCTAGTGACCCACTTAGTATTCCAGAAGAAAGGTAAATTGTTTGTTTTTCTCAACATTATATTATAAAGTGAATAATATTTTAATCCATTTATAGATCTAGAGAATTATTTCGAGTTTCTAAGGAAGTTTTCAATTTTTTGAAAGAGAAACTAGAGCCAACTTTATGTGTTCAACAACGCGCTACAAAATTACCAGTGCACCTGAAAATTATTGCTGCGCTAAGATTTTATGCAACTGGATGTTATCAGCGGAGCGTTGGACAAGATTTTTTCATAAGTATGTCCAAAACATCAATTAGTCGCGTCGTTTTCTCCTCCATAAACTCAACAATTATTTGGAACTGCTTTTGGGTTGGTTTTATATCCCTAGAAATGATATAATAATGTAAAAATGCTATTTAAATTAAAATTTCTTACGATAATACACGTGAATACGTGTGAACAGCTGTACGTGAATACGTGTGAATACGTGCATACGTGTGAACAGCTAAGTGCAAAATTGTAAAAATCTATGGTCTAGCCAAATTTGACAGTCCAATTTGAAATGCACTGGCACTTATACAGATTTAAATCTCTGTAGTTTTGAAAATTTGTAGGCAAAAGTGGGTGGAGCCTCCTGAGATGATGTTCTATTTATTTATTATTCTATGGTGACATTCAGATTTGTTTTGTATATTTTTACAAATAACGCCGACCGCACTCTGTTTGACAGAGCCTCCAGTATTAGTATTGACCAGACAGTCCCACATCGTCAGCCCGCGCACTGTTTAGCAAGGCCTCAAACAAATATTTTGTCCGTATGTTTCGTCATTTGTCTTTTTAACTGATTGGGTAACAGGTGTAAAAACGAAGGAGGAAGAAAGTGACGAAATTAGTGATTCTCTATCCATGAACCCGTATAGTAAAGCTGGCCATGCACATAGATGTCTTCAAGTGACTCTGCATTATAGGTTGGAATTTTGAAAAGTTGAAAGAAAGGTCAAAATGATGATACAATTATTTCTACATGAATAAATTGGCTAGGCAAAGACCATTTGGACTCGTTCCAAGCGACTCCATCGTGTATGGCCTACTAAATGCAAAAAGTAAAAAGTACTACTGATACAAAGTTTTCACCCCTGCTTGACTTCAATTTGGTTCCTTTAGCGGAAGATAGTAAAAGTAAAAAATGCACGTGCGCGTAGCGATGAAAATTGTTCGTTCAATTAAAATCGAGTATCGAAGAAATCGAATGAAAAAAAAAAATCCCCAGTTTTCGTTGTGCGATCATTTGGTTCGGTTGTGTTTTGTCTGAAAATAGAAATCAAATAATCTGTATCCTCTCTCGCGGCCAATATTGCACAAATTGTTCCGTTTGTTTTTTTATGTACATAATATAAATTTATTACATATAAAACTATAATTGACTGCTTTAATTTGGATAATTCAATTAGAAAATCACTTTATAATAGCTGTGACATTCCTTGGGATAGAATTAAAACAACAAAAATAACAGGGGAGACCCTTTTTTATTTCGGTTTTTTCCTTTACTTGTTTTTTTTTATTTCTTTGATTTTGCTGTAAATTTTTCTTCTTGAAAATCGAACGAGGGTGGCAAATTAAAAGCTCCCCTTCCGTCTGCCGCTGTCGTCACACTTTCATATCAAAGTTTTTGTGCAAATTGTTGAGTATCAATATCAAACTATCAATATTCCTTTCGAACTTTTAAGTTACGATAATTAAAAAGTGTTTTTGAACAATTCAAACACATATTTATACAAAAATAAAAAGTAATTACATAAACAAATTTGCAATCTCGAGGAGTTTTTTTTGAAGAACTTTTAAAATCGGTGAAAAATCAAAAAAAAACTCGGTATGGCGGCGAATGAAGTAATAAATAATAATTCTTTGCATTACTTCGAGGGGGTGGAGAAGTTACTAGAAATTTGGTTTGCACCAAATCCTGAAAATACAAATGCTGATTTAAGGAAAATTCGACGGTAAATTATGATATTTTGCATTTTCTTCTTGTTAATAGATGGAGTCTGAGAAATCGTATTGATTTTTCAAAGAAAATTCCTTAATAATTTAGGATAATGTAGGTATGTATCTACGCCCAGAGCCGGCTTATTGGAAATCCAAAGTGAAGATTTCTTCCGCTTTTAATTCCAGTTTTTGTTGGCATTATTATTTGTTTTCTTATAACAAACCGGTTTTATTTGTTAGGATACAACATTTATTGGCAGAATAACGTATTGATGATCATGATTCATGACCACACCACCACTTTAAAAGCACAGTATAGAGGTATTTACATAGGGTTATGTTAATGGCTTTGTAATCCGCATGTCGCTCAACCGTAATTTTAGTAGTGTCATGGTATGCACTATGTTCTGAAAGGGAAATATAAATAAACACTGAGTCGAGGAATTGGGTAGGTTGTCATGATTTAAGAAAAATATTATACATAATAATCTTTATCACGTTTCTTGCATTGTATTGGTTTTTCTTAGTATTACATTATATAAATTTATTTAAATACTAGGTACATTACGTAGGTACAAAAAACAACTGTTTTACCTACCTAGATTACATTTATTTCAAGTAGGTATGTAAAAAATATTCTTAAGTTAAAAATTCTAACTTAAAGGTTAACCATTACCAATACATCTCCCCAGCCAGTTCTATTTGGTTCTAAATTTCTTCAGTTTTGCACACCAAGTGTTTTCAGATCTTGTGATGGTTAAGTCTCCAAAGTTAAATATATCTTGCCTTTTTTGTGAACTTCCACTGGGCTGGTTTAGAAGGTCCTATGGTTTAAAACATTGTTGTTTAGTCCAATGCTATAGAGCTCGTTTTTGAAACTTTCTTGTCACATACCTACAAAAAAACCCACCACTGAAAAACAGTATACTGATGGATCAAGAATAGATGCAAGGGCTGGCATATTTGGGCCAAGAACCCAAATTTCTGTCCCGATGGGATCATCTTGTAGGATTTTTCAAAACAATTTCTGCACAAGAAAATTGAGCAAAATATCGAAATGAGCTATTGCGAGCAAATCATTGAAAATAACAGTTAAGTCTCTAAATTGATATGGGAATGCGTAGAAATACTAAATATGCTAAGCAAACTAAAAAAAACGTCATAAGAAAGGCTAAACTCTTACTTGGAAACAAGAATAGAAGGAGATTTATAGACTGCATCACTTTAAGTAGAAATAACTTCAGATTCTGTAATGAACATGCGGAAACACCGAATCGCCTATTAGGAAAGTGTGGAGCCCAAGAAACAAATACACACCTGGGTCGCTACTAGATAGAATAAATATGCTAATCAAACTAAAAAACGTCGTGAGAGAGTCTAAACTCTTACGATATTAGAAGGAGATTTATAGACTTCATCAGTTTAAGTAGAAATAACTACAGATTCTGTAATGAACATGGGGAAACACCGGATCGCCTATTAGGAAAGTGTATAGCCCAAAAAACAGAAACACACACCTGGGTCGCTACTGGATAAAAAAGAGCAAACTAATGGACTTTCCATTGGTAAAATAAATCAATTTACTTTTGATCGGCGATCAATTTTTGACAGTAAACGCGTTCCAATGGGCAAATAAATTGATTTATTTTTTGATTTCCGATAAATTTTGCAGATCTGGATTTTTCGGCAGATTTACCCCTCAATGCAATAATCAGCTGTCGATTTGATGAATGGATTTTATTTGTATTTTATTTATTTCAATTGTGATAAATTGTATGCGAAATATTTAAGAAATAATTTTTATTAAAAAGTGTAACAGTTTTAAATAGATTTTTTAATTCTTTTGAAAAATTCAAGTTTGACGGCCATGTTGTTTATGACGGTTGACACAATGACAAAAATAAATCAATTTGAAATCGTGTTCCATTTGTCACAAAATAAATCAATTTATTTATTGAAATCTGTATTTACCAATGGAAGTCCCATAAGGCAAGAGGCCTAGAGGAAGATCTGTATAATGAGAATTTTAAATGGACTCTGTATGGAGGCACAATAGAACTAAAGGTCGCAGTGTTAAAACCCCAAGTTCAAATTTCCTTCTTCACATATTTACCACATCGTAGAAAAGCAATGGGATGATGGAAGCTTTATTATATAGCGGTAATTGAGTTATTCGAGTCAGGAATTTTTAAATCAATTGGTTTTTTATCCCAAAGAGAAACGGCAATTACCTGTGGTTCTTCTTCGTTTTTTTGTTTCTCCTTTTTCGACTATGCTATGATCTTGAATGCGTCCACAAGCTTCTCACTTCCCCACTTTACCTACTTATCTGCTTAAAGGGTTCGTCGGGTTGACCTCAGAAAATGCCGACAAGCTTCCCGGTTATGGATTGTTCCATGTCTAAGGGCTACTGACGGAAACATCGCTATTGAAAAAAATTGTGAAAATTTAATTTGAAAAAAAAAAAAAAAATACAAAATCCCGCAACACGAAATCCTGCAGAAATTAACTACTTTTTTGCAGGATGCAAAAAAGTAGTAAAAAAGTACTTTATTAAAAAGTACTATTTTTGAATTTCTTCATGTTGTAACTGATTTATGTTCGTTCTTGTTGATTCATTAGTGTACCCTAAATAAAGTTCAAGATTATGCGCTGTCTTCTGATTAGTGAAAAGTATTAAAATAGTACGAAACTTAGCTCTCGTGGATTCTCATTATTAAGTGTGACTAAATATATATGAAAATGAAAATTGATGCTGTGCTGTCAGAAAAGTAGTAAATTTGCAGGATTTCGTTACACGGGATTTTGAGAAGCGGGATATCAGCCAACACGCTACTGAATGCTGGTGTCGTTGCATTTGTTTTTTTTTTCAGGAATTCTTTGGCCTGTCCATCTTTTCCGATTGTTGCGGAACGTTTCATGAAAGTGACGGCGTTTTCAGCGTCTCTCGGATCTTTTTACTACTTATTAGACATATTTTTTTCATTTCAGCTATCATACGAAGCATCTTCATTTAAATTTGCTTTTATTCTTCTTATTTTATACATTTTCCAACAATGTGAACCGTATGTAAGTGTTGGACCACCTACTACAGTGTAGTGTAGTTTTTTTTTGGTCACAGAAGATGTTTTACGTGATAGATGATGTTAGGTTTCTGTTGAATTATGCCTCTGTATTGGTAATTCATCCAAGGTCTTTAAATTTTTTGCACTTGGGAAGCACTGTCCCGTTCAAATAAATGTCTGGGATTGGCCTGATTGGATCCCAAAGATATTTCCTTGTTTTAAGTAATTTTAGCACTGTATTAAATAAATATGTCAGTTTTTTGTTTGCCCGTTCTATGCAAAAACTTTTCGCGTATTGCAGTAATGTTTGCTTCAAAGCAGTTTGATGTCTTGCTGATTGCTTGGCTAGTCTATTAAGAGTTTGATATCAATCAGCGCTAATTGGGTTTTGTATTCTAGTAGAATAGCCGCCATTCCTATTAAGAGGTCTAACATTCTACTTGCACAATATGAACATCCTAAGAATTCCCAATAAATTGGCACAACCGTCTGATAAAGATGTCTTTATTCATCCAAACGGGTCCACCACAAGGACAAGTTTGGATATAGTATTCAGGAGTCACCGCCCATCTGACATCCCCGTACTTAATTTTACCGTTTATAAACATTCTTTTAATAGATTGATATAATTTCTTTTTCTCAATACCTATTTAGTGTTCTAAATTTGTATCCACGACTGTCGAAAATCGAATTCGATTTTTTTTTTGTATATTTATCTTATTTCCTCTAAATACACTTTAAAAATAAGCAAAAATAAAAAAGATTCAACCCACAAGCATCATCGTCAACAGATGTAGAAAAAATACTTTCTTTTCGTGTGTCCGGCCACCTTGACATTGACCCCCGTAGTCGCCTCCGTCATCAAGCACATCATATAAAAAAAAATAACAATAATAGTTTTTCTTAAGTAGGTGCGGCAAATTAATGCACACATACATTTTATATTTTGTTTTTATTCAAAAGAACTCGCTGCTCATTTGTATTTCTGTGTTAATGTTTGTTTCTAATTTTTCACCCCTTACCAATTCTGAGGAACCTGCTTAACAAAAGAAGTTAGAAAAAATTTTCGTAATGGATGCAAATACGTTAACACAAAAAAAAAATCACTCATACGCCATACGCCAACGCTATTATAGAGTGAAATAGTTTTACATTATATATATTGTGTGTACATTGTGTAGATTGTTTTGCTAAAATAAAACAGGATTTTATGAGGAATTGCAGCGCAAAATACAATAGATGCATAATGAATGGAGGAAGGAGATTTAAAAAGGAGTATATTTTATTTATATATATGTGGGTACATAATGTACACAAGTCTTTCAGGCGAAAATTAAACCCCTTGCAAGTGCTTGTGTTAGTGGTTACAAATTCATATTAATGGTCTTTGGGACTTAGAATCCTAACATAGATTTTTAAGAAATGCATTTTGAAAGAAGTAGGTACATAGTTTTAGTTTGCTCCTAGCAATGTTGTTAATTATTTAAATGTGTGCTCTTGAGTTGTGTGGAAAAGGAGGAATTTTGTAGGTATCTCTAATGATACCGAGACCATTGAAATGTGGAATGAGATTAAATTATGAAGAAGCTTGTAGTTTCATAACAACATTTTAATGATTCTAGTGCAGTTTTTTTTATGATTAAAAAGAACAACATACATAGCCAACCTACTGTAATGATGATAGAAATATGTAAGTTAAGATTTCGTTATGTAAAGAGTCTTCCAATAAGGACTTCCGAAGT
This sequence comes from Baccha elongata, assembly GCA_951217065.1. Lineage (NCBI taxonomy): Eukaryota > Metazoa > Arthropoda > Insecta > Diptera > Syrphidae > Baccha > Baccha elongata. Next base: position 243,886,799 of record OX578272.1, read on the forward strand.
TTGATAGTTGATAGAGGCCACATTTTGTTGAAGCTAAATCATTTCGAATTGAACGTCATTTTTTCAGTCTGTTTTGCTAAATCAGCATGAACGGATATAGCGTTCAACAAGACGTGCAAATGATAAAATTGTTTTATCAAAATGGATGTTCTCTTCGGTAGATAAATTTAAGTGCACTGGTTCAGCTAACGATCAACTAACACCCGTATGTCGCCGAAACGCAAGATCGGCCGAAAACATGGCCGCTGTCCGTGGAAGTATGCATAGGATTTTCGCAAACGACCATAGACTACCACATGTTAACCCTTTTTTCTGTCGTTTGCCATCCAAGATGACGAAAGGTACATCAAGTTTTGGTAGACGCCACAACAAGATACACACCCTGTGTCGTCGTTGCGGACGCAGCTCCTACCATATCCAAAAGTGCTTCCAATGTGGATATTTTGCTGAGATTAGGCTCTACAGTTTACGTAACTTTGGAAATTCTGCACTAGCGACTTTTTCTTGTGGAATTTTCTACAGTCGCAAGTATATGCAAGTAACCCACAAACACCAGTGGTCTTTAAAGCTAACATAATCTATGCCATCAGTAAAATTCATCCTGTTTTATGCGTCAGAGTCTTGGAAAATTGAACATTTAAGATTGGTTCTTCTTCTACTCCTTCTTTTCCGACGAAAAGAATCGGTAATGAAACCGATTCTCTGCACCTAAATTTTTACTCTTGGGATTTGCCGGATTGATCTCAGAAAACGTCCGCAAGCTTTCCGATTTTGGATTGTTTCATATCAATGGCATACTGAATGCTGGTGTAGTTGAATTTGTTTTTTTCAGAAATGTTAGGCCTACCTCTACTTTTTCGCGATTGTAACAAAACTTCGTCGGTTGTATGACAATGTTTTTTGACCAATTTTTTAAGCGTTTCTACTTTGTACGCGACAGTACCAGCTGAGTTGATCGTGCTATATTTTGTTCGTAATGGTATTTTTGCTGTGATTGCTTCCTCGTATTATCTGCAGTCTTACTTCTAATTTGATCAAGCTTTGTCACTAATACTGTCATGTTTTAAAATGCTTCGCTATTTGATCATCGATCAGAGGTATCTGAAGGATCAGAACATTTTTTTTGCGCCGATGCGATACCCATTCCCCTCCATTGTTGTAGTCGCTTCCTTCTCAACGGGTTTCTCCTCGTTGAAGTTGTTATACAAAATGCCATGTTTGATTGTTATCAGTGCATAGTTTGCTCTATAGGTATAAATATAAATGATCCCAAGTAAAAATAATTATGAAGTCACTTAAAGTATGCATACACATGTATACTTTACATAGAACTTGACTATAATTAATTTTATAATTGATTATAATTAATTTGTTAGAAGCTTGCACATTTCAAACTAATTTATTTAGCTTTTTTGTTGTCAAGAGACACGAAGCAAATTGAATCAATTTAAAATTGTTTGTTTATACGTAAATGATATACTAGATTAATTAGCTGATTTTTATAACTCGAAGTTTTTAATTTTAATTTTTAAACGCATCATCAAAATTTAAAAAATAAAAATATTAAAAAAAAAAATTCTTCATGCGAATATCATTCGATTGAATAAAAAAACAAAAAGTACCTAAAAAATGCATCATTTGATTAAATTTCAAATTTCAAACAATTTAAATACAGGGTGGGACAAAAGTAATGGGAGTTGATCAAATAAGCATTAATATTAAATATGCATTTTTCAGGTGGACAACGTTTCATTTCTTGCTGTCAACTAATAGGGCTTTTTAGGTAACAACGATATATCTCTTTCTCGTTCTCACAGAATTGTCATGTCAAAAACAGCAGTATGACGTACAGCTGATTTTTTTTTTATCATTGTTGAAAAATTGGTTGAAAACAAAAGCGGGAATTTTAAAGATTTGTGCGCGAAAATTGTTGGTTTTGCTAATTAAAATAAATTTTTAAGCCACGGAAATCACAAATTTCACACAAAAAAGAATACCGCATTTAAAAATTATTTCCAAATTGTTTTCTTCAAGATCTTGAGTTTGACAGTTTGAAAAAAGCGCGATACATATTTCAATCTGTCTTCATCATAGTGTGAGCTTTGACAAGATGGTAAAACTCCCTATTCTCCATATGTCTACCTCTACATCAACATAAGCTGTTAAATAACATGAAGTTGTCCGTGCTCAGCTTAGTGCTTCATCTGTTTCATCATTTTATTCTGAGAAGTGCTTAGTGCACTTCTCTTAAAGAGAAAAAAACGCCTGTTATGTAGTTACTAGGTGATTTATATATAACAAAAGATGTGGTAGAAACTTGTACTATTTTCTAATAACAATAAGACAACAAAAACTTCGTTAGTTTTTAATCGTCCTTGAACGCATTTAACATATTTGTGTCATTTATAGTTCGTAATTTATTGATAATGTTTAATATGTGTGACTGATAGATATGGTTATCGGTCAAAGAGTTGTTATCAACAAAAGCAGACACACACACTAATTTTTGTCTACCTAGAACACTTCAATCTTTTTATACAAATGTCGAATAGATTACTTGATAGACTGGGGTGTTATCTTATTATGTAGTCATAAAACCAATGTGCATTTGTTATGAAATAAAACTTCATTAATTGTTGCCAAGAAAACATTTTGTTCAACTCGACTTTAACACTTGTAAGATTTCTAGAATATTTACTTAAGATTTAGGCCTATCAGATGCATTATGATCAGATCACTATGGAATATATCATTGAACTTAAAACTAGCCGGTAAATGTTTTGTTAAGTTAATAATCAAAAAATACACTTGACAGATGGGAATAAACAAATTGAATTTGAGTAACAGTCAAATTTCTCGGCCTCCAGACAGTTTATGTTTATAGATAACTTAAGACTTTCTTGTCATAATATTTATTGAAATGAATCACACACGAGTACAGCTATAAAATATCACTGGCTCACTAAAAATTTGTTTTCCTGATTTCCAGAAAAATCTTATGAATTTATTAAGAATTGTAAAATATTTTTATTTTATCAAAAACAGCTGAAGCAATTGTTTTTTTAAACGACAACTCATGTTTAAGACGATGAACTTTCCGCTTAAAAACATATAAAAATTGGTTAAAGCAGATCTTTAAATAAAATTATATAATTTGGAATTTAATTTGGTAATATTCAAGCTAAATAATGATTATTTATCCGGCTTTTATTTGTTTGTAGTGGAAGGTGGGGTACAATGACCAACTCGGCATATACAAATAGCCATACTTTGCAGACACATACATAAAATTATTTGAAACTTCGGCTTGGCATATAGTCAAGAATACCAACTTTAAAATAAAATAAAAAAGTGGATACAAAATTGAATATAGCGTTTTATTGGTTCTTTTCAGTGCTGACTAACTAAAAATTACCATTATGTTTTGCTCCTTCTCATTTCGTTGTAAGAAAGAAACGGGGTTTTGCGTCCGTATTTTTAGATTTTTTTAAAATTCTTATGGATGCATTTTGACATTCGCAGTTCTGACATTTGTTATTTATTATTTTTTCGCTTTTTGCACCAATATTTTGAAAGTTTTCACAAAATTCGGTCACTTTTGATTGGTAATTTCAATTAAACATGAGCATATGAAGAAAATTGGCTGATGAATAATACCTAGAATACTGCCAATTGCCAAGCCTAAAATACTGCCAAGCCTAGAATACTGCCAAGTCCCATACAATAATCAGGTAACAAAAAATATTTAGTTCTTTTCGTTTTTTTCGGCAAATGGCTGTTTTAGCTGACGTTGATTTTTAAAATAGAATAGGTACATTTGCACAAAATGTCTGGTACATATTTTGTTTGGAAAAAAACATGTGTTTGTTTATTTTTGTTTATTTCTTTTAAAGATATTGTTTGTACTTATTCAGCTGTTTTTATTTTTGAAATCTTTTTGTTTTCGAGCTTTCTACCTACATTTGTGTTAAGCCATTTAAGATAAGTTCTATTTAAGTTGATGACAACAATCTTCTCAAACTTGGTCGCACGTGCTTACTCTTATTCCCTGTCAACTTCACTGTTTCATAGCTACTAAAAAATCCTCAAATGTTTCGCTTACAAAGATGCGCCCTCGCCCACCTCTTTCACGTATTTCCTTCAGAAACTACGTCTGTTCAATTTTAAAAATCTGCCACTGGACACCCCGGATTTATTTAAAATATCCCGGACACCCCGGATTTATTTAAAATATTCAGAAAAATAAATTGTAAACAAATCGAATAATCAAACCACATTTAATTGGAAGTTTACTTCTAAGAATGCTATAGCAACCAAATTTAGAAATTAAAAGATTAGGATAAATTAAATAATAAAAACAATATAATAAAGTTAATAATTGTCCAATTATAATATAAGGGTCTTCTACTGGACGAGCATGTTTGGAAAGCCAAATAAAGAATATAAGTTAAAGAAAAAAACATCGTATTTTTTTTAACTTTAAACAAAGCGAATTGCGAAAATTTATTTCCATAATTTGTAAGCATAATATGCAGAGTTATGCGAATTGTGAAGTAAACACCTCAAGGTCGCGGAACACTTGTGACTATGTTTTTAAGGATCATATTTGAATTAAAAAACAAACAATAAAAAAATATGGTTTTAAGTGTCTTAGCTGGCTTGACGTCAATCGATCACATGTTTCTCGAATACAAGATGTATGTGTGCTAGCTTGACAACACTTGTTTCGCAAAGAGATCGAAATTATAAAAAAAATAGCAAACCTTGAATTAAAGAAAAAAATGATAAAAAAAATATTTTTAAAAATTTGTGTGCTCGTTGAAAAAACGTAGGTATATATAAATGAAACTGTAAAGCATATACATTATGTATGTATACATTGGATTGTAAAAGAATGCAATCTCAACTGATTGCATTCTATTATGATTTTAATGAATGCAAGGAAATTAATGCAAAAAATGCAAAGTAATACAAGCAAGGCAAATAAAGCATGAATCAAATGATTGCGCAGTCAACACACTGAACTCAGTTTCAAGATGTTTCTGAATTTTAACCCTTAACTCTGTAATTGCTTTTAGGCTACACGCAGTCTCGCAAAAAAAATATTTTCAAATTATTTCTATAACAGAATATCTCCCTTAATCCTTACAATGTATTGGACTTCCCGAAATTCGCACAATTAAAAACACAAGAGCGAACTAAAGATGTTGAACCTATTCAAATGAAGAAAAAAATTTGCTTGTTTTTGTCAATGAATTCAATAAAATTAGTTTTTAAGAATAGCAGTTAGTTTTCAGACTAATATTTTTCCCAGAATTAAGCGTATGTTTATACTCTTTCAGTACACATGAAACAAAATTGAGTTATTGTATTAAATATGAAGAGAGGTTTATAGTAAGGTGCGACAAAAGTTGAACCTATTCAAGTGACCAGCAGTGTATGTATGGGTAACTGCTGCATCGATTTTAATGACATTTTCAGGCAATCTTCAAACTAGACCAGCGGTTGATCCTGTGAAGTTTGGTGTAGCAATCGCAAAGCCGGGGCTGTAATAGAAATAAATGCATAATTAGGGTTATTATAATGACATTTATGGTTTCAAAAATATCCCCCAACACGAACAGAGCGTCGTTCTTGCCGACCTTCTTATCAATACCAAAATACAGAAATGGTTCTAAAGAGCTCATCTCTGAAATCCATGAAGAGATGGTATAATTTAAATTTAAAGGAAATTGTTAAACAACATTTATTATATAAAATGTTATGAGAAGTGCTATTATTTGAAAATTATGTAAAGCACTGTGGATATCCCAATAAATAAGCAATAAATAAATATCTACGTTTCATGACTGCATATTCTATAAAATTCACACACAAAACAAAAAGGAAAAATGATATTATAACGAAATATCCGTTATTGCGAACTAACTTTGATGTCCCGTCAAGGGTTTATACAAGTTGTACTAATCGGTTATAACGAAACACCGGATATAACGAACAAATTCACCGAGTTCGTTATAAGCGATTTTGACTGTACATATGTATATTAAAATTTAATATATTTATCAATCTATCTATATTCATATACAACTTTTACTACAAAAATAAAAAGAAAATTTACTGGCACCGACAGCTCCGAAGATAAAACCTCAACAACCATGCTTTTGTGTGCGTTGCTCTATTCCACAGTATTGCGTCCAACTCCAAACGACTAAGGTCAGATGCACTCATCGACACGAGCATCGACAATGATATTTTCTGAAAAAGACATTAGTTGTGTCCAGGATTTGAACCCACACTTCCGGGGTTATACAAACTATATTGCAAGTAGGTTTTTTAGTACTACATTTTTTTAATAATTCAGGGTTATATTTTAATTAGTCCGTTTATACATTTTAATATTTAAGTATTAAAATATACTTTTGATTAAATTTTAATATTAAAATATTATATTTTAATGCGTTGGATTGTATTTTAATCTTTTTTATATTACAAATACACATTTTAATACAAAAATATTAGAATGTCCTATAATTTGATATTTGATAATATTTTCTATTATAAAGTAGCTTTTTCTTGTATTTTTAAAGCCTCCTTTTGTGATAATTTTGTCCACATTAAGCGCTTCTATCGAATGTGTCTCGGATACAAATTTAACATACCAAAAACTATTTAAGATGACTTGTCAGCAAATAGACAAAGCAAATTAAAAAAAAGGAAGAAATTCCCTGTCATCATTTTTATCTAAAATCCTTATCCATAATCCAGTTTTAAATATCTCTGCGATTTAGTCTACCGTCTCTATCAACCAACATAGTTTTGCTAATGTATGTATCCTCTTTTTCGCAGAAAACGAACTGCAGAAACATGTAAATCCACCATAAATCATGAATAGACAAAACCGAAACATTAAAAACAACCAACAAATGAATATTGCTCGCTATAGTTATTTTAATATTACGGAAAAAGTGAATTATTGATAAAATATAAATAATGGGATAAGAAGTGGAAAATTAGTAAGAAAAATAAACCCTAAAATTTGTTCAGCTTGCAAAAATTTACCCGTGTATAAAATTAAGCCCCACTTTTAACTTTCGATTGATACAACACTTTTAATATAAATATTACGTCAAACATGACATTAAAGCTTGTCGACACGTTTTCTTATTCATTTGATGTATAATCAGATAAACAAATTCATAATATAATGAAACAAATAGTCAGTAATGTAACACAATTCACCTTTTGATTCCACATAAATTTTGGTAACATTTGTTTTTGCTTCTCATATTATTCGCGCATGGTGTTAAATTTCTTCATTAAAAGAAAAAAAGAAAAATAAATTAAAAGGAAACCTTTGTGCAGACAAATCAATTTTAATCTTTTTTTTTTTATAACATTTGCAATGAAATGCAGTTTTATGGCATTTTGTTGGTATCACGTGTCATTGCCGCTAATGAGTTTTCTGATGTGAAAGAATTTTATTTAAGTCTGACACTGCAATTTAGGGGTGGCATTTGCTTTCGCTTTTGTTCTTTTTTTGAAATTTTGAATTCCCGTGCCAGGAATTATACTATATTAACGCACAAATCTTTCCTTTTTTTATATATATATACTAGGCATCGATTGCAGTACGAATATTACGATATAACTTCTTCAAGGGAGTAATCGAATTTCCTATTTTATTAGATCACCCATAAAAGTATCAATAGAATAAGGAGTGTTTGCATTTTTATCTTCATTTCTGGATTCTTTTGCAGAAAATCAGATAATTTTAAGAAGCACCTGTCATAATATAGTGCACCTTATCTTAGTCGTTCGGACTCGACGAACAATATTGTACGTCCCCTCCAATTATGTAGAATTAACAATGAACACAAAAAGATTGGTTGAGAGACTTTGGTTCTTCGGAACAGTCGGTCGGTTCCAATAAATTTAAAACCTTGCTGAAAGGTGGTTTGTACGATTACACACTAGTTAGGCAGCGTAGCTTGTGCTCCATAATTCAATTTACATTGAGAAGTGGGTAAATTAGACAACAACAACCTGTGGACACCAGCAATATTTTTGGCAGGAGTTATAGCTATTTCATAGCCGCAACCGCCAATCATCAGACTCCTTTTTGTTAATTGGTGTCGCTCGTCCATTTAAATCTGATGTTTGTACGAAAAACACATTATTTAATTTTTGCCGGAACCAGGAATCGAACCTGTGCCTCCCACTGATGGTCTTCGTATTACGCAATTCTATTATTGAAGGTATGAAAAATAAAAATCAACTAGCTCTCTATCCATTGTACCAAAACAATTCTTTCCTATCTTTCTAATCCTTCTAACTAGTGTCGTGCAACATCTGCTGCATTTAAAAGGCAATGTGCCTTACAGACACATAGTTAAAATATTATTATTATTATTATTATTATTATTATTATTATTATGTATATGTTACCTCAATTCAAATTGGGATTATCGATCCACTGAGAAGACTTGTTTTTTTTGCACAGGGCTTTTGTTCGGTAACATCTTCTGTATCAGAGCTCACATGCCTCTTCATATCACATTTTTAAGTATTCTGTCTTTTTAGCGCCTTTACCCTTTTTCATTCATACACCCATACAATATGGATAAAGCATCTTCACTTATGGTGGCTCTATCTTCAGCAAATAATAACAGATTTACTCTCGGGTCCGTCACCTTATCTTAATATACCTAGATAATCAACTCTGTCACCTCCTGCATTGCATCTAACATTTTTTTTTAATTGGCCTTACAGATCCATGATCATCAACAAATAAATTTCCGGATATCCACAACAAAAATAGCACTATATAAGACACTGCTTAATTGCTTTTGAAAGCCATTGGTGACAGTGAGATTTGTAGGCCAATATTTTAAATAATTATCATCCCGATAAATACATAAATATCGAATAAAACAAAATTATTTTTATCTTTTCAGACCAATGTGGGACGCTCTCCTTAAATCAGTACGTTGTGAAATCATCAGCTTCTCTCGAAATGATCAAATTGACGCCTATGTACTTAGGTAAGTTATATACATTAAATTATTTAAATCAAATGTATAATTTCTACTGTAACTTGTAAGCCCTTGTATCCGTCCATCGTCCATTTGCTTGAAAATATCACAATCTAAACACAGCAGTTTGTCTAGCTATTTATAAATCATTGACGGATGTTAATATGATGACCTTTTCGATTTAAGCGAGTATGTTTTATATATCTATGGTTAAAAATGCGTCTTTTTCCGTCTGTAGACTTTGTTTTTTTTTTTCTCATCACAAACATTAAAGTGCGTCAGGTATACAAAATTGTTGCCAAAAACTTGTGTTTTGTTATAAATTTAAACTTAAAAACAAAAGTAAAAACATCCAATTTTGCGAATATAATTTTGTGTGTGTGTTTTTTCTTCATCATCCGTGAGATACCGGGGAAACTACCTTAAATTTTGTGGCAGAGGAAAGAGGTTTTGCAAAAAAAATAAAATAGAATTAGATTTTGTTTATTGCAGAGTTTATTTTTCGAATGACTCTTTTTCTAAGTTGTTTGACCAAAGAATACTTTTGTTTGAATAAGAACATTTGTTTATTTCGTCAAACTAAGCTTGTTTCCGTTTTTCTTTGTAATGAATGCACTTTCATTTCAATTACTATTTTAAAATTTCTGCATTGCATAAGAATTCCTTCATTATTATACAATTCAGAAACATAACTTGTTCATATCAGGCTTAAGTAATGAGAAGCTCGTTCAAACATCAACAACTTGTATTGTATTGATACGTACATGAATTTCATATCTTTCTTCTTTTTTTTTTTTAGCGAGAGCAGCATGTTTGTTTCCAAACGTCGTTGGATATTGAAAACTTGTGGTAATACAACTCCTCTGCAATGTCTCGAACCACTACTTGAGATGGCCGAAGAAATTGGCTATACTGATGTTGAAGATCTCTTCTATTCTAGAAAGAACTTTAAACGTCCAGATTTACAGGTAAGTTTTAATCAAATTTATACACCAATAATATTGATACTTTATATTAAACAATCTTTGTATTTGCTAGATTTCTCCCCATCGTGGATTTGACGAGGAAGTAGCCCTCTTGGATTTAATTTTCGATGATGGACGAGCCTATTGCTTGGGCTCTGTTAATCGTGAATGTTGGTATTTGTATACATTGAGCCGCGGGAAAGGAGAAAGAATTCCCAGATGCATTCAAGACTCGCATAATATGCCCGATCCAGATCAAACAATTGAAATACTAATGACCGAATTGGATCCACAAGTGATGGCTATATTTTCTAAAGACGAGTGCTCAAGTGGCATTGAAGCCACTGAGGTGAGTTATTTAACTTAAAGTCAAAGAACGTTAGCATTGTATTCAGCTAAATGCTTCATCAATTGAGCTCTATAATCTTGTTAGAACTATTTATTTGACAATCAGACAACGTGAATGTTAAGAAATGTGTTCAGGACAGCATTTTAAATGCTCAAGATCACTTGTCACTTTTCAATCAGATTAAAGATATAACTTTAAAATTATGAAGTAATTTAAATTGAAAAATTAACTTAGGCGAGTTTTGAATCGACATAATGCACAGTTAATGCAAATAATTAGCATGTTGGACATTTCAAGAAGTGTCAATTAATGTGTTTTGTAAGGTTATTATCCATACATCATTAACTAAGCAGATGCATTTTTCATGGGATAACAAGTCACTGAGAATCTAATCATCTGTTATGATGATGTGTATATTAATAAAGCTAACCTTTTTTTAAACATTATTCCTGGTGAATGTTTTGAAATTTATTCAATTTTTATTTACAAAATTCTAATGTAAATAGCAATTACGCTATTAAATAAATTGCAATTGTAAATGATTTAAGAATTTTATTCAATTTTTATTTACAAAATTCTAATGAAAATAGCAATTACGCTATTAAATAAATTGCAATTGTAAATTATTTAAGAATTCTGATGAAATCTTATTCAAATGAATATAAATCATCTATTCTTATTCTATTTTGCTAAAAAGCTGTTCATTTATACAAATTATCTAGCTCTACGCGATAAAAAAAATATGGAAATAAAATAAATTTAATATTTTTTATTCTTAGTAACCATTTCTTCATTCTTCAGTGCCTTTGAGCCACCCACATCAGATCTCGTTGTTGTTGATCGAATGCCTTTTTCAAAATCAACAAACACAGCATGCAAATCGATTAAGGAATCACTATTCCTGATTCTTAAAACTTTGGATTAAATATGTATGTGGTTGATTTACTCTTAACAAACCCGCTCTGGTCATTAGATTACCGTATTATTTTTCGCTAGCGGCCATCCAAAACCCATTCAACAATCTTCATGGTTTGTGACATTAGTTTCATTGAACGGTAACTATCGCAGTTTGACGTATCACCTTTCCCCTTATTATTTGGTAGAAGGTTACATTCCCTCTTCTGATTAGGCATGTCGTGATTAGTTTGGAGATGAGAAGATCCGTGACCCATGTTATCCCGATGTCTCCAATTTTGTCCAGAACTCGAAGGTACATCTTCTGGCCCAATCGTTTTCCCTTTTTTTTATATTTTCAACACCGCCGCACTGTCAACGTCGTGCACTTTGTTATTTGCTGCGGCTAGTGGAAAGTATCGTCTAGGAAACTGTTCATTTAAAAGTCCTTCACAATACTATTTTCATTTATTAAATGGTATGCAATTCTATACAATCTTAAAGGAATTTGTTCTTAATTAAAAGCAAGTTTAGAAATGAGTGCACAGTGAACATACCTATTTTCACCCCCACAAAAGTATTTGCCATATCTGCCAGCATTAGTTGTGTTCGTTGAATTTTACCCAGGGTCGACCCAGGTTTTCTTGACAGCCCCAAGAGCTGTCAAAAAAACCTGGGGTGGAATCGCGTAAGATGATAGTTGATTGTCATATTTTTGATCATCACTTGTGATCAAATTGATTTTTCCTTCTGCGTAAGGTGATCACATCCACCAATTCAACTCAATTCAACTTTGATCAATTTGTCAGTGACATTTGTGAAAAACATTGTTGCCGTAGTCATATTTTCAAGTAAATTCATTGAAATTGTTAATTTTTTAGTGAATAAATGCAATAATTCTAAATTTAACCATTTATTTTCGATTGTTGTATACTCATATGGTAAAAGAAATATTGTTTTTGATGATTTGGTGACTAAAATTGAAAAAACGTTGAAAATTTTATAATGTTTTGTATGCGTGTGGTAACTCTAGTCACATTGCCACAAAAATAAAAATAAAACGTCAATTTCATGAGAAGATGACTATCACAATATTTTGGTGATTGGTTTTTAGATATCACTGTGATGATCACCTTACTCAGACAGAAAGTGTAGATTTTGACTGTCACTTATCACAAATCACCTTAGCCGATTCCACCCCTGGGTTTTTTGGTTCTCAAAAAACACACAAGGGTAGGTTTTGTGTAGTTGACAAAAAGAAAGAAACAAAAAAAATTTGTTTCCCAAATTAAAACTTGAAATTTGTTGCTTTTTGTACATTCCAAAACATAAAACAATTACATTTTATTTGTATGTTTTCTATTTATTTTCATTAAAATAAATCTATAATTTATTTTCTTTGCATTGCGCACGTTCGGGTGCACACCAAAATTGCTTTTTAGAAACGTCTGTATCGTATGAGTTTGTGAACGATCAAAACCGGATAGGTGTCAAAAGACACACAAACACATATTCGTAGTCAGCTGTTTGCCAACCCTCCCTTGGCTTCATGAGTATACTTGAAATTTTAGGATATCTTCAGATTTATTTCCCCGCCGCAGCCATATGGTTGATCAGTTGTATTTTAACATGGAATTACAACAACAGTAAAGTATGCGAAACACAATAGTTGTGCACACGAAAACAAGCATTGCAAAAGCAAAATAAAATATTCAATTGTAAACATATGTTTGACAACACACATGTCAATTTGTTAACCTCAACTCGCCCCAGCAAAATACTTAGATCTACTTCAGGGCGACTTGAGGGCGACCAGGTCTAAAAAAAAAAGAGAATTTGTTACCCAGAGCGAGTTGAAGTTTTTCAAAAAACGCTTTGGGGCGACTTCAGGGCGACCCTAGGGCGACCCCAGGGCTGAACGAACACAACTTTCGCTTTTTACTTGGCATTTAGCACAGAAAATAAAATTGTGGTTAATAACAATAGGTTAAACTGAATAAAAAATTAATTTGTTTTCAAAAATTCAAGAAAATTCTCATAGAAAACATACAATACTTTCAAACAAATGAAAAATAACACAATAACAACACTCAATCCGTTCGATTTGCCAAAAAATTGCCAACACTGAGTGCCATTTCGACACTAGAAATACACATTTGCCGAGCAAAACGAAATCTACATAAGTTAGACACACTTTTATTTTGCTTCTTTCTTACAACGTCTCTAGACCACGTCAAGTCGTGCTCTTTCATCTAAGTCATGAGAGGGGCGGTGCTGTCTTTTTGTTTGATATCTCCACAGTCCCATTTCCTTGTTCCGTTGGTAGTGTCCTTTTGTAGTTTCTAGCAACGATTTTTCTTTCTGTAGGAATGTTCGTTGAAGAGAGTTCCACAGGACCACAGCACACTCTTCATTTTCAACACAAGGTTAGGTTAGGTTTGCGGGTTGCTGTAGAAGAGCCAATAGCTCAGCCCCAGCGCACTTAGGTCAATGTAGACCCATTGTGATGCCCATTTGAGGGTTTACCAATTCCTCCTCTTACCATACTCGTAGTCCATGTTTAGTTCCTTAGTATCAGCCCGGGGTGTTCAACCATCCGTTTCCTCTTGCGAATCGATATAGATTTGATATTGGGCACTCTGATAGTTCTTTGATGCTTTCGAAGAAGTATTTCCCCAGAGTTTTATTTCTTAGATGGCAGAGACTGGGGCAGTGACAGAGGTAGTGGGTTATATCCTCATGTTCTTCCTCGTCACTGCAACCTCTACATAGATCGTTTTCAGTTAGACGTAGTTTTTTGGCGTGATATCTTAGCATGTTATGGCCAGTTAAAACACCTACCAACGTCGATACTGACTTCCTGTCTTTTTGAATGATTGCATTCGTTCTATTTTTATCGTACTGCGGCCACAGTTTCCTAGCTACCTCACAAGTGTTTAAGTTTGCCCATCTCGAGTTGGCTTTTGCCAGGATTTCACACATTATACTATGTTTGAGGTCGCATAACGGTGGTTTTACGCTCCTTTCTGAGAGTTCTAGGCTAAGTGCTGAGCCTTTTCTTGCCAATTCATCAGCTTTTTCATTTCCCATGATGCCCGCGTGACCGGGGACCCAGCAGAGTGTTATATTATGCTGTGTGGCAAGAACTTTAAGCTCTTCGCGACAGCTTTTCACAAGCTTTGACTTTATTTCAACAGAAGAAATTGCTTTTATCGCTGCCTGGCTATCGATGAGAATGGTAATATCCTCTCTGGGTAGTGCCATCATTGATGCCACTTTGGCAGCTTTCGTTACTGCTAGAACCTCTGCTTGGAATACACTGCTGTTATTGGGAAGTCTGATTGAGCCTTCTATATTCAAAGCTTCTGAGAAGAAGCCAGCCCCAGTACCTACATCCATTTTTGAGCCGTCTGTAAAGATGGATTTGGTTGTAGGTTGTAAGACTTCATTACTAATCCACTTCTCTCTACTTGGGAACAAGCATTGGAATGGCCTTTCAAAATCTGTAAAGGGAACTATGTAGTCAGACTCTACATTTGTTCCTGTGTGGAAGTTCAAAATTTCAGAGTGTCCAGTTAAACTGGATCTCCATAGATTAGATTGGCTAATCCTGAGAGCGCTTTTTGCTGCAGTTTCCTGCATATAAAGGTCAAGTGGCAGATTTTCAACACAAACAAAAAACACAAATAAAGTGGCGACGAAAATACAAGGAATAGCTGCTACCTTAGAAAATAAAATAATTAAATATTTGATTTGAACTTCAGGTCATGGTCAAAAATTTAGTTTTTGTTTATAAAGTGAAACATGTAATTAATTTCACCATTTTCATATTATTGTTCTTATTTCAGCGAGCTGGAATCCATAAACTCATTCCAGGAATGGTTATTGACGATTATCTCTTTGATCCATGTGGTTATTCCATGAATGGAATTGCCAAGAATGTAAGAAATTATTTTCTCTTTTTTTTTAAGTAACTTCAAGTGTTAAATGTAATTTTCTTTCTACCTCTATCTACATCGCGCAAAACAAAACAAAAAAAAAATAGATCTCTGGAAATTATCCTCAAGTAAGTGGATCTAAATAAAAATTTGGTTTCAATTTTGTTAAATTTGCGCGAGCTTTTATTAATCAATAAATAAACTATTTTATTGTTATTAATAAAATATATGTTTTCTTTTTTTAAAGGGTTGTTACATGACAATTCACATTACACCGGAACCAGATTTCTCGTACGTTAGCTTCGAAAGTAACGTTGCATCGTCAAACTACACTGACTTGATCTCGCGCGTTATAAATACATTCCAGCCGGGAAAATTTGTTGTGACCATTTTTGCTAATAAGGTAAAAAGTCTATAAATTAAATTATTTACTATGTATATAATATTTTGTTTTCTTTTGCAGTCATCACCAGCATACACAGCTTTTCGTGAAATAGATAACGCTTCGCATTTGGCCGAATGGAAACGTCGCGATATTCAATATTGCCGTTTTCCAACTTACGATTTGACTTATGCGCACTATTGCAAATTCCCCAGCTGAGGGTTACAGGTTAAGCCTTGCCTAGTTGGCGGGGTTAACACCAAACACTCTCCTCCATCATCCTCACCATCGCCTGTCAAATCTGCATTATTCACTTCATCAGTATTCTCTACACCATTCTCTACACCAAAGCACTGTGCAATTCCAAACAAATTCAGCAATTTGATCTTGAGTTCATCCATTGCGGATGAAAGCGCAAAACTTCATCACACATGCCATTCTCTATCATTGTCAACAGTTGCTGCCCCAATTGCAGCTGCATCAACAAAATCTTCAGCACCATCTCGTATTGATTCATTGAAACGCATTGACAGTCTACTTATTGGAACACTCTTGCTACTACAAATATGCTCTTGGATATTCTACATTGATTTGGATGAATACTCTCCGTTGGTTTTATTCTCGTGGTGGCGTAATAAGATCTCTTGAAATTGCCTAAAACAATTTCAACGTTTGATCATCATTTAATAATTATTGTGTATTTTAATTGCATTGCAACTGAAGTACTGCACCACAAACAACAACAACAAAATATACAACATCATCAGTTTCGTCTCTTACTCTTACTATTATAAAATTAATCTTAAAACAACAACAACAAATCTAAACTGTAACTATCTAAATAATTTGAAAATAATACTTTTCAAAAATAATTGTTTTTATTTAAAATTTGTTGTTTCGCAATTGAATTATTATTATGATGCGAAAAATCTCAAAATATTTTTGTGGAATTTAACAAAGAAAGAAATTTTAATAAATATAATTTATAACGGTAAGAGAATGAGATAGCGAAAGTGACCTTGCGCCCGTAAATGCGTTTAATTTTGTTTATAATTATTTTATTTTATTTTTGTTTATTTAAATTTTGTATTCGATTTTTTTTTTCTTTTCGTATAATGAGTATAAATTGTTAGATTTCAAGTTTAACGAAAACCGTTATTTTAATTTAAGTCATGAATTCTTATATCCAACTGACTGAAAGTTAGGAGAACACAACATTTATATAACCCAACACACAAATGCTTTTTTTTCTTTTCTCTAAATAAAATGCATATTTTGATAGATTGATACTCTATCTATGGAAATTATTTGTTTAACTTTTGGTTTCGAAGGGCGCAAGGGGATATTGCAAAGTCTGTAAAAAAAAAACCTATTGATATGAACGGGATGTATGTTAAGCGATTAGAAAAGCATTTCATTTTATTTCAAAGTAGAATACAACAAAACTTTAATTTTTTGGCGCACAGAAATGTATACAGTATTGTGTATGCTATTATTAAATTTTATAAATAGTTTGTTAAAGAGTAAAATATGCTTGGATGTATTAAAGGCAGCTACTTATCCATGGATGGGGTCTTGATGTTTTCAAATTTAAACAGTCCGATACAAAAATAAAATAACGAACTCAAAGACTAACAAATCAAACGAAAACCTTGGGTTGCTGGGGTCATTTCAAGTAATTATTTCGTTTTCGCTTTGTTTTGTATTTTAACGATTTTTATGATTTTTCATCTCATTTCTTTTATTTGGTCTGGCAAACCAGCTTAAGGAGAACTTCATCTGAAGCATAGGGCGTATTGGTAACTTGATCTCTACCCCATTCTTCCAGTCCGTTTCAGTAACTGTTTTAAGAAACTCTGTACCAATATTATAAAATCCAATTAATTTATTGGATTTTTTCCAATTCATTTATTGGATTTTTTCTGTCAATGTTGGGGCTAATGTCAATTCTCCTGAGCAGCGCACAAAAGTGATCTTTCTAGCTGATCAGAATAATACGAACTTCATGAATCGTATCATTACGTTTTTCGAAAATATACTTATTTATTTTGTGCAACTACCGTGGATAATTTCTTCGTGTAGCTTGTTCTACATCTTGTCAAACGTTACCGAAGTCGCCTAGCATATCACCATTGCCGTTTCGTTGACCTAAAAGCCATGCCTTCTCATAACGCGTTTCAAACCTAAGTTATCTGAGCCAATTGTTGCATTAAAGTGTTCATGATGATTATATTACCTCTTGAAACGTTTTTGTACACCGTGTTCAAATGATTGTAAGCAAGGTCTTCTAATCTATGTGTTCCACTACTTGCTGCTGCTGTTGGACATTGCAGGTAAGATGGTCCGCTACCAGACTGCTATGCCTTTTACCACAATCTGCAGTGCAATCGTTTTTTTGCGGAAGTTTTCTCCAACTCCAGGACAATATTTGCCCTGACCAGCAATGCTAGCTTGTTTGCTTATTCCGACATGCATTCGTTTAACAATCACCCCTATTACCGTTGTCGTTCGTCGTTTCGTTGTCGTGACGTTTTCTTTGTCGACACGACAGATTTGTAGTAGATTTTTTCACGACGAAAAAGTACTTAAATGTATCAAATTGATTGGCAACACCTATATAACATTATTAATCTGTCAGAACTGAATCAATTTTTTTGAATTCCGCATTCGTATTCGCTTTTAATGTTGGATATATTATAATAAATAAGTGATTTATTTTAATAGACGGGAGTGACGTGTACTACAATACCTAAAAGTGGCAACAGCGATGAAGATCAAGAAATCCACAACGTTAATTCAATTAACTGACCATTTAATTATTATCATACTGAAATTCATAAAATTTCCGACTATGTCAACTAGTGGAGAACCTACTTATGTTGATTGTATCTACTCCAAATCAGATCTCTAAATCATCCTCTTGTTGCTTTTACCTACTTCTTTTGTATAGTGAACAAAATTTTTCTTCTTTAAATTACATGTCGGTCCAAACCTAATGAACTAATGACAAATATGGAAACATTGGCATTTTTTTATAAATTTAAACGCAAATCGTTTGCCAACCATCTTCATTCTTTTTTTTATCGACTTGAACCACTTTAACAAAAAAAAAAAAACTTTGCCAAGTGATGATTTTTTCATCAAAAGACGAGTGTTTTAAATTGTTCTTGGCATGTTATTTTCATTTATATATATTAAAAAAAATGATTATTACATCTTCAAATATGTATCTTTAATTTTTAAAATAAATAATAAAACGAAAACAGCGTTTTCTCGTCCTTTTATTTATTGTCGTTAGCTAAAATGAGGACGACAGATACCGTCGTTTTTTACGCCTTTAATAGATTAGTCGTTTTGTTTCATTTCCTTTCCAGAATGCAGAACGGCGATGATCTCGTCGTATTTTTTAGAGTCGTTCACGACAACGGTAATAGGGGTGAATATGAATGCACGTTTACGTTACCAACTCTCTACAACGGGAGGTGCATAAGGAATTTTTTTTTTTATTAAAATAGTGTCAGGAAAGAAAACAAAAATTTAAAAATTACCTTCGATAAAATGAATTGCAAGAAAATCTTTAGTCGCACAGACACAAATTTTAGAATCGATTGTTGAGAAATGAGAAACGAAGGGAAAATGAGATAATGATGAGCCAGCAACCAAAAATGTTTTCGTTTGATACTTTAGCTGTGGGGCACCCTGTATAATGTAAGAATGCGTTTTCTGATAAATTTAATTGCACTTAATGATTTTTTATTTCAACTTCAGAAAATGATAAAAAAGTAGACTTTTCTAATATACATCCGATAATGCTCTTGATTCGATAGAGATAGAACTTTTTTTTTGTTGCACTCAGACCTTAACTGGAGTAATTGGGAATATTTTTACCCACGAATGCTGCTGAAGCAAGTTAGCTTGAAACGTATTTTCAAAAACTCTAGTTCGTTTTTTTTATTATCTGATAACATTCCAGTATATTCTTTTCTTTTTAGTAAAAGTCATTTGTTTTAATAAATAAATTATCCGATGACTTCTTAGTTTGCAGTGCTAATGGAAATTCTAATCTTCTTTGGTAGTGATTTCCAAGTAAGAGTTTTAGCTTTGAGAGGAATATGGCTTCATTTCCCTGAATACCAACCGACCATGATGGAAAATTTTGTTCCATTAACATTCGAACGCTATTTTAAAGTTAATGACTTGGGAGTTTAAGACTGAGTGCAAATTTTGATGTCTATGTCTTATTTTATGAGGATATGAATGCTTTCAATGAAACTTTATAACTGTTTATTCATTTGATCAAGGATTGTTATTGCTGGTGTCATGCAAAGCACCTTTATCTCAGTTGCCGTCAATTAACACTCAAACTTTGTCCATTGACCTACAGTTTTAAAGTGTATGTAAGCGATGGACACTGCAGTTTAAATCTTTTTTTGCGTTGACAGAAGATGGCAGAGTTGTCCGATCATTTCATCTTTATCTTTAAATAGTTAGGAAATGACTGTTACAAACAGTAAAGGACTCAAGACGAATCCTTGGTTAACACCAATTGATTTGAAATTCTTCTGTGACTCCTGCCAGGCATCTTTTTTAATCGCACTGATTCAGACCATTTTATGTCATGTGGTTTTAGCAATCTTGATTATTTGACTATAGGTATGAATTCTACGAACTTGCTACAGAAGGCGGGTAGAACAGGTTGGGCCGTGACTTTAGATTTAAAAAGTTAATCATACACTTTTTGTTTGCTTACGTGTCGGACTCACGACGGCTTAGGTCTGGTTTCAAATCAAGCTTATATCATGTTTTTTTCAGGGGCATTGCATATTGCGAGGAGGTGACAACAAAAGAATCATTTGTTTTAATTAAGTGGATGTCATGTTACCTGCTCAAATTCGACGTTAAGTTGTACTTCACATCCATTCCTTTAGAACTAACAACGCACACAAAAGGATTGGTTGAATCATTAGGCCTTGGCTGTCATCATGAAGCTGTCCTGCCAATACAATTTAATTTGTTTTTATTCTTTTTTCTATTTTATTATTTAAAAATGTTATAAACGAATAAGTAATAAATAATCCATAAAACTGAACATTCTTCTAAGACCGACTTCATAATACTTTGTAGTCTTGTGACTGGATTTGTAAACATCTAAATAACTGTGCTAGACTTGTTAAGTTAATATAATTTAAAATATTAAATATCATAGTTTCTGTAAAATTGAAATACCGCTGTTAATCCTGCCGTTTTATTCAACAAACACTTTTCCATTTTACCATTCTTTTTTTTTTACTTTAACACAAAATAAAGTTTTTGGGCCTATCTCAACTATATGTAAAATGTCTGTAGACATTGTTAAGATCTATAATACATACATTATTAAATTATCGTTACAAAACTTTTGCTTTAACAAAAAACAAAAAAAAAAAACAAAAATTGAACAAAAAAAAATTGTTTGAAGTCAATAAATAATTCTTAAAATACGAGAAGAACAAATAAGTATTAAATGATTTATCCTCAAACTTTATTATAAAAATAAACCATACAAATATTAGAAATTACAATTCAATAAATAAGAACTTAATTATTGATCTTTATGTAGGTGCTGTACCGAAAGAAATATCTCCTAAAATTAAAATTTATAAATAAAAAAATAAAATGTTAATTTTCATATAAATTATTATCTATTAAATTTGATTAGAGATTTATTGTAATAAAAAATTAGTTATTTCAAACAAACTTATAATACAACTTTTTTTTTAAATTCAACTATGTAACTAAAAGAAGATGCAGATTGATTATTATAACATGAAAAATGATAAAAAAAAACTTCCGGTGATAATGTTTAGAATGTAATGTTTTATTTTTGTTTTCTACTTTTTTTTTGTTAAAAAAAAATAAATAAAATACATGTTTAACAAAAGGTTATTATATTATTACAAAAGTAAATATTATGTAATAAGATTTTATTAAATGGTAAAAATAAAATAAAACAAAAAGCTAAATAATATTATTGACATATTATGTATTATTAATGTTGTAATATTGAATGAATATCAATTAAATAAATATTAAAATAAAAATACATTTGCGTTTTTATCTTGAACTAGCTGGTCATAGCCCGGGGTCCATCGGGATTATTTTACCGAATAATCGAAACATGATCTTTTTTACTGCTATTTATATGTAATAGCTATCAGTAAAACGTATCAGTTCTTTTTCAATTTTGAGGCAAATTATCCAAAAATGTTAAAAATCAATGTTGGTTTTAATTTGTATTAAAATGATGGTAATGAATAGTAAAATTTTTCTGTTGAAATAATAACGGATTTTGAGCTAAAATCACGAAATAAATACACTTGTTATGATCATTGAAATCACATAAGTGACAATATTACGCGAATGAAAATCAAATTGAGTTATTTTTTTAGTAAAACAAATATACTATTAATTTTGTTGATTAACACCAACATTATTTTTTAATTACCTACCAATTATAGACAAAATTTTAGTGCATTTTTATAACCGTTTTTAATATAGAAAATTAGGTAAGCCCACAGACAAAGTTCCCATACAAATTGATTTTTTGTATCCTCTGACACATTTTCAATAAATTTGATATTAAATAAATAAAATCAATGAAATATGTACATAGGTATATATATGAAATAAAAAGAACCAGTCTCATAATATATTCTATGCTATGCTTATTGCTTATCAGTTATCACCCTAGAAAAATAATAGAAAATCTGCATGTACCCCCTTTTCCTCCATAAACTGAAAATGTGGATTATCCCTTTTTTTATACATTTTATACTTACAATAATTTTTGCATGTGCGAACCAACTGAAGAAACGTTCTACGAACTTCATAATAGATGCACTTTATTATCATCGTTTTCATCGTGCAGTACATGCTTATAACAAAAACACAAGATCCACCTGTGATTCTTTTTCTAGATCTAGCGAAATTCATATCCGTTTCGGATCAGGAGGGATAATACAGCTAATAGCCGCGTTTTTTGCAAGTCCATATAGACATTGTGTGAAAAAAACAACATTGGGATTTAGCCCACAACATTACTGACGTTCTCATATTACCACATGTAATTGTGTCGGTAAAGCAGTAGTTTATATGGACTTAGCAGTCCCTATAATTACCGATTTATGTTGTTGTTGTGTTTACGCGTTGTTTTATTACGACTGTTGTCGTTTTTGTCACAAGTTTTTGTTATAAGCCGTGTTTTTTTGCAAGTTTATATGAACTTGCAAAAAAACGGCTTATAAAACACAACAAATAAAAATTAAATAAATTAAATAAAGAACATACTACCCTATAAAACAGAGCAAGCTTACCTCATATTATCCCTGTGTTGCGAAATATACCGGCGAAACAAAAACAAGGGGCAGTATAAAATTTTTCTTTAAAAAGAAACGAGACAACAATATTCTTACAACTGCCAAACAATATTTTTTCTAGTTGGTATTTTGGTATTTTGGTAAAATTAAAAATCTGCATTGTCTATGTGGCTCCCAAGTATAATTCGAAATTAAAACAAAACACTTATTTTAAATAAACAAAAGTTACTTCTATTATATTTATGAACAAGAATTATATTTGTTTTTGTATTTTGTGAACAATTAATTGTCATTCCAGTGTGAAAATATTAAAATTAAAAAAATTGTGAAATAGGTGTTGCCGCAGCTGTAGTGTTGTATCCGCTAATATATTGTCTAAACTCTTTACACTAATAGAAAGTCTTAATAAAAATTATTGTACTATTCTAGCAAACACTTTGGCACAGTTACCTTAAAAATTTGTATTTTGTGTATATATTTTTTGTTTAATGTAAACAAAAACAAAAGTTTTCAATTTTGTTGACAAAAAAAAAAAAAAAAAAACAATAAAATGGAAACCCAACAAGTTAAAAGTGCTAATGTTGCATCTGCAACTTCAACCAATCCTCCACAAGAGGCCACGCGACAAAACAGTCTGCAACGAATCCAGCAACGCAAACAGAAAGCCTTCAATCTTCCCATTTCTCAGCAACTTGCCAAGTTATCCATGTACTCATCTTGTCAGGTGGAAAATTGTCGCTGTACTGGCTGGAAGACTCCTGAAGAGAATCGCCATCGTGACGTAGAGAGTTCCTATTGTCCAGAATTCTCTGAGGAATGCAGGAATGCAGCTTGCAAACATCCCCTTCAAAATCACATATCACACTTAGATGGGATTTCAAGTGATCAAATGAATGAACTTCTTGGAGCTATTATTGATATGGAGAATTTATTTATGAGCATGCAACGTGTGGAAGACCAGGACACAAATAAAGTATATATGTATCTTTTTCGATTGCTGAGGCAGTGTGTGATTTCTAGACAAAAAGCCGTTATTCGGGGACCCCTGGGAGATCCTCCATTTGAAGCTCCTTGCATTGCTAAGGCAATATCCAGCTTTGTATTTTATAAGTACAATCATTTGAGCCAATCTGAGCTGAGCACAATGACAGAGGTAGCCAAAACATTTCTAAATTTCCTCAATCATTACAATTTCGAGCCACCATCGGTACGCAGAGCTGATTTAACGCATGAAGATGCATCTACATACAAAATCAACTACACCCGTTGGCTGGTGTTTTGCCACGTCCCGGCATTTTGCAATTCCTTAAGGCACTTTGATACTTCTCTTGTTTTTGGAAGAACTCTCCTCAAAACAGTCTTTCTATCGATGGCACAGCAATTGAAAAAGAAATGCATAACCGAACGAGATCGTTTTCCGGTTGATAAACGGGCTATTATAACACAAATGCCGAAATTCTTGGAATCACTCAAGGGGGAGTTATTAAAAGACGATTCTCCAATTTGGGATCAATCATATCGTCCTCCAAATACATTTCTTTCGCAGCAAAGGAAACGTCAACAAGAAGCTGCTGCAGGAGCATTAAAACGTCCAACCGAACCGGCATACAAACGACCTAAGAAAGAAACTGACCGTGGATCGGATAATGAAGATTTATCGGATGAGATGGTATTGCGAGCTA
The DNA here is from genome assembly GCA_951217065.1 of Baccha elongata. Lineage (NCBI taxonomy): Eukaryota > Metazoa > Arthropoda > Insecta > Diptera > Syrphidae > Baccha > Baccha elongata. The sequence continues at coordinate 243,911,399 of OX578272.1, forward strand.
TGAAAACTATTTCCGAATCGAAAGCTTTAGCCAAAACTGAAGTCTTGTTTCCGGTGAATGTGTCGAGAGATGAAATTGTCAAAGCTGAAGAGAAAGAAGGAAAAATTCAGTTTCATATTGTTGGCAATTCTTTGTCGCAGCCAGTTGAGAAGCAAACAATGTTGTGGCTTTTGGGTAAGTTCTAGAAAGAAATTAATTTATTTAAACACAGTTAGTTTATTTCCGATATTTACGTCCACAACGGTTGCACTTATAGCTGCCAAAAGCGAGGGTTGAACTAATTTCTTTGCCGCCAAGGCGATGGAGTGTTCTTCTAGCGTTCCGTACTTCAGAGATGCTGTTAACTGTCAGGCCGATGAGTAATTCCGGATTTGTATTCCCTCTGCAAGGAGATCACTTCACAGACATTAGAATTTTGTCCCATTCTTCTGGAATTAAGATTACTTGACCTGTCACAGACATATGTATATCTGCTCATCAGTTCCCTACTTCCTCCTACACTAACCAGACTATGATGAACCCAATTCAGGTTTAAACGGACTATGGCTTATCACAGACTTTGATGAGTCCTTCGACTTCTCCCACTATTTACACTATTCCTTTTGTTTGCAGAGGCAGATGGATCAGGTTTGATCGCGACGGGGTATGGACAGATCAAGGTATTAAAAAAATACTGCAATGTCACAACAGTCCTCACTCCTCACTTATTTCGACTACAAGTTCTGGTAAATCCGGACTACACATGCTCTTGGATAGTTTTAAACTTTATTTAGGCACTCAATGGTTTCGGATTTGTTCATCTGTTGTCCCGACGCGACGGGTTAGGGCTCTTTTTCTTTAGGTTTTCTTGAATGATCTTGACACTGTCGGTATGGACGAGCAGTTTGGAGCCTGTATTGTTACCTCACGTTTAACTCCTCCCATGTTCTTCTCTCAAGATCTTTATCGCCTTTTTGCAGCTTCGTCCTGCTTCATTTAGAAGTTACTGATGATACTGATATTGACGATCCAGTAACTGATCTAGTATTATTGTCACCTAAGAACAGGTTTCTCTATTATATAATAACTATATACTGCCGTGCCGTTGAATAATATTCTTATAATTTATAATAATCAATGCGTACATAATTCTAAATGCAGGTTTCTGTTATAAAGAACAACTTATTCTATTAATCTTATCTCATTTGTTTTGTCTACAGGTCTACATAGCGTTTTCGCTCATCAGCTGACCGAAATGCCGCGAGAATACATAAGTCAATTGGTTTTCGATACCAAACACAAAACACTAGCTCTCATCAAGGATAACCAGCCAATTGGAGGAATTTGCTTTAGACCATTTCCCCCACAAGGATTCACGGAAATCGTCTTTTGTGCAGTTACCATGAGTGAACAGGAAAAAGGCTATGGATCTCATCTAATGAACCACTTGAAAGATTATAGTATTCGAGGTGGCATCCGTCATTTCTTAACCTACGCCGATGAGCATGCAATTGGTTATTTTAAAAAACAAGGGTTCTCCAAAGACATTAAATTGGCTCGTCCAATTTACGCTGGCTACATCAAAGAGTATGACGGTGCAACTCTCATGCACTGTGAACTTCATCCTAGCATTGTTTATACGCAGTTTATATCGGTCATTCAAAAACAACGTGAGATATTAAAAGAACTAATTGCACAGCGTCACAAGGAAGTGCAAAAAATTCGCAAAGGGCTGACTTGCTTTGAAGAAGGCGTTCGTTCTATTCCAGCTGAATCGATTCCTGGTCTTCGTGAAATTGGCTGGAAGCCTCAAATGCGTGCCCAAAGAGCATCTCGTCCACTTGAGGAATCCATTGATCCTGATAAATTAGCAACTTCGTTGGCTGCTGTTTTGCAAACCGTTAGGCAGAATGAATCTGCTTGGCCTTTTCTGAAACCTGTCACTGTGGTCCTAGCACCTGACTATTATGATCACATCAAATATCCCATGGATATGAAGACAATGGGCGAACGACTAAAGAAGGGCTACTATGTAACTCGACGGCTCTTTATGGCCGACATGGCAAGGATATTCTCAAATTGTCGATTTTACAATCAACCTGACACAGAGTACTGTCACTGTGCAAACATAGTTGAACGGGTTTTTCAAACTAAAATGCGAGAATTAGGCTTATGGGATAAATGAAACGAAGAGGAAGAAGATAAGAATGAAGTTAAAAAGTGTATGTGAATTGTTTAAAGAAGATAATATTAAGAAAGTACGGTGATTTTAATTATTCGAATATAAAATAAAACTTAATAAATGTCATTAATAATTTAACTTACCTATTTCTTGGTTTGTCATTATAGAAATTACAAAAGAAGTGGTTGATATAAAGAAAAGTTGATTTACATAAAAATTGGAATTGACATTATATGAAGATGGAAGTTATTGCATTAAGGTAATTATTATGATTATTTATAAAAAAAAACATGCCTAGGTTAGGAATTGGCATATATTCCAACTAGTATGAAATACAAATTTTCTCATTACCAATGAAACTAATCTTTGAAACTTCGCCAGTGTCGTATTTAAAAAAAAAATTATATCAGTCGACTCGTGGTGTGCGCCTTACAACTCTGGTCGAGGTTTAAGAATGGTTCCATGTTCTACTTAAATTGCAAACTAGTTAAATTGTGTATGGAGGGGTTTCTATAGACAATAGTAATCCGCCTCCCGATCCATATATATGGATATTAGGTATCTCCCTGAGATAAGGTGACTACGTTGCTTTTAGTAATCCAGCTGAACAAGTGCTCCAACATCCACGATGACTTGATCTTCAAACCGAAGGTTCGATTTTCCTTTTCGCCCGAAGCTTAGTCGTTGGCAGTTCTGACAATGTCAGCGTAGTCCGTTCAGTTCATTGTTATATCTTTACCTCTGTAGCGTATGCAGGGTGCTAATATTCAGCAGCTATCGGAAATGTTTCTTGAATACATCTACTATTCCCAAACAAAGTCTATTACTACCTCTACAATCACCGCAACAGATCTACATTGAATTAAGTGTGGCGGATAAAAGATCAACCGGTAGCCCACCGCTGCCACCAACCTACCTCTACATTACTATTATTGTCTTACGTTTCGGGGTATGGGAGCAGAATTCCTTGATGACAACGAATACTTTTGTTTATTCTAATTCAGCATTAGACTAAAGATGCTTTCGCTTAAGGCTAACAGAAAAAAAAAAACAAAAAATATAAAATCTCACATGTTTATTTGTACTTTAAGATTAATAATAAAATCGATTGAGGTTCATATTATATGAGATCATATTTGGTATTCATCTCTAATCCATCGTGGATTTACATCACGATAGAATTCACAAAATTCTTCAAAAACATCAATATCATTCGGAGCATATATTAAATCGATGTTTGGCTCTGGAATGATGTGTTCGAGGGGTTGTATCGGGTCAAGAAAATCACCCAAATCTGGAGTTGGAACTCTGTGATTGATGTATTTTTTACGGAGTGATGCTCTCTTTTTCGGCAATAAGTTACAGTCGTTGACATTTATCGAAATTAAATTACGAAAAACAGTCTTGTCATGGGGAAAGTTTAGTTTTTGTGAGATCTAAATAAAAAGAAATATCGATGAGTGTTTAGAATGGAAGCGTAGTTTGTAAAACTATAAACCTTTGGAATAACAACAGATTTTGATCTTGGCGATAGGTCTTCGATGGTGCCAAGGCTTCGCATTGGTGCCCTTTCCAACTGCAACGATTGCATTTGCCTACCCAATGCTAGAATTGTATTCAATATGGGTTCATCATAATTACCCTTGTTTTCTTTATTTGCCTCTGAGTAAATGAGATTCGTCAAATCGTCTCCCAAATCGTTATTAGTAATTGGATGTCTAATTATTGTGCAGGGGTTTCGAGTGTTTGCCAATGGAACTGTACAAGACCGGCGGGTTTCAATGTTGGAATTGGTTTTTTTGTTTGCTGTGGAATGTTTTTTAATGTTGGACATCGTGTTAAGAGTTAAAATTAATTTACTATAATGGAAATAAAAAGTTTTAGCCCTGGGGTTGTGCAGAAGATCGGAGTTGGGCGACAGATGTTTTTTTTTCTTGTTTTTTTTTTGTTTGTGGATATGTCAAAAAGCAGCTGCCGAAGACTTCAGAGCCCTCTGTTGAGAAAAAAATAAAAAATATAGTTAACGTTTTAGATGGGTTAATAGTGAGATTCCACATACACGGCCTTACTGCGTATTGACCACAGGTCATCCTCCGTCTCCTCCGGTAGAAAATTTTTTTTAAACGCGCTTTTCTATAAATGAATACGTGTGAACAGCAAAATGCAAAATTGTAAGAATGTATGGTCATTCGTACAATCGTGGTTCAAGGTGGGTCAAATTTTTAAACCACTGATTTCCATAGATAGGTAATCTATCAATATCGGTGGGTTAAAAACTTGAACAACGATTGTACAACTGGTCCTAAGACTCGTTTGTTGAAACGATACTTAAGCATTTATGTTCTATTTAAATGTAGAACACACCTGACGAATTTGGACTTAAACTTCCTGTTTGCGACTCTTAAAATTGTTTGTTGACTGATTCCAAGCCCAAGGGGAATATTTGTGCATATCAGTGTTGTGGGGAAGTTGTACAGATGTCAGTAAAACTTTTTAATGATGCTGACAGTGGTCTGATCACTAATTGGGACCGCTGATATACAGGAATACTAATAAAACACAAAAAAAAAAAAACATTAAAATCGACTCTGTGGTCAAGAAGTTATATCAAATGCACCTATCTGATGGTCGATTTTCCGGATTTTTTTCGCTCCATAAACCTGATATACGGCATTATGAACAAAACACAAAAAGAATCAATAAAATCGGCCCAGCGGTTAAGGAGTTATAACAAATGCACCCTCTGATGGTCGATCTTCCGGAATTTTTCATTTATAAACCTAATATACAGCAATGCGAACGAAACAAAAAAAGGATCATAAAAATCGGCCCAGCGGTTATCAAGCTATAACGTCATCGAGTTACACCCCGAAGAAATTATATATTAGATTATCATTTATTTTTTATGTAATTGATAAGAATATTTTTTAAAAACAATAGCATGTTTTATTGTAAAATTGAATTTACTTTATATAAAGTAGGGTAAAATTTTGCATGTACTACAAAAAAAAACCATTACTTAGCGAGTAAGTGAAGAAGTGAAGTGCTTGGGGACACACATTGAGCGGCGAGCGTCAGAGCGGATGAGGGGCCGGCGCGCGTCGCTATGCCGCTCAGTTACATGGGCCGCCGGGCGGAGCAAAATCTTTGTTGAGCCAATTTATTTGAATGACAATAATTGTACCTATAAAAACATTTTAAAATACGTAAGTCCATTTGAATGGTTAAACATATTTGAGCCAATTTTTGCATCTATTTTATAACAACTGAATTGGAGGCTATACATACGTGTGGTGCTGCAGTATTCAAGTTTGTACTAAAGAGCAAAGATAGCTTAGTTCTAATTTTGACTACCAATTGCGCATTTCAACTTTACCAATCCTCAGTAAAACTAATTGATTTTTCCCTCCTTTTGAACTGTCTTCATTTCGGGCTCGATGGATTTTCAACTTTCCGTAAATTCAACCGAATCTGCCGATCCACAAAGCCATATACACAACTGTAAATTTGGCTCAAGGCTCTATCGTGTATGGCCAGCTTATGGTTAGCCGAAATGAATGGTGAACACATTGATGTAAAATGACTGACCGTGTAAAGGTGGCTTTATATCTAAATTAAAAACTTCTAATAAAAAAAGGTTTCATACCCCGGAAAAAATGATAAACACACCCTGTTGACAAGTTTCTCTCAAACCGGAAAACAGCTGTTCGACCGCAATTTTAACAACTACAGTTAAACCTAATTTTGATTGTGTATGTACATAGATATAAATTATTGTACAAACAAAAAAACACCGATCTTGTTCGTCGAATATGTATTTTATTGAAAAGACAGAATATATACATTTGAATCTATATACGCTCTTTCAAAGTTAAAACTGCGTATATGATGATAAAATATTATTGTATTCGTGATATGTCCAGCATTTCTGCTCTGTTTTTGTTATTCTTTTTTCGCCGCCTGTACTGACGATCTTGCACACGTTCTTAATTTCCCTTTCCTATACAACAATATTATATATCCTGATCTTGAGTGAAGTTTTAGGACAAAAAGCAAAACAAACGGAATAAAGTCGGCAATCAATATTCACTTTCACAGTTGAATTTTGCCTTTAACTTTCGAAACATCTTGCTTTCGCGATAATTATTCAAGTTCCAAATAGAAAAAAGAGTTCACCTCCTGTTCTATTTCTAAAAAAGAATAAACACTTGATCATTGAAATTTCAATTGGGAATGGGATCACCTTCGACCTAGTTTTAGTGTTTTTCTTTGTCGGTATCCACCTATGTATTTTCAATTTATTTTTATTCTCAGTGATATTTCGAGAATGAAAATATAAAACAAAAATAAACTATAGAAAGAGTATGAGTGTGAAAACAATAAATAAGTGTAAAGGTATATATCGCTTAGCACGGTGACAGTTTGTTGTTAGTTTTCGTTTGGTATTTGATTCGTTCGTTCGATTGATCTGATCGGTGGTTGTACCTATTTTTTTTTTAAATAAATTTTGTTATCTATCTTATCTTATTTTTGTGCTTTATTGTGCGAAAAGTGTTTAAATTTAATAAAAACCATTAAGCTGGCTAAAAAAGAATCTTTTTGTTTAAAAAACACCTGTGATTGCAACCGAAAAAATTTGGTCCTTCACTTGAATGGAGGTAGATGCCGATCGAGTCGTCTATTGCATGGAATGAGGAAAGATTTACAAACTTCAATACGTCACACAAGTTCCGATCACTTTTCTGAACAGATTTATGCTAAATTAATTTGCAGTGATAATAAAGTGTTTATTTTGTTCTTTATCTTTTTGTGTACATACGTACCTATACATTTTATTTATTTCTGAAAATTTAAAAATATTGTTGGTCAATAAATAGAGCTGCATAACGTACCATTGTACTTTATTTAAACAACAACAAAAAAACGGGTCTCAGTTATTGTTGCCATTCGCGTTGTGGTGTGATCAGAAGAATCTTGTGCCATTTTATTGAATTGTTTTTTTTTTGTTTTTGTATACCAAACATTTGTGAGTGCCCGATACTTTTAATTGCATCGTATTTGAATTCCCATACTAATAATAAATCAATTTATTACCAACGTTAATTTCGGATTTTAGTTTGTGTTTTGATCGTTTTATTATTGTGAATAAACCTTTTATTTTAAAATGGCTCCAATCGCTGTTTATGGTAAGGTCAACAACATCACCGAGGACAATATTAATAACAAAAACGAAATTGAGGAAGCGGCTGTTGAAAACAGTAACGGTAAGTTAAAACGTTCTTTTATACCTACGCGGCTACGATAACAATATCGTGGTTCTTTGCTCTTTTGAACTTAAAAAATTAATAAAATAAACACTATCGGCCACATTATTCAGTAGTTTAAAATTTAATTCAAGATATAAATTATTCTTTGTTTTGGTTTAGATAAATAGATACATAGATAGATACCTAGGTATAATTTTATTTTATTCAAAAGTTTTAACAAAAACTTTGTAAACGCTGGTACCTATAAAATTATTTTTGACAAAGTTGCCTGACAGGTTTAAAAATTGACAATTAAAATTTTAGCGTAGTGATTTTAAAAATTATAAAAATTAATTTAAAATAAGATTACGGTAGGTACTTCAGTGAAGCTTTCAAAAGTGTATACCAGGTTTAAGTAGGTATAGCAGCTTCCATTTAATAGGTACGTTGTTTTGCTTTGGTTTATTTCCATATAAAATCCATCTTAATTAATTGTTGCTTCCTAAAGATAGGTATATTTGTTTCTTATATATGAACTATTTTCTGTGAACAAACAACATTAAACTTGACTAAGAAATGAGTAAAGTGAATAATTAATTTTTGGACTTAGACGAGTAAAAATTTTAACGAAAAAATAATATGGCCTCTATTACGGTAGTCAAATATCAATTTTTTGATAAACGTGTGGAGACTCTTTATCATTAATATCATAATACACTTTTAACTTTATTAAATTATCATTATTAAGTTCACATAAATTCATTTATAACTTTCATCATTTGAAAATTCAAAATACTTGTACTTTGCAATTTTCAACTCATCAATCGTATCATCTGATACTTTTCAATATGAAAAATAAATTAACTTTCTATTTTATTATTAATTCTGTTTTCAAACGTGTATCATAGTTCTCTTTATAAATTAAGTAAAGTCTTAATAATTTTGCAATTTGGTTTATTTAAATCATTTTCTAAAACATTGGCCATCGAAACAACGTTTTCAGCGCTTTTTAAGTTGGATTTTTAGCTGCTGATTATAGGAGACAACAATTAATAAAGCACAAAACCCACAAACGATAACTAATCAATCAAAAAAGAAATGTCAGTAGGTATTATGCATTGACGTATTAGATATGGACCGCCAGTAGCCAACTTCACGCGTGTTCCAACATAACTAGGGGCGCCATCAACTACTAGCAGGAAATCTGCGTAGCAGTGCTTGTTTTAATTAATCATTTAAGTTTAATATAATTAGGTGGAAATTGTAATCAAACTAGTTTTATTTTACAAAACAAATCCACTCTATTTGACATTGAGTCACTTGCATATGAATATGTCAACGTTTTATTTAAATTTTAAATGCGAAATTAGTACACGTATTCAACACTAAAAGATGATGGCGTATTTTTGCCGCTTGTAGATGGAACAACATTTTTTGGCCGTTTGTATGAAAATTTGAACTAACTGGCGGTCCATAGCTAGTACGTCAATGGTATTATGATTGTCGTTTGATAAATTGTTTATTTATTGTGATTATTGTGAGTGAATAATGATCAAAAACGGGCATTTTGTTTGACGTTTACGTTCAATTGTTTTAATAATTCTGATTTATGTATTTGATTTATTTTGGGGTAAATTAAGTAAAGATCATTATGGATTTATAACTTGTTTGTGTAGGAAAGTAAAATTAAAATAAAAACATGTCAAGAAAATTGGTGGAAATAGAGGAACCTTAGAACAATAGATCTCAATTCTAAGTGGCGTTCATAATTGACAGTTATAATAGGTACCGATTAATAAATTTTGTTGATAAACATCAATTATCGTATTGAGAACCATCATGATACAGTCTACCTACTTCTATAATTTTATTTTATTGGGAAGAAAATAAGTCTCGCATAGTGATTGTTTTTATCACTAAACAATGTCATGACTCATGACAAAAACTGAGTTCGTTTACTTTTTAAAGCTGTCTTAATCTAACGATTTTGATTGAGTTCTATTGTGAATATATATTTACAAAACTTGATTTCTTTTATTTCACTATAAACAATTCAATTTTAATTCAATTCATTTTCAATTTTATAACTACTAGCAGTAAAATAATGTAACTAAGAAATTTAAAGAATCATTATATTGAGGATTGGCAAAAATGAAAGGTGCAATTGGTAGTCAAAATTAAAACTAAGTTATCTTTGCTCTTTAGTACAAACTTGACTACTACAGCGCCACAAGTATATGGAAAAGTTTAAATGCGCTACGGGTTGTCAACATTAGCACTAAGTTATCTTTGATTTTTAGTACAAGCTTAACTACTGCAGCGCCACACGTATAGCCTCCAATCCCCTGTTGGAGCTGTGTGGCGAAAGTAGGAAAATAAACTTTAATTCACATTATTTCGAATACAAAATACGAAGAAAAACTGTGTTATATATGTATAATAAGAAATGAGAACAGTTTTACAAATAATTCTAAACATCCTCAAAGTTATTAAATAATAAAAAAATAAATAACCGGCAGCAACAACTTATCACGATTTTTGACGATGCTTGTTTGCTTAATTTTTGCGCATTAGCATATGAAAATTTGAAATAATGAACACTTAACGATTGAAGTCATGCCAATTGTTTGCATTTGTGAACATTTTACAAAATTCACGAAAGATGCCTAAAATCTTTCGTGAATTTACCCAAATTTATTATCGAGTGGAGGTTGCTACTATTATCTTTCAAAGATTATTTTCATGTGCCAAACAACAAAATTAATTAAATAAATTAAAAAATGTTCACAAATAACAATGTTTAAAAAAATACGAATCCAACTTGCCCTACAGTTTCTATAAATCGTACCTTAAAATATGCTTACGATTTAATTTCTTAATATTTCATCAGCAAATCAAATGCCACACAAATTTAATTTCAAACATTTTACGGGCAAAGTTCAATGCCCTTTATTTAAGAATTATCAAATCAGTGTTGTTTAGAAGATAACATTTGTGTAAAATGTTTGTCTATGTCATTGGCTAAACGAATTAACTTGTTTTAATTTATTTTGAAATAAACACCATAATAGTTTAAAAGATTTGCATCCTAAAGCTTCTTATACACATTTTACGAGTATAGATATAGTTACTCTATTATTTGTGGTACGAATGTTCACACCGAAGATATGGTCCACTAAAAAAACCCTATGTCAAAATTCGGTAGAACTGGCATGTAAAATCAAAACATTGACTTTCTATACACCGTGTCCCACAGCGAAGCCATTGTAACCATCAGGCTGTAAACATTTAAAATCGAAAATTCTGACACAAGTGTGCACACAAGTGCTCGTACGTACATACAATTTTTCATACATATATGAGTTGTGGTTGTGTATTTGTGCCACTTAGGCTTAGTTTTTCATTGCGAGATTATATTCCTGGGTTAGATTAACTCCGAGTTAACTGTGATGGAAACAGGGGTTTCAGTTAGTTTTGAGATCCAGAGTTGACTTCAAATTAATTCATCTAAATTGGTGAGTTAATTCTGAGTAATTTCGGGATCTCAAACTGACTGATGAAAACGTGTTTCCATCAACGTTCACCCGTTTTGTTGTTGCTTACAATTTTTAAAAGTCTAGCAACCATACCAATTTGATATTTCTCAGTCTGAACTGAGCATAGTAAAATCCAAACCAAAAATGTTTTCTAACCATGCATTTTCCAACAGATGTAAGCAATCCCAAAATTTCCGGCATAAAGCCTTATCCAGGACCGGGAGTAATTTACCGCAATTTTTAGTCGCTTTTTGGCCTACCTATTAGTACCTATTATTTTTTGAAAACCGAATGAATCAAAATCCGAAAAATGTGTCTGGAATTCCAGATTGGTCGCATTGAAATCCGAGCAAAATTGATTACAGCGTTTATTAAAAAAATTAAATATTGGAATGGTATACCTATGATTGTTTTTTTTTTAATTTTTTTAATGTTTTTTTTTTAATTTTGATAAATACAAAATTCTCAAACTCCAATCAAGTGTTTATAGAGGGAACCTACCAAATTTTGTTCTATTACTTACATACATACCTGAGTTTGGTACAATTTTTTTTTAGACGCCACGGTAGTTTTTCTAGTTTTTGGAAATGTATGCTGCTACGTGACTAAATTCACGCTTGCACAAGCCCACATACACTACTTAACTATTTTTCTAATACAAACAAAAAAAAAAAGTATTTGTTTTTTTTAATTCGTTTGATGTTTAGATTAATCGGCTAGGCTTGCCGACTTACAATATGTAACTGTACCTGTACACTCTATACACATATATACAGCGATCGCAAAGCGTTTCATCTTAGGCCTTGTAAACAAAAATTGATAAATAGCAACCGCGCGATGTAAGCGATGGATGTCAACCCGATCATAGTCGAGCTTCATATAAAACGTTATAAGGATCAAAAATTAATCAACGAAATTAAAACTTTAATTACAAGCAAAAGAAGATTTATGTTTATATATGTATTTGATCTTTCGAAAAATCAATTACTGAAAATTTTTAAATGAACTATACAATTAGGTACCTACCTATTCAATGTTACTTTTTTTAAATAATGCCACTTTTCTACTTCTTTAATTAAAATTTTAAAATAATTGAGATATAGGGTGTGTTCATAAACGTCAGAATAACTAAGATCTGCAATCAAAAAATTGATAAAAAACACATATTTTCTCTTAAGATTAATATTTTGTTTTTTATTATTTTAATAGCTATGTCCAAAATACTTACAAATAATAAAAAAAACACTTGTTTTTGTCTAAGAAGTGTGTTTTTATTCATTTTTGTTATTGCAGATCTTAGTAAGTCTGACGTTTATGAAAACACCCAAACACTCAAGTACCTACTAACTGAGTGTAATATAGGTACCTAATTTATTTGTATTTCAATTGCAAATGCATTTGCAATTGTTTGCAAAATTAATAAACAATTAAATATTATTTTCCAAAGCTTATTCGAATTATGGTAATTTTTGTTTGTGTTTATGTTTATTTATTTATTTTAATGTTTATATGCGCCAAGTTAATTATTTTATTACCTTTACATACACAGAGTTAAAAAAAAAGTGGAGCACCTTCAAATTTTGCAAAAAAAAAAAAACAAACGTTTTTTATACGTTTTTTTTTTAATAGCATAAAAATAAGGGATTTCTTAAACAAAATCTAAAAAATTGCGAAGAACTTAAAAATAAATCATGGGTAAAACTTTTTACCTTTTTTTTTTTCAATTACCTAGTTTATATGCATGGTTGAAGCGAGCTTGAACTTAGGTTCACCCATTTGTAAACGGGGATGAGTTGGAACGAAATGGAATTCGACTCGATCGCACTCGAGCAGTGGTGTTGAGTCGAAAATTAAATGAAATACCTGGGTTGAAATGGTGAATACACAATTATTTCTGCATGTGATCAATTGCATATTAACGAATGAATATTTGTTGTTGAAAAGTATGCGCATAACTTGTAAAAGCAATACAAATAATTTTTCTCGAAAATTCAATCTTTTGGTCTTAATGTCTACAAAGCAACGCAGGTATTCTCCTGTCAATTCAACTTTTTCGCACTTAACTCAACTCCTCAAGCATTCAACTAGTTGGCTGAAATACCTGGGTTGGAATTTCGTTTCAAATCAAACTCGATCTTTCGACCCTGCATATAAACTAGGTAAATGAGTCCTCGTTCTTTCAATAGTCTCAGAACATCTAATAAAGCTTTTGTTTTCCTGGCGCATGCATTCGATAAGGCTTGTTTTGACGGTATCTTCCAAATTATCCCATTTCCATCAGATAAGATCTCAGTCTCAGTGCACAGAGTGTTCGTGAAAGTGCTAAATTGCCTCTTTATACATTTTCTAGCCCAGTTTATATTCGCAAGATCTCCGAGATCTCCGTATGCTCAGAAATATAAACGCAATTCCTCAGTGAAATTTTATACTAATGCTGTCAAAAAACTAAGCCTGAACATTTTTGAATTCGCTTGCTCAGGTAAGCGCTCAGAAATATAAACTCACCTACTACTTTTAATTTTTGTCTAAAAGTCTTACCCCAATTTGACATTTTGCTCTTGCTATAAATAGAAAGAATGTGATCTAATATTAACGTCAAAATAAATCTATTTAGTGAGTCCAATGTGAACACCATCAAAAATGAAGTAGATTGCATTAGCGTGCTTCATTATTTTATCATTCGTATAAATGCACTATTAGACGCTAATGGTATATCTACACGAATAACCATTTACTTAAAATAACGGCTTCAATTTTCTTTAATGACATACTCACCAGTGGCGCTGTTGCATTTTAAACGAATGATTTTTATTTTGTCCAATATAATATTTTGAGGATTACTATCCTCGTCTCCAGGGATTGTATTATCTTCTTTGAATTATAGCTTGATAACAACAAAAATTACCTTACGACCCAAACGGGGAAAAATAGACAAGGAGCATGTTGCTCTAACCATTTGTCACACATTATGCAAAACACCCTGCATAATTATATCAGCTAATAAGTATAACAATAATAAACAATTGATTAATATTAATTACTGATACACGTGTTGGTTATTAGCACGACTTTTTTCAGGATTCTTAAACCAAATACCTCAATGTCAATAGGATATACATATGTATATACATTGTGTGTTTACAAATTTGAATTGTTCAATTAAATAGATTAAACATTTCATTATTTTTTTTTGTTGCATATTATAGCTTTCTTCAATGCCAAGAAACTTTGTTCCCTCTAATGACAATATAGATAAGCGATCTTCATAGCTCGAAAAAAAAATTGAATTGAGAAGCGTGTGTCAGCAATCTCGAAGAGATCATAGTGCAAGTTTGTATTTTGCTCGTTTGAATGGTAAACTTTGATATTTGACTTATTAAAGTAGGTACCTACTTAGCGAAAAAAATTAAATATCAAAAATTTTAATGAGTTTTTATTATTTACTGTCTTTACACAGAAGAAAGTACATAAGGTATAGGCATTAATATTAAGGATTATCGAGAATACATATGTACCTACTCCCCACCAACCCTCAAAATGCGCAACTCTTTTATAAAAGCCAACACCTCAAATCTTGATTAACTAATTGTAACTTAAAAACAAAAACAAAAATCGACTGGTTAACGCATTTTTTTTTATTCCATACAAAAATAAGTTAAGTGTTATGTTTGCTTTTAGTATTCTGAATAATAATTTTTTTTTTATTCGTCATCATACAACTCACTCACTTTACTAGTGCAACAACCTACTAAAGAATTTCGATGCGTCCCTTTTATCGAGGTTGTACTGTATAGAAGTTTATAAATACATATTAAAATTGAAACTGTGAGCGCAAAAGTGGCGTAACCCCAAAATGCAACAACGGAGATAATCGTGTTTAAAGAAGGACGGAAGCAACATTTTATCATTTTCTGATTTATTTATAAGTTAAAATGAGTTGCACTAATTTTGTATCGATTAACCGTTAATTTTTCGTTGTTTTGATGAGAAAAACTCAAAATTGAAAAAAAAATTGCTCTCACAGGCTCAATGATTGACACTGTTATAAAAGTCGAATGTTTTTCAATTAGCCGATAAACTGTGAGGTAGATAATGTAGGTTCTATACTTCTGTTTTAATCTAATAAAATTGGATTAGATTATCTAAGAAAATAAAGAGTCAATATACAAAAACACATAGATTATTATTATCTTTAAACACGTGCCATTGAAAGAAAACAAAATAATAGAGTATAAGTTTTTTTCAAATTCATTGTTTTCCAACTGAATTTGATTACCTCTTATAGTACGATTACTTAAGCTGTATAAGTAGAATATTATTTGCAATTGCAATAAAGATTAAATATTGAATAGCTGCTTGTCTTTTATATTTGTAAATACGCCTACGTAATGATATTTGTTTAATGCAATTGAAAGTCGTTGGTCACATGAACTTTTTTTTTTAAATCTGATGGTTTTTATCTCCCTTAATTCGACTTTCCATCAAATCGCAAGATTATAGAAAATTCGAAAAATTAAGATTTTAATGTTCCTATAATTTCTTACGTTTACACATGGCTTACAACACTAACAGTTTTTTCTTCAAATTTTCAGATAAAATTTATCTAAAAATTTAAATTTTCTTTCTGAAGTCCAGCTCTAGGAACTTTATTAAGTACACCGGAATTTGCAAGTCCATCTCTAATGCTAGTTTTCCCCTTGTCATTTCTAAAATAGCAAATGACATAATTGTACGTCATTTACATAATACAAAGTCGAAATTATGTAAAACTAGCTGTTACCCGGGCGCGTTGCTGCCGCAGAAAAAATAAGGGAGAAAACATTGATTTTGAAAGAGTAATTATATTCCCCTTGGTCCAACATTTTGCCGAAAGCTTTTAAGCTCATATATAAGAGTTTTTAAAAAAGCTACCCAAGCGCCATCTTTGCGATAATTTACTTCATAAGTTAATTCCTACAACAACACCTATTTGTCAGTGAAAGTCCTGCTAAAATCAGTCCAAGTTTCTGATCTGTTCATATATAAGAATATGCGAAAAAAAAGTGGCCCGAGCGCCACCTAGGGAGCCCGAGTGCCATCTAGAGAGGGTAATTAAAATAACGTAAAATATAGTCACTCCCTAAAACATTAGCTAGAAAGTGGCAAGTCCCTTCAAAATCTGTCAAGCATAGTTTCTGACCGGGCATAAAAACGATTTTTCTAGAAAAATCCGCGCTACAGCATTATCTATCTGCCATCAAAATCGGTCCAGCCGTTCTCGAGATTAGCCAGGACAAACAGACAGACGGACAGGCAGACAAACATTTTAAAAATGAGTGTTTTGTTATACAAGCTGTGTATGCTTTCATATGCGTGTAGTAAAATACTGTTATTTTGACATTACAAACAGACACTCCATTTTTATTCATGTGTATAGATGTATAGATTAGGTGTTATTAAAATTACTGACAGCACTGATCATTGAATGTCAGTAAATTCCAGTACAAGACCCTGATTACACCAGCCCTTTTTTCGTACGTGACGTGTTTCGTCTTTCTGACAGGTACGCGTACTATGGTGATTAGACGGTAAGTTGATATTTGCCGTTTTCGTTCGTCATTTTGACGCCGGAAAGCAAAGTTTGACGCCCGAAAGCGAAGTTTTTTTTTGTTGAAAAAAAAAACAAATGTTATTGTTAAATATCATTGCTAATAGTTTCTTTTCAATTGTTGTTCACATTTACAATAAAATTATACAAAACAGTAACTATATTTAATATTCTAAATAATTCAATTTCGCTTTCCGGCGTCAAACAATTAAGGAACGTCAAATTTCAACCAGAAAAAGTCTTAAATTTTTTATACGTGCTTTCGTTACTTCTTACCTCCTTCGTTTCTACACCTCTCACCCAAGACGTATGACGAAACGTACGGAAAAGGGACTGGTCTAATCAGGGTCCACGTGGTTAATATATATGAATTGACAAACGAAATGTCACTTTTCATTCACTAACATCGCCATTTTTTCGACATCGTGAATAAACTATAGGTAGTTGGGGGCAACTGTCATTTTTGTTTCGATAAATGATTGAGGTAAACTTTCATTTTATATTTAATTATTGACATACTAAAGTCCGTTGAAGTTTTCATACAAACGGCCCAAAAAAGTTGTTCTCGTAATGTTAAATACATGTACTAATTTCGTCATTAAAATTTAAATGAAAACGATGACGTATTCATAAGTATTCATAAGTAAGTAAGTCAATGCCATGTGGAGTGGAATTTTTTTGTAAAATAAAAGTAGTTTTGATAATAATTTCCAGCAAAATATTTCAAAAGCATAAAAGATTCCCCTCTACGAGATTATGCTGCCACTTGTTATTACTAGTTGGAACACGCGTGAAGTTGGCTACTGGCGGTCCATATGTCAGACGTCAATGTCTTTAATGATAAGTCCGGTAGACGGTACGATTTTTCCATTTGCGAACAAAAATGAAATTGGAGATTACCGAAAAAAGTTGAAATTTCCATACTATCGATAACTTACAGGTAATTCGTGCCTTTAATACAGTTTTTATCGAAACATAAGTCCCTAAAACTATCTGTACTTAGCTATAAGTCCATATGGACTTGTATTTACGTGTAAATTGCTCGGCACTGATATCATTTTTGTATGGAAGGTTATATGAAGTTGCAAAAAAAACGCCTGAGTTGAATCGATTTAGCTGGCAAATTTCAATCTGAAATGCAATTTCGATTCTATCCAAGTGTACACGGAATTAAATCCGGATTCAATTCTCCATGTAAACAGACATTATACTGACTGTAAAATCAATTAAAAAACATCCTAAAACATACCTGCTTAAAAACAAAAAACAAAATATTTATAATAATTTTTGGAATTTAATTTAAAAAAATGACAATCTCAAGCAAAAAACTAAAAAAAAAAAAACAATCCTACGATTTCGCACACTCAACAGTAAGTGTGTTTTCTACGTATTCTTTTCGACAAAGATAATATAATTATTGTTCAAATAATTACCTTTTTCTACAACAAACTGACTGTATATACGATCAGACTGCTTGTCTATAATCATTAAGCCATCAGGTTCTACATAGAAACTGTTGATAAAACAAATTCGTTCTATTAATACACAATTTATTTATATCGCTTATATTATTCTATGAAAACCAATTAATGATTTTTGCTTAACTTAGATAATAAAATAGCAAATTATCAGAATTAAATAACTACTTCAAGTGTAGAGTTATATTTGATAAGAAGAAGACAAAATCTTCACTATTATAGGAAGTTTTATAGGAAAAAGTAGTCAATCAGAAATGAAATAACAATTACAAATTTACAAGTACTTGTTAACTTTATTATGCAATGTTGTATAGGAAGAAATCGTACAATATAGTTTTGCCAACATCATTCTGTGTAATGTTACTTTCAATTTCTCATTTAACGCATGAATATACAAAATAGAAATACAAAACATGTGTATGTACATTTACATGATCAAAGTCCACTTTTAGCTTGCGGCCGCATACGTGTATACTCGAACGTATATGTGGTTTAAGATCAATTTAGTTGATTCAGCATTAGCTGCCTCTAAAATATATGGAAACGGTGGTACAGATGTTGAAGGCATGTGTTGGACTTTGATCAAATATTAAAAATAGAATATTTATTTAGTGATTAGCATAAAGTGGACCATTTTCCGAGGACGGTAATAGAAATTATATATTTTATGTGGTCTAAGAAAACAAATAGATACAATTTTTTTTTTTATAAAAATCAGATGTTTAGGAATTTAGCATGTGTTAATAATTCTATCGTTAATAATTCTATCCCGTTGACAGACTCTATTATCAAGCCAAACAATTTTAATTAAATTTTTCGAGTAAAATATAAAATAATTTTTAAATAAACTAAAATGACTCTGACGATCGAATATGTTAGGCAAGCATCTTAAAAAAATGGTTGATGTTGTAAGGTGTAAGATCTAGACTACTCTAGTCCTTTTTCCGTACATTATCAGCTCTATTCTGTTAAAAATTTACGTGAATATTTGTATTCTGCTATCGGACGGAAAAATGAATTGTTCTAAAAAGCATATACATAAGTTTCTATGGAAAATAAATTTTAACAATTATATTTTACTAAGAATCTTAAAAACAAATATTGGTAAAGTTTTGAATTCAAAAGATAGGAGACTTTTGAAAATAATTAGTGAACCATTGAGTGAAATATTCACGTGAATCGAAAGATCCATCAGATCGGATATTGGAATAGGGCTATATGTTATATGTCTTTCTGACAGGTCCAAATGATGGTGATTAAACGGTTCGTTGATATTTCCCAGCTTTCTTTCATTCGTGATTTTGTTTGTCTTCAGAAATTGTGTTATTTTTACTGTTGGAAACTTTTTAGTTTTTGTGCTCATTTTCACCAAAATTATATTACATTACAGTGCTGTGAAATGGACGTAGAAGAAGAAATGATTTTTGTTGCTCTGGCTCTTTTAAAAAAGCCACTTGTTCTTGTAGGCGATTAGGCGTTCCCTTTGAAAGAACATTTTTAACTGCAGGCTTTCTCGTGCACGTTGGTATATAGAATGCAGTTTCGGTATATACTGTCTAACAAATGGAGAATTTTGCATCGTCCCATTGATGTGGAAACAGAGTTTTAAATTGCTATGGTTCAAGCATTTGCGTCCTCCTTAGTATCGTGCGATCGAACGATGGATACAAATTTAATGATACGTCAATACAGGGATCAATTCGCCGATTAATTTATGAACGCCGAAAAGCTTGCATGGCAATATAAGCTAGCTTTCACATCATAAATATTATTTTGTATTTATAAATATAATTGTTGAAATGCATTATGCAAACAAATAATGTGTTTTACAGATTATTTAAGTTGATCTTTTTATTATTAAAACAAATAAAAAAATAAATAAAAATGACTTACCAAGTTCTTCTTTTTCTTTTTCTTGCCGCAATGTTTCTTGATGGCCGCGCGGCCGGAGTATGGCCACTGGTCGCTGGTCGCCTAATGCGTGCACTTGTATGCATAGTAGAAGAGCTCGTGGACGCTGCGACCTGGTCTTTCTTGGTAGCCCCTGGCCTTTCACTAACAAAACTGACAGCTGTCACCATCTGCAAAAAGTTATAGCAAATTCCCGTAAGGTAATACATTTCGTACCTTTTCCACCTATAGGTAGTCGGTTACCATGCCATTTGACATGCACACAATTTAAGTTTGAAGAGTCTGCCTGAGAGCATGCAGTGAATGACACCACCAAGTACGGCTTTTGGTATCCGTATCCATAAAGTGCTCGTGCCGCAACTAATTGACTCAATTAAAATCTCTCATTTCAAAAAATTCGCTCATAACAATTGACCTAAAAAAATGTCATTTATGTCCATTCAAAATATTATACGTACCCATTTACGACCATTCACGTGATTAAAATAAATTGCTATTTAATTATCCGAGTTGTTAATAAATAAAGTATATTATTATACTGAGGCTGAGAACACCCCTCTTTCATAAGAAGCCGAACAGACAAAAACCATCTTAAAGTATGCAAGAACTTTATTTGATCCTTGATGTCTGCCTCCGTGGCGCAATTGGCTAGCGCGTTCGGCTGTTAACCGAAAGGTTGGTGGTTCGAGCCCACCCGGGGGCGGTAGCTTTTTTTATTTCAAACCCCCTATCTACAAATTTTTAAAAGAAAGAAATTGTCACGTACATGTATGAGATATTTTTATCTCATTTTTTGTTGTCACAACCGCGCCCAGTTTTTCTTGTTTTTTTTTGATTATTTTGTATCTTATCTCTGTTCAGGTTGTTTGGCAAATATGAAAGAATAAGCACGCTTTTTGTGTCGAAATTTATTTTTTTTTTTTTAGAGGACGAGCCTTCTTGTGTAATTGATTGGCATTGTGATGAAATAAAAGCATACGCGTCTTAAAACGTGGCCATCAGAATTAATTAAATATTTAATAGGTTTAACAAATCGCGCATATAGTCGATCATCTTTCAATCAATAAATAAATTAATTTGCAATTAAATATTCGTTTCCATGTCACTCTCTGTCAAACATACAATTTATTTTAATTTGTTATTAATTTATAGCAGACGAGACTAAATGAAATCCTATATAGAGTTAATTGCTATGCCATCAGCTATCAGCTTAAGCTGCAGTTATATTCATGTCTTAAACCAGTTATTATTTTTTCAATAATCTCTTCTTCCCACTATGTATGTATGTAGGTAGATAGGTAAGTTATAACTATAAGGTACCTTAGCTTAGCCTGCTTACCTACCTTTCTTACTTAAGATAAAAGGCAAACAAATCCGATGATAACGTAACTATTATTATACATACCTACATACATACATACATGTATGTACACAAAAAAAAAACTGGATAAACGTCTAGCTGACTGGCTGGTTGACTGACTTTTTAATAAAGGTACAAAGTCCAAATGAATTGAATTGGCTTTGTATATCTCTAGCCTGTATAGAGAGCATCACGTTCATGACTTATGAGAGACTCCGACAGACGTCATCAAATAATCATAATTCTTCTTAACTTGACTGACTATGTATACAGAGTTTATTATTATATTACAATTTTTTTTTCAGTAATTGGTTGGAATGAAGTGAATGCACGCAACTTAAAACGCATCTTGGAAATTACTTTGAGATAATGCAACTTGTAAAATGTAGTTTTTTTAAAGATGATGTTTATGGTTTTACAGTCTGGTTTACAAGAAAGAAATATTGAAAAATATAGTAGGTACCTAACTTTTATTTTGTATGGTCTTGACAAGTTATTTATTTTTTTTCAGAACTTTGGTAGGTAGTTAGGGGCCGGTAATAGCGATCAGGAAAAATATTCAAGTCGATAATTAGCCATGAATTCATCTGATTTAAAACAAAAATGTTACACTTATCGATTACAAATAACTCAGAGAATTTTTTGTGCAGAAAAAATGTTCAATTTAACAAATATTTGTTGTAAGAAATGCATTTATTTATTTTCCTTATTGAATCTCATTTTTCGTATCAGCTGACTGACATTTTAAAAAAAATTAAACAAATCGTTCCAATTATTTGAGTTCAATTTTCACTTGTTCCACTGACGGATTTCTGTCAGGAAAAGGTTTTCGTGTGCAATTTAATCAGAAACAGCCTTTTCTAATTTGTTTCTACTTTTCCTGATGGTTTTTCCTGATCGCTATAACCGGCCCCTTGCTCGGAGCGCGAATTAAAACACTTGTTTCTTACTTTTAAAATTAAACAATATTTATTTGGAACTATGTCCTTTATTATTGAAATACTTTTTACTAATTCTAAAAGGAGCTTAAGGCTACTATGTAGTTACAATAAGACTATTGATAAATTCATCATACAGTCGTATTTATATACTTTTCTTATCTATCTACAAGGAGACCCAAGCGTACAATCGTCTTGCTTGATAATGAAGAAGAGATAATATTCCAACATTGTATACAAACGATATTATCTCTTTTACATATGTTATCATTGTAGCGTTGTGTGCAAGACTGTACTAGAGACTAAAGATATCATTGAATACAAATAATGTTATCTTTTTTCTCAATATGTTTTGCTATGGATACTTAACTCCCCCCCTTGTTAAACGAAATCGTCCCGATTTTTCGACGCTATTTTTAACATTTCTCTTTCATAAGTTTTGTTATATGCGTCAATCTTTTTTTGTTTTTGACGATCTGTTATACATTGTATAGTTTTTATCATTACGTACGTAAATGCTAGAATAACAATCAGTGTTACAATTGTGTATATAGTTGATAATATCGGTTTTTCTTCAAAAGGAATAATTAGTTTTTTTAAAGTATCTATGTTATCGAATTTGTACATTGTATCTTCTTTAATTATTTGGTCGATGTAAGACTCTGAATTATGATTTCTTAATATAACTTCTTTAATTTGCTTATGCATGTTTTTGTATATTTTATCGTCTAGATTTATAGTATTTTCATAAGTAACTAAGTTTATACCATTAATTGTTTGATTATTTAACTTATGCTTACCGCTTAATAACATAACACCGGATTCAATTTCTAAGTCGTAATCGTATTCTTGTTTAATGTTGCATTTTGAAGTTATATTCTTTAAAAGTGGAATAAGACAATTTTCTTCTTCAAAGTTAATTTCACAAATGTTTTTACTTAGATGATTTTGACAATTTTTTGTTCTTAAATAAGTTTGGTTACATAAGGCAATTGTTTTATCTGTAATGATTTTTCCATGTTTTGAATTTAAAGGTGTTACTTTATACAATTTACATGATTTAATTAGAACTGGATATTTATATATTGTGATGAAGAATTCATCAGTTCTAGCTAATAATATTTTAGAGTACTCAAGTATATTTATTATGGGTACTTGAATTATTTCATGTTGAATAATATTTTTAATGTCATCTAAGTCTAGGCTTTCTGATAAATATTCATTATTTTTTGCTGCATTAATTGTTCTGGTCAATAATAATAATTGTTCGTACACTTGTTCTATTACTAAATGTTCTTTAAGGCTCTGACCTTCGAATTGTTGCAAAATTTGTTCAAATCTAGAATTTATAGTTTTTTGTTTATTATTGTTTTCTATGAGATTATTTATACTCGTTTCTATGTTAACTAAGTCATAATGGTCAGGATTACCAAACACATATTTGAAAGCTGTTCCTAAAAAGTTAATTGATCTAGTATGCCTAGTATGTTCTTGTAATTGGTCTGCTAAATTCTTAATTTTACTTAACCAAATTTTTTCTTCTTGTGTAGGTTGATATTTACTAGTTACGATATTTACGTAAGGTTGAAATATCGAAGTCAGGTTGGTTGCATGTAACAAATAAGTTTGTTCTTTGAATAAATACACGTCATCTGTTTGCGTAAGTATAAACTTCTTGTTTAGTAACTCAGTTATTTGAACGTTTCCTTGCCCTTCTTGACTCTGTACAATTCCTAGTAATGTTAGGAATATTAATATTTTCGTCATCTGAAAAATGATAATTCTTTATGTTATCCTTGTGAATTTTTATTCCTTCTTTAGAGATTACAGTGTCTCCTTTATCTTCTTCTACTATTCTTGTTATGTATCTGGCGTTAGATTTCTTTCTAAGACCTGTGATTCTTACCATTATCTTATCTCCTTTTTTATACTCTCTGTGTCGAGTTCCTTTATTTAGACGTTCGATCACTTTTTTGGATGCTGAGTTTAGTTTATTTATTATAATTTCACTATTGCTATATTTATTTTGATTAAAGAAAATGTCTCTAGGTTTCAAACCGGTAACTGAGTGTATAGAATTATTTAATTCACGCACTGTTCTAAATATTTCGTCGATAAGTCTTGTTTTATTCTGAATTGTGAATATTCTAGACAGTTCAGTTATTGTACCGTTTACACGTTCTACTTGACCGTTCGCTGTCGATCTGTATACTGGAGTTTCTACTTTAGTTATGTTGTATTTCAAACACATTTGGTTCACCATTTCTGTTTTGAATCCCTTCTCATTATCTGTCATGAGTCGTTCACATTTTGGGAAATAATTAGATAAGACCTCTTCCATAACGTCGTACAGTCTGTTTCGAGTTTCGATTTCCCGAAGGATTGTATATTTAGAATACTTATCTACTGTTACAAGGAAAGTATACTTGTCGTTGAAGTATATGTCCATATGAATGTGTGTTCCCACATGTGTTGGTATTTCTGAATTATTCAGAGGTTCTCTGATAGGTTTTCTTTCATATTTTCCAAATAGACATGCTATGCATTTTTTGTTGAAACTCTTTGCTTGTTTATTTAGATCGGGCCAGTAATATTTCTCTGAGATTTCTTGTATATTGTTACGTAACCCTCGGTGTGCTCTTTCGTGAGTTACCCTTACAAGTTTTAGTTGTTCCTCCAAATTTGTCACGTCTTGAAGTTTTCTTGGTGTGAATATAAATCTTACTAGTGGGAATTCTTTTTTTATGTTTTCACCATATTTGTATATGTTTTCAAATTTCGTATGCAAAGCTACAATCTTTTGGGGTTGTATAACTTCTTTCATCTGCCTTAGTAAAGAGTCTTTGTCCTTAAACTTTATTATGAGTCTTATTTTGTTACTAAAATAGATTTGTGTTTCGATATTATTTGTTATATCTTCAATAAGTTCGAACTGTGCAGCGTATGCATTAAAAGGCTGATTCACAGTTTTTATTATATCATTAGAAGAACTTTCAGCTGAATGTGCTGTTTCTATGGTAGAAGTATTTATGCGTTGACGTGATAATGCGTCAGCTACAAGATTTAGGTTTCCTGGTTTATATACTAATTTTGCTCCAAAGTCTTCAATGATTCCCTTCCAACGTTTCAGCTTTGTGTTGGGATTTTTTTCTGATACAGAATATATAAGGCTCTGGTGATCGGTATATATGGTTAAGTCTGCTATACCATATATGTAGTTTCTGAGTTTTTGTAAGGACCATATGATCGCTAATAGCTCTTTCTCGTTTGTGCTATAGTTCTCTTCTGTCTTACTCAGTGTTCTTGACAAGAAGTGTATAGGTTGCTTATTCTGACTTAGTACGGCTCCAATAGCTATGTTGGATGCATCAGTAGTAAGCTCGAATGGTTTACTATAATCCGGTTGAAAAAGTTCGACTTGTTCTTTCAAATAATTTTTTAAAATTCTAATCGCTTCTAATGCTGAATCATTCAGATTTAACTTAATATTTTTACTTTGTTTTTTGTTTACTTTACCGTTATCTCCTCGTAAATATAATGTCAGGGGCTTGGCTATGCTTGCGTATCCTTTTATAAACTTACGATAGTAACCTGTAAGACCTAAAAATCCTCTCAAATCCTTTACCGTTTGTGGGACTGGAAAATTTTCTATAGCTGCTATTTTCTCAGGGTTCGTAGTGATTCTACCATGTCTGATTATGTGACCTAAGTATTCTACTTCTTCTTGAAAAAACTTACTTTTCTCATCAGATATTTTTAATGTGGCTTTATTGAGTACGTCGAATACTTGACTTATGTGCTGTATATGTTCTTCCTCAGATGAAGAATATATCAATACGTCATCAATGTAAACGTGTACGAATTTACCTACAAAGTCTCTCAAAATGTCGTCCACGCATCTCTGAAATATGCTTGGTGCATTTTTGAGCCCGAAAGGCATTCGTTTAAAATGATATTTTGCGCCATTTATAGCAAAAGCTGTTTTTTCTTTATCATCTGCTTTGATTTTAATTTGGTGGAAACCTGACTCCAAATCTAACGTTGTAAAGTACTTGGCTTTACCTAAATTTTGAATTGTCATGTTGACATCCGGAATGGGGTATCTGTCTGTTACAGTGTGAGCGTTAAGTTTTTGGAAATCAACAACCATGCGCCGTTTTGGTTTTCCTTTTTCGTCCAAACCTTTTTTAGGTACTGTCCATATGGGACTGTTATAAGGACTATGGCTTTTTTCTATTATATCGTCATGTAAGAGTTTCTGTATTTCTTTGTTTACGAATTCGTTATCTGCTATGGGATATGGATATTGTTTAACATAAACCGGATTATCATTGGTCGTCCTAATGCTTGCTTCTATAGTATCTGTAAAGGGTAACGGTCCTATGCTGTTATTAATCTTCATCAGTCTATCTATGTCTGCTTTATAAATATTATTTTCCCCAATTATGTAATTAATTTTCTGAATAGATTCGACACTGCTTATGGTAGTTAGAGTCATATTACTGAAATTTATTTCCGCGTTTAAAACTTTAAGTCCTTCATATCCTAATATCATATCAAAAGACTGAATATCCTCTAATTCAAAAAATGTTATATTTTTCTTTAATATCTTAACTACTTTCTTTGTATCTACCATAGAATAACCATGCATTGTTTTTATTTTTATAGGTTTAATTTTAATTTTTTCGCTAGAATCGCATTTTCTATTAATGTAATTATGGGTTGCACCAGTATCAATAAGAATTTTATAAATTTTCTTAGAAATAATACTAGTTAAATTTAAGCAGGGCAACCCGTCTACTAGTTTAAATGATCTATTCTTATGTTATTATTTACCATACATTCCGTTTCATCTGCTTCTGCATATGTACTGCTGACATCGTCTCTGCGTTGTTGTCGGGAGTTATTTACTCTCTGCTGCTTGAAGTTCTGCTGATAAGATCGTTGCGGTCTGTTGTGTGTGTTGAAACTCCCGCTGTGTTCACGTTTCGCTGGTGGATTATATACATCGGGTTTGTATTGATTCCAATTTTGTCGCTGTGCATGTACAATTTGTCTCGAGTTTATCTCCATCGGCTGTGGTCCGTCATTTCTCTTGAAAGGGTTTAGGCGTGGTCCTTGATTGTGTTGCTGCATATTATCGTATTGCTTCTGGGGTTGATAATTCGTTGTTTGGCTCGAATAATTTGGTCTTCTTTCGTTTCTGCGTGCATGTGGCATATTTTTGTGGTGCTTATCTTGAGTGAGATGTAAATGCCTGTGCACATTATCATGTTCTATTCTGCGAGCAATTGCGAATGCGTGTTCTAGATCATTTATTGTAGCTGAATATAATGATCCTCTTGTAAAGTTGTCACTCATACCATCAATGAATATACGAACTGCGTCGTCGTTAGCATTTTTAATTAGTCTGTCGATTATATTCGGCGGATCACCTGACATAGTGATTTTTGATATTATTAAATTGAGATTTTTATTTATCTCGTCGTGGTATTCAGACAGTGTGCTTCTTTTTTGCGTGATGGCTTTCATCATGTCTTGTAGCACGTATAGAGGTTCTTGATTAGAGTACGTATAATCTAATCTGTTACGTATCGCCTCAAAATTAAAAATTGTGTTATAATTAGTTAACACATTCGCGGCTGCACCCTGTATTTTACTTTTCACTATAGTCAATGCTGCTGCGTACTTACTGTGTGTTTTGAAGTTTTTAATGCTGTCCATTAATCTGGATGCTTCTTCGCGCCACGACCGATAATTTGATTGATCGCCGTTGAAAATAGGTAGGCTTTTAAATGCGTCTAACTGTATTTCACTACCATCTGTATATGTGGTTCTTATTTCCTCTAGCACAGGTATGTTTGGTACTATGCCTAATCCAGATTTTACTTCATTTAGTTTTGTTTCTAAATTAGTGTTTATTTGATTTTGGTTAGTTATTATTGCTGCTAACCTTGCATTCTCTGTGCGTGTGTGCTCTAGGGTTTGTGTTACTGTGTTGCACCTGGTTTCTAAAGCTTCTAATCTTGCCATTAATACTGCGAGTTGTTCCATTTTGAACTCGTGTCTGTTGTCGTCGAATTTGTGTGTTTTTTTTCTCCACATATACACTTTCACTGAATTGCTTTGCTGCTTCGTACGAAGAAGCTATATTTGTACCTGCTATGCTAGGTAATTCTTGTAACCGGTAACGCGAGTGTTCTGTTTATACTAGATTTCACTACTTGTTCCCGAGGTCCGCTCGATTGAAGTTAAAAAGTATATTTAACCTCCTGGCAGGATCGCCAATTAAAACACTTGTTTCTTACTTTTAAAATTAAACAATATTTATTTGGAACTATGTCCTTTATTATTGAAATACTTTTTACTAATTCTAAAAGGAGCTTAAGGCTACTATGTAGTTACAATAAGACTATTGATAAATTCATCATACAGTCGTATTTATATACTTTTCTTATCTATCTACAAGGAGACCCAAGCGTACAATCGTCTTGCTTGATAATGAAGAAGAGATAATATTCCAACATTGTATACAAACGATATTATCTCTTTTACATATGTTATCATTGTAGCGTTGTGTGCAAGACTGTACTAGAGACTAAAGATATCATTGAATACAAATAATGTTATCTTTTTTCTCAATATGTTTTGCTATGGATACTTAACTCGCGCTCTATGATCTCAGGATAAAATGATGGAGTAGACGCAGCGAGAAGTGAAGTGCGGCCAACTTAATGTAGTTTTCATGTTATTTGACAGATGGTGAGATTATTTCTGCTCATATGACAGTGTTCAAGTATGTTGTATAAATAAATAAGAGTGCTCGGAGCGTACTCTGCATACTTGAAAAGCTCAGACTTTCCTCCGTTCTTTGTTTATAGTTAAAAAAGAACAATGCTTTATGTATAGCACTAGGCGCAATCGAAAAAGTATTATTCGGGTATTGAATACCGAATTATTGAGTTGTAGGTATAATTCCGAATGACCAAATGAATTGAAACTTCTGCTGTCAAAAAATTAATAAATCTGGTGATACCTATAGTGTATGATATTCTTTGAAAAGAAATAAACACTTTTAAATTTAATAATTAAAATTTTTAAAAATTTTTCGTTTATTTATAAAATTATTTTAATTTTTAAAACATAGTTTTTTGTTTACAATATTTAACGACGCGTTTCGGTTTTTAAAAAAACATCATCGGGTTTTTATTGATAGGAAGTAGGTGTTGCTCTTACCAGTTTTAAACTTCAATTAAACTATTTGTATGATTATATACCTACTTATACATCCTGGCAGTTAAGATGGCTAGCTCGCGCTCCATAATTCAATGTAGCTACATTGAAAAATAGAAATGAAATAGCTGATCGACTGCCAAATTTACTGACGCAAACTATGCTCTGGATCACTTTTTGCCTTTACGTACAGTAAAAGTGACTTATGAGCCTTTAAGATTATAGGACAACCTTATAGTGAATTTTTAAATAACATTTTTAATATAATGTAGATACATATTATTTTATTTAGGTAATGTATTATTTTAATACCTATAGTTGAAAGGCGGCAATCTTATTCGAGAGTTTTTTATGTGCGCATCTTATCTAACTTGTTTGAATGAATAATAAATACCTATACAAACATTTCATCGCAAAATATGTTAATATTTTAGTTAAAGTCAAACTAATTTTATAATAAGGCAATAATAAAGATATATCTTTTGATATTATAACCTATATACATTAAAAAGTTTAACAAAAAATGATGACGACTGATTTTTTAACTGTAAACAGGAATTTTTTTTTTCTTGATACATATCTTCATAAAGTTAATTAAAGCACAATCAGAAAATATTTTACTTTAAATGTTTATTTAGGTAGCATCAGTAATATGGCATCAGTGACTATGTTAAAAATGTTGAACCAAACATCATGGTCGCAACAGACTGTCAACATTATAACCCATCAGCCGTCAAATAACCCGTCAGCCGTCAATTTATTTATCTTTTTGCTATAAAATCTATTAGCGTTTTTCATTTAAATCTCAAAGATTTGCCCTCAGAATCAAGAAGTGCTCTTTTAAATGAAACATGTTGGGCTGCTTTTTTCGTAGTGTGAAGGCAGAGATTAAACACGCATAGGCTGTATGTGAATAATATGCCTGCGTTCCAAACGATCATCATACAATCGTTATAATATATTTGTTTTTATTATGCTTGAAGCAATAATAAGCCGTCATTTATATTTTACACTTCAATTGAATTACAAGTATCATTATATTCATTACCATTGTTTGTTTACTTGAACATTTGTACAAATTCGTTAAAAAGTTGTAAGATTTATGAAAAATATTAAACAATACAAAGCTATCCAATAGTTTTAGAATAAAAAAGAACGCGCAAGCAAAAATCCGCCATTAAAATGTTTTCATTGTTCAGTGTTTAGATCAAATTCCCCAAATTTGGGAGATCGCTTTTTGAAATCTTTTCGTAAATAAAAAAACGCTATTAGGCCAATTTAATTCAGTTTACATTAAATTTTATTTTGAATCTTAAACTGGAAAATATAGGCTTAGGTTAGGTGCGACACCTAACTGAAAAAATGGTCCTAAATATTTAATATTTATTTAATCTTTATACTATATTATAGATACTTTTGTAATGTACATAATAATTGTCAAGCATTTTGAGTTTTTCTAAGAAAAAGGAAAAAAAATAATCTGAATTTTGTAATCATTTTGTGATTTAATTTAGAACCGAAAGAAAAAGAAATTAAAAACAACAACGAAATATTAAATTTCTTTAAGAAATTACCAAATTAATGATCACATGAAAATCTGCATTTTGAAATAAATTCAAAAACAAAATGTTTTCAAAATGTACGTCTTAAAACTCTACACCATTATAACAAGTCTATAAATTTAAATATTCTGAAACGGAATACATTTTTCAATTGTATATCTGCTAACTTAGGTTATATTTGAAATATTTTGTTGTTTAAATGACGAATTCTTACCCACTCAATATAAAAACGATTGAAAACAAAGCTATTTATAAGCTTAAAAAATTAATTTTATGATCGTTCTATGTACACATACAAATTTGGTACCAATTAGAAAAAAAAAACCTAAAATGAGAAAAATACACTAATATTAATTTTTATTGGTATTTTTCACGCAAACAGTTTATTATTGCCTTTATTTTCGATGACAAAAAATGTGTTTTCTTTCTACCTAAGCAAATGTGTAACGTTTATTTTTAATTTAATATCGTATTACCTACTGTTTTTAATTTCAAAGTAAATAATTTATTATTATTGCTAAAATCGCAGGAATAAAATAATAAATTTCATGTTTATTATAATGGTTGATCAGTTGGTGGAATGGAAAAATGGAAACCAGTTCCGAGATTCAGCTAATTTGGCAAGTGAAGCGATATGACCCGCCTTACTCACTTTCTCATCTCATTGCTTTGCTTAAAGCGCTTCAGCTATTATAGCGAGATGAGAAAGTTCGAATATGGTTTTGAACACCCAAAACGTCATCAAGATCAAACAAAGAATATCAAGAATATTCATAACCTCACTATTTATGTGACAAAATATTTGGTTGGAAATAAGTTTCATTATTATATGCATATATGCATATTTAATTACGTAGGTATTATATTAATATGCACAAGTTAAGATTAAATAAATAAATATAATTTTTAGAACAATCTTTTACCATTTTGCGGCACGGCACGTTTCCTATGAAGAGAGTTTATTCTTGTTTTTGAATTTTCATTACTAATAAATACAGTAATACATGAATATATGTGAAACAATTTGTTGAGAAAATAACACATACTAATCCAAACTGATATTACTGATAAATTTACCTACATGTACCTGAACCAACTCTGAATTTGTTAGCTTTTCAATAAAATGCGACTCATCTCACTGACAACCTGGAAGTTTAAATTAGCTGAATTTCGGCACAGTGCAGTGAAAATGTTCATTTATGCTCAGTTGCACCAACATTTTTGTTTTATTGGTATTGTTATTGCTGATGAGCTAGCTTTAAGTTATCAATAAAACGCACCTTTTGAAAACTTGTCACCTATCGTATCTTTCAAGCTTACACTTCCTTTTTTGCAGCTTTTTTTTTTATTTTTCCTTGTTTAAAAATTATGTGATTTGGTTTAGGTTGTTAAATGTTTAAACAGATCCCAGAATACTTTTTTGTTAAATGTGGTTTTTCATTGAAAACTTCAGATATGTCTTTGAGATTTCAAATTTTTGTTGTCGAATGAAACGCAAAAAGATTTTTTTTTTGTTTTGTAGTTGTGTGTATCATTTTATGTTTGTTCATTTTCAAAATTTGTTCAAAATTGGCGAGAGATAGACAAACTGATTCAGAATTAATCTGACAAGTTCACACATTGTTGTGTATGTGAAAGTAGATGAAAAATACTCACATCCAAATCGAGATTTCGAGATTTTGATCTAGACGTAAACTAGATTTGATTTTTTTGACAAATGAAACGCAAAATTTGAGAAAGTTGGGAAAAAAATATATCTAGATCAATAAAAAACCACTTTTCGCCACCAATGAAAAACCGCATCTGCTCGAATAGAACAAAAATGTTATATTTATTACTGACTTCCTCTAACATATCGCAGACCGGCAAAGATTCACATAATAGAACTTACAAATTTACATTTTTGCTTCAGTGTACGGATTTCTGTCTTCAGCTGCCATTTGCGTTAATAACTAATTTCGGATACATAGTTGCAGAAACTTCTTTTATATTTTACATATTATTTTTAACCAGTTGTTTTTGTTTACTTGTCGGCCTTGTCATAGTCAAGCAATGTGCAAAAAAAATTTATTGTTATGGACTTTGACCCGCGAAAATCCACTGAAAAGCTGAAATTATTGTCTGTGTATGTTAATTCTGTTTTGCTATAAATATATCTACCTTATTATTCTGAAACTCAGAGTTTTATTATTCGCGTTAATCTTGTTTTTAAAGGTACTTATAGTTCGAAAAGAACATAGGTATATGTATACTTATGACATCCAACATATTCGCAGGTCATGTGGATATTCAACGGAGAATAGTTCATGCCAAAACAGATGACGAACAAATCAAGTGGACACAAGACAATCATCCATTTTTTTGGCACAAAAAAGTTTGTACCTATAATTATTTTAAATCAAGCATTGCTTTGAAAAATAAAATGCAACAAACAAAAATAGTTCTTATTACATAGTAGGTACACTGAGAGAAAAATAGAAATGTGATTTTTATAGCGCTCGCGTTTAAATTTACGTTGCTAAACATGTCATTGCTAATTGTCATTATTCTACCTCCTCCAGTTCGAACATTATGTGTCACTAATTTCATAAAAATCTTTAAAATTTTCTATTACTATTCAACAATTGATATAAAATTGTTTTATTTTATGGTAATACAAAAAATTTAAGAATATTTATATACTCAACACTTAATTTTTTACATTTGCGGAGTCTCAAATGACAACTTTCATTGAAAAGTAGTAAATTGTTCTGTGACACTTTGTAATTTAACAGTAATATACGAATGCAATTTTAAAATTTGTGGGATATTTATTGCGAACTGTCATCGGAAATCGGATGTATAGAGATTATCCGTGTCAAATATCGAATGAAGAAAAATATTGACAGCTAAATTCTTTGATGGATAACAATCGAAATGTATTCACACCGAAAATTATCCAGTGTTTGAGTGACATTTCAATTATATTATCTACAGTTGTGAAATTTGTATTTCCTAAAAAAAAACTATTATGTTGGAAATGAACTACGCTTTATTTTGAAATGAAAATGAAATCAATGCGAATATTATTTAAACATATTACAATGCATTTTTTATAAATCTAAATGAATAAATATTGTTAACTCAGTTTTAAATGTTGACAACTCCATCTTAAATCATAAAAGTTTTTTTATATTTGTTTAAATATATATATTTGTATAAAAATCATATTTGTAGTGGTAGTATCTTCGAAGTTATAAGGAAATAAAAGGCACGACTGGGTCGCACAAACTTGCTCTTGTGTCAATTTACCAATAGCTTAAAAGAACCTATTATTTTATATGAAATTATTTCTTATACGACAAAATATAGGGTTTTCCAATAAGAGGTGTTATTTTGAATAGCCCGCTATATCGGTAGCTGTCACTTTTGAAGCTGTCATTTTCTGACATTTGACAAGAAGAAACTACGCCATTAATAAAAATGGAACGATACACGCTTCAACAACGCATTGAAATTATTAAAAGGTTTGTCCATTCCTCGAATTAGGCATTCCACAAACGTCATTACATCGTATTTTGCATAAAGACTTTTGGGTCTTAAGGCTTATAAAGTTCAGTTAACACAAGAACTCAAGCCGACTGATCATCAACAACGTCGGTGTCTTTGCTGATTGGGTCCTCGAAATGCATGAAAATGATCCGGAATCGATTCAAGACCTCAAAGATGGAATTCGTGAGGCTATCGAGGACATAGGGCAGCCACTTTGCGATTTGGTTATGGAAAATTTCATGAAAAGGATATGGTCCTGTAAGCGTGGTCGTGGCGGCTATTTGAATGATGTTGTGTTTCATTATTAACGGCATACCTTCCTCTTTATAATGAAATAAACATCCGATCATTTATCTCAAAAAATGCCATTTTTCTTTGAATATCAAAATAACACCTCCTATTGGAAAACCCTTTACTTGTACATAATAAATATCATGAATTGAGGTTTCAGATTGAAAAAATAAAAGTAAAAAAAAACATGACATCTGATGCCATTTTGTCCAAATATAAATTGAGTTCAAAAAACCTAAGCTCTTATGTCTATTTTGGTTGTTATCAAATATATTTTACAAAAAAAGGCAATAAACTTTCAGACCGCGACAAAATAACAATCCTTTTTTAAAAGTTCATCATTTGAATGACACTCTATTGGCATGTTTTCGTTTCGCTATATAAATGCGTTTATCATTCAATCATATGCATAACAACTAAATAAAGTAAACAAAACGTCACAGACAATAAGCAAACTGAGCAGCTAGCGGTTGACGGCGTTGTACGTGATCATAATACCATAACCTGGGATATTATTTTTGTATCTTTTTTGTAACGAAAACAATGTTTTTGATGACTGATGGTTTTCTATATTTCGTTTTAGTGTCAATTTTCATTATTGTTTTTGTACTTATATTATATTTTTTAGAGTTCATAGTCATACAAGGTGGCCCCGAAAAATTTACCTTTGCTTTGTAACTTTAATCACTGATTGTTTAATCAGTGATTGTTATAGTCGTTAATATCTATATTAATTTATGCTCATTGTATCGGGTTTTCAATCGTTTCGACGACAACCTGGAGTACAATAAGTACTTCCACACTTTTAAAAGCTTATTTAAGAATAAGTGTGAAGAGAATCGGTCGATCTTACCGGGCGGGAAAATCGGGAAAGCTAGACATTAGGCAACCCCGAAATACATCCTTCAAAATGTTTTTTATCGAGTTGCGCATGCGCACCGTTCTTTTACAACCACATATCCTCCAGTAAAAATTCTACAATTTGAGTTGAGACAGTAACAACTTGTTGATAATGGTTCTGTATCACTCGTCGGAGTCTGGTCGACTTTGACGGTTCTTACGCGGCATCTTTAGCCACAGTGACGATATTCTCACCGGACCTATAAAAGCGTTATAAGTTAGTCTCTCTACTAAAGCGAGCGACCAAATATGACGTCTACTCTGTATTTCGTTCCGAAAGTGAAATTTTTCGAAAACGAATAAATTGTGGGTATTTTGTTTTTAAATTATAAAAACAAACCAAAGTAAAAATGTTGTTTTCACTCTCGGAACGAAATACAAAGAAGACCCATACACGATCTATTTAATTTTCAAATATTAAAACAAAACTGACAGTTGCCTCCATTTACAAAATTTGTATCATCTTCCGATGTGTTGATATACGTTTTGGACCACCCTGTTGGAAAGTTGAATCATCGTGACAGTCAACTTTCCAATGCACAACTTTATTTAAATATTTCTTTTTTAAATATTTATAAAATATAACTATTCATGTTGTATCCACGTGTTTTTGAGATTCATGTTTTGTCCAGTGTCATTACCTTTATCAGTTGCACTTGCACAAATAATGCACCGTTTTTTTTAAAGGTCGGTTATTATCTATACTTATAGCTGAATATCGATGCACAATGACAAAGTCCAATGCTGTTGTCAATAGTTTCGTATTTATTTTCTTCAAGTAAACAGAACTATGAGTAGTGAGTACCTACAATTAAAGGGTTTCACTTAATTGCTTATTGTTTTTACCTATAGTAATAATATTGTGAAGTGTATAAATACAAAAAAAAAACAAACACATCAATTAAAACTGTCATGCAAAATATTCATAAAGTTTCGATTTTATTCGTTGACCTTGAAAATATTTTCCTAGGGGAATTAACAAAATTATGCCTAAGTTGCTTTTTGAGCGCTTTAGCATTCAATCTACATATAAGCGATAAAAAAATTAAATTTTAGCTAAAGTTTTATTTCAACGAAAGTTTAAAATTATTTAATAAGGTCGTACCTTGAATTATTGGTCTGGAATTATTTTTGGCAGCTGTAAAATGACTTATTCACGAAGCACGAATCACGGATCATCAAAATTTGCAATGAAAAGAAGATTGCTATAATAGTAACACGAAGGATACATGTATTAATACTATAATATTATCAAATTTAGGGCTGACTTAAATATTTAAGTGGATTCTAAATAATTTACTAGGTCACACAAGTTCACAATTAGTCCTGTTGTTTGAATAACAAATTGAATTTGTACTATTTATAAAGCCCTTATAATAAAAATTATAAGAATGTATTTTTTTTTTTACCAATTTTTGACATTCCCATTTCAAATACACGGGCACTCATACAATGTTAAAACTTTGCAGTTTTGAAAGTTTGTAGGCAAAAGTGGATGAAGCCTCCTGATATGATGATTTATGTATTAATTATTCTATGGTATACCAATAGAATAATAAATATCAATTTAAACGTCATGTTAATGCTTAAGTGTCACCATAATTTTAAAGTTAGGAAACTTTCTTTGACCCTTTCACAATCAAATAATTACTTTAATCATTTCCATGTGTTCGTTAAAAAAAGAACTGTATGTGTCACATACATTCTATGCATTATGATTGACAAAAATCAAACCATTTATGATTTTGCATGAAGATTGATCTAACAGATTGATGTGTGTAAAGGCAATTTTGAAAAAGAATATTCTTTCCTTAAGTCTGTTTGCTTGATGAGTTTTGTCGAAGTGAAGAAATTAATTTTTTGTTTTTTTTTTTAAATAACACAAAAGTCACAGCTGTCTTTTTGACATCAAATGTGATTGATTAAGTAATATAGCGCTTCTGCGCTTATTAGTAAAAGGCGCTTTTAATTTAAATTTAACCTCATCGATTATTGGACCATTGGGGACCGCTAATATTACTTTGGACACTTATTCAAAAATATACGGAAAATATAGATTCTGCTGCTTTGCGGTAATTGGTCCTTTTGCGGTGGTTATTCCAAATAAGATAAATACTGTGTATATTACAAATGACTGATACTACCTGAATGCAGATATTTGTCAGTAATTGATAATTCAACAATAAAAAAAATCCTTGCATCCTATCTACAAACTTACTTAATGAATAGGTGTTTCCAATTAAAACACTTTACTGCAAAGCAATTATTGTTATTATTATTTACAATCAGACATTTCACTTTAACTTGTTCATTTTCAAGCGTTTATCCTAAAGTAAAAACGTGTAGATGATGAAGGTGGTAAATACTTATATAGTATACAATTTCTTATTAATAATATTTTCATCGAAACTTTAAATTTTTGATAAGCAATAATAATTTTAAAATGATAATTCTAGTCACAATAATATATTTATACAATCAGCTGTGACGCTTATTATTAGATAGATAAAGATAAGTACTGTTTACGAAACACAATAAAAAACCAAATTATCTCTCTTACTTTTTCTTTTTATTATAAATATAATTTTAGAGATCATTTTTACACAACTTAAGATCAAAAGGTTTTCACGAATGCATTATGATTTTCT
Organism: Baccha elongata; assembly: GCA_951217065.1. Lineage (NCBI taxonomy): Eukaryota > Metazoa > Arthropoda > Insecta > Diptera > Syrphidae > Baccha > Baccha elongata. The sequence continues at coordinate 243,949,781 of OX578272.1, forward strand.
TCAGAAACTAACGTCATCTTGTCTGAAATGAATGTATTGCTAAGCAAAATATAATCAGTATTGGAAAAATACAAAACCAGAATTAAAAACATCTAGTATTTTCGAAAATTAGAAAACATCAAAATAGTCTTATAATAAGTTTATCAATTTGTTATCAGTTTGATGGAGAATTCGTCGAATATGCCATTATATATCACAACAACAAAGTAAGATCGAACTTAACCAATTGACAGTGCCAAAAACAAAATGGTGTCTTGTACTGAATGTTACCGTCTAATCACGACATTTAGCTTATTTAAATAATTACTATGCGCGTTTCTTCTCATTAAGCAAGTTAGTTATTTTTTGAGTAGAGTCTACGATCCGGTTCCTGCAAAGTGTTTATGAAACATACTTCACTGTCATATAATCAAAAATTGTCCGAGAAGCAGTCAAACTAAATACCAAAAGCACATGAAGATGGCCGCGTTTAACTTCTAACTACATCTAATCCGTTGTTTGATTCTGAGCTCGTAAGTTGTAAAGCTTGATTCGGTAACGCTCTGTGCATAGTAAAGAAAACCTAAGAAGGAACTTGTCGTAAACCATTGACCGCAGCGCTCCAAATAACCGAGCCTGGCAGATTTATATCGAATTCCTTGGATTTTTTCAGATTTGATCGGAAAAGTTGACTTTTTTTGTTTTTTGATTGTATTGTGTGTATTTTATAGATGTGATCTAAACAATTTACTGTAGTTCACTTTATTCACAAATTGCACTATTAACAAATTGCACCGAAAAAAGTCAACTTATTATATCCAAGGAATTCGACACTAATAACAGCTTAAGCTATTTCCACACTATCACAATGTGTAATACGACATGTCAAAAACAAGGTGTGATAGAATTCCATCCTACTATCAAATTTGTATGTTCAAAGAATGTTTTCATATTTTGCTTCCACACTATGTATGATGTGATGAGCTGTCAAATTTTGTTCCACACTATTCTACACATTTATCATCCCACATTTTTGACATGTCGTATTACACTATGTGGGATAGTGTAGAAATAGCTTTAGTGTAGTTGATGTTAATATGACGACTGTAGCTCCCCAAAACGCCAGAATTAGAAACAATTGATATTTGTGTTCAACTTAAGTGTGAAGTTCGCACGAATAACTTTCCACCCGGAATTTCACTTCACGAAAAGCAATTTTTCTTTTTTTTAAGCCAACGATTGGAAAATTTGTTAAATGTAAGATATTTGAAAAATATTCATGTTTTTAAATGCCGGGTGAACTGATTTTTTCCGGGCGAATAACTTTCTGAGCAGTATACGTTTTGTGAAAAGCGCTTGGATCACATTTAATAGCGCAGATATATGTAGAAGCTTTCAAATTAATAGGTACCTATATACTGACAAACTACGAGACGGGTCGTTGTTAACAGTTTGTTTCGGCCACCCTGGCGATGCAGACGAAGCTCCGATAATAAAGCGCCATCTCTTTTGATTTAAATGAAACTAGTATTTTTGAAATACATAAAACAATGGGCGCATTTTTTGTTTATTTTTGTTGTTGTTGTTCTTGTTGTCACTTAAAATAATAGTTAAATTACCAAACAAATCTACATAATGACAGATATAAAAATAGAGAGAGACAGAAAAGGTTAGGAAAATTTCAAGAAAAAGGATGGCTTCTCCCTTTATTTCAGGCAAAAAACTAATCTGCTTTTCATGCAAATACTTTTAGCAGTCACACATAGATGGTTCTTGTTATTTTACATGGAAATACGAGAGCGGATTATAAGGTGTTCTCGTAAAGCGTTCTGGTTGTACATCGGCTCGCAGGATTACTACACCGGAGGGATTAACTTTCACTTTAATTTTTGTCTGTGGGCTCAATACTCCATAGTCCACATCTTCATAGAGATCCTTTAAATAAAATAAGCGCAATAAATTTGAGTATTGCTAGAAAGTTCCCAATTAATTGATACCAACCTCTACTCTGTATCCTGTAGGTGATGTAAGACCCAATTCACGAAGTGTAACTGCAACATCTGATGGTGTTCCATCAGTCCGACGATTAACAAATGCAACAGCGTAGGAGTAATAAGTTTGATAAATAGGAGCTATGGGTCGTGACCATATTTCAATGCCCTTGTGTTTGTAAATTCTTCGTCCTTGAATGCCCAAAGGATCCTGATCTACAGCAATGATTTTTCTATTTTGAAGGATAGCTTTGAATTCTGGACGAATAGTTCTTAAATCTACCGACATAAGAAGAGGTGCAGCTAGTATAGCCCAGATGGCAAACTGTGTTTTAGATTGTTCATAACTCAAACCGAAGTTTCCGATGATCAACTATAAAGGAAAAAAAGAGTTGTGGTCAACTTTTCATTATTATCACATTTCTAAATTATACCATATCCGGATCATTCCAATGTCCCGGACCTGCATTTGGAGCAATGACATCCTGATTATTTCCATAATAATCGATAATACTTTCCACCGAAGCCCATGAATCTTGAATATCATCGAAATTCCTCCACAAATTACAATGCTCAATAATGGAAGAGAAATTTGGACTGATTCCAGCGTAAATTTGATAAACTGGCCAACTGCATGAATAAATCATCGCGCGTCCAGTTCTGTTCAAATGTCTGCCAAAATCTGGGTAACCGACATCCATGTCCAGAGGTAGAGAATAACATCCATCAAGTTTCACATAGTCCACATTCCAATCGGCAAACAAATCCGCATCGAGTCTTTGATACCCGATGATACCGGGATAACCTGCACAGGTATAATTACCAAAGTCTTCATAAATTCCGAATTTTAATCCTCTGGTGTGAATCTATAAAGTTTTTTATATTATATACAAAAAGCGTAAAGAATTTATTAAAAACCCACATAGTCTGAAAGCGCTTTCATTCCACTGGGGAATCTTCTACGATCCGGTACAAGTTGTCCTTGTGGTCCACGGGATTTTTCTAGCCAACAATCGTCAACGTTAATGTACTCGTATCCTACAGCTGCATATCCTTCAGATATCACCAGATCAGTCATTGTACGGAAAAGATTTTCACTGTGAATTAATTTCAAATTATTCATTAATATTTTAACGATAATTTTAAACTTCAAATGATTCAATAAAAAGTATGCATTTTTGGAAGTCTGGAGTTTGGAACTTTGTTGGTGTTTTTACAACATTGCATACTTTTATATGCATCACAATAGAAATTTTTGTTGAAGTTTCACCAACGAACAGTTTGAAGTGCACTGTTGTAATTTACAGCATATATTTTGCCTTTTAATATGCAATGGCATTTTAAGTATGAATATTTTGAATTTGAGTTTTCAGTTATTGGAGCCTACGAGTAGAAAACTGTTTTATGGCATTTAGTTGTTTTTTTTTTATATTGATGATTTGTGGTAAAATGTGGTTAAATGTTTAACATTTTTTTGAAGTTGATGACAGTACGAGTACTGTCATGACACTTGCACTCTCTTTATTTATATATTGATGGAAGAAACAAGTTGTACATATGCCAACATAGAACACCGATCACTTAATCGTAATATGATCGGATTAACACTAAATCTCTTTTTGAATCTAAAGAAATACCATCAATCTTATTTTGTTAAACAGCTAAATTGAAAACCGTCGTAAAAAGTGATAGGATGTTTAAATTATTTTAACAAATCGTTTTAAATCTAATTAAATTTCAGTATCATAATTAAATGAAAATGTACATTCAGTTTAACCACACAATTTCGCAGCTTAATGTTATTCAGTATGCCTGAGGAGTGGATTCATATCTAATCTGCTGTCAACTAAAACCAATCAGTTGTAACCTTTGTGGTTTAATTTATGACAATGACGTGAAAACATTCATTGTTACAAGATATAAACTTGAAAGTATCTCATCTAACTGAAGAGTGAAGGTAAAATAAAAGCGAAACCATCCAGAATTATAAATGAGAGCAGTATGTAAGGTATACATTATATAGCAGCTACCTTCGTTATGCTTTGTTTAATTAGCTGTGATTAATTATTCAAGTGTACCTATTGTAGTTGTACATTGTTTTTAATCCACAAATAATAATACAGATTATTACAAAACTCTCTGCGCATGGGCGTTTTAAAATTAATACCAAACAAAACGATCTATTGTTTACGCACCAATTCATTTATTCAGAATATGAGAATTTATATCATGCTAATAATGTGAAATACATTTTCACCTTAACCTACTTTTAACAAAAAATCATTTCTGGTTATTGTTTTCCTTCTGTCAAAATAAAAAGAGTTTTGTCACTGTCATAAATTTACTATTAGAATCTACATCCAAACGTCATCTTTACAACAATCTTCGAAATATTTTAATTCACTTATTTATATGGGGGTTTCCGGCAAGGCCGACATAAATTGTTTGGTGGTCATAAACTTGGAACCAAACTCCAAGCATAGAAATCCATCAAAGAAATAAAACCAAAGTAGATTTCCCTTGAAAGGATTTGAACCGCAACGGTAATTTGCAAGGTATTTTGCTTTTATTTTCATTTATTTCTGCACTTGGGTTTACCATTCTTTTTGGATAAAGAAAAGAGCTAAATCAAGCGAAACAACTTTGATTTTATATCTTTTTTGCACTTCTTGCGTTTCCGACCTATTTATAGTAAATGTTTAGTTATTTTTTCTGTTGAAGTACTTCAATGTTTATTAGGTATGTGCATTCGTTCCGGAAGAAAGTATGAATGGATTCAAAGTATTGTTAAGGATTGATTATAAGGTTTGATTAAAATTCTCATTTTTATGATTAATCTCCAATAAATAAAGAGTTGCGATCACAATCATAATAGTTTTGAGTTTCTTTTATTAATGATTGTGAATGTGGGATGGAAAAGTAAGTATTCAAAATATTAACAATTCAGTACCTACTCTATCAACATAATGGCAACATCTGATTGGAATCTGTTAAAAGATTTTGTGTATCTCTTTAAGATTTTTAATCTTATTTTTATTTTGGGAAAGATATTTTTATTGGATGTGAAATGAATATAAATATACTTTAAAATGGAGAAAGTTTTTATAAGCCATTACCTCTGAAATATTTCTCATAATACATTTTACGAAAAGTTTCTAAACTTATTGTTATATTTTTTAGTGCTTCCTTTTTTTTAATTTTAAATAGGCAATTTCTTTGGATAATCTTTTTTTCATTTCTGGGATTTTTATTTATTTTTTAATCATTTTTCTTTTGGCTTTTTAGGTTGAAATGTGTTTAATTAGAACATTTGCTTGAGTGTCAAATCTCTTCTAGGTTATTCAGTTACTGATGCTAAATTTATTATGGCAAGTTACACAATTAAGCAGCAATAGCCGTAGCGTGTCCGGCACAGACTGTCATTGTCAACCCGTCCCTACTGTGAAACCCGTGATATTTCGCAATATTTTTTAACTATAAAAGAATAAACTAATGCAATTTTGTGAAAGTAAAGTTGATAAAAAGATATTTCGAAATGTGGTATATAATTTTTCGGATATCACAGAAATCGATCTGGGAAAATTGTGGCAATTATAGGAAGCAGAAATTAGACCCCAATGTTGAATAGTGAGTTTTGATGCGTTGCAGAAAGTTAACACGGGATGGTAGATCGCTAACACTTCCGAGCAGAAGCGATTGAAAGACGTTATCCAAGAACAGTTCGAAATCTTACTTCCTTAGATTACACACATACGTTGTTGCTTCAACCTGTTTCATTCATGATTATTAAAATCAAAACGGATGCCCTTTGGCAGCTCTCTTCATTGGTACATTTTTTTGCAGTTAATTAATAGGACCGAAAAGTAAAACTATCTCCAAATTTTGTTAACTTGTTTAACGACGGATTGCAGTACCAAATTGGTTGGACATCTATCCAATTCTCCCTTTGCACTAAGCCTGTTATACGCTGACTCGTAACCCGCGCCTCTTTTAGAACATTAAGTACAAAAAAAAAAGAAAAGGAAAATCAGTCACCCAGATCTCGAATTTTTATTTAATCAGTCATCAGGCAAAATCAAAAGGGTTTTGATTTTTCGTCAAACAAATGCACGCATACAGACTTATTTTTGCAAACACTATTGACTACAGATTGATGTCAAATGACTGACCGTGTAAAGGTCGCTTAAATAAGAACAAAAAAATTTAAATATGTCACCTGGATCTCGAATTTTCTGTTGCTCTTTTTGACTTTTCGTTTTGATTGTCATCTGTTTTCCACACCTTTGCTTAAGATGTAAAAGAGAAGTTTCATGAGGTAATAGCATGTGAATTACCAAATATAATTTAAAGAAGAATTCGAAAAAAGGTGCGCCTCACGAGTCGACGCGTAATAGTAGTCTAAGCTGAAAATGTATGCATTCCAAACCTTGAAACTCCCATCACCAGACATCACGAGAAACAGACTGTAAGTAATTCATAGCTTGTTATATTTCAATTGACGCAAAATTTTATCAAATCAGAAACGACTCAATACTTGTTAGAAAAAGTGAAAAGTGAAGCTGTCCATCGAATAGAATGGTTTACGTTGGTAAACAATAAAAAAATTAAAAATGTTGAGATCAATAGTTTTGGCAGAGAAATAGTATCAGAATACAACGTGACTATAACTGAAATATGTAAAGCCGATTCGATTATTAAGAATCTATCGCTGCGATTTAATTAATTTTATTAGTCGCAAGAATTATAAATTTATAACTTATTAATACCATAAAGCCGTTATATAAATAGAGGCAAGGAAACCAGTTTCCCGAAAGTAAACTGGCTTCTCACTCACATTTGTATTTGGAATTTAACAATCAAAAGCATACATCTTGTCTCATCCCACGATCAAATTTAACTACAGCAAACAAACATCTCTTATATGCACCAGAGCCTTAAAACCTATTTGACATAATACAGGTAAAATTGTTGATAATTTTATTCATAGCGCAAATTTATTTTACCTATTTGCGAACTAACTTAACTGTCAGATGCTTGTTTAAGTATAGATAAAATATCATCTTAAATTAATGAGATTGTCTATTTTACTTTAAATTATTTAAAAAATTGATTTGCTTAATAAAACAATAAACAATAATGGTGCTCAATGAAGAGCAACAAATAATCAAAACCAGTTGTTAGTGTTGCCTCATGTAGAACGAACTTTTAACGATCATTGTTGAAAGCGAAAGTTTGACGTTTTCATATTAATTAAATGTATAATGTCAAACAGTGGGCAAATGTCATTGCACTATAACTTGCTATTTATATTATTATCTCATCACTATATTGTGATTCTTTATTACTTCAACTTAAGACCGAAAAAAACTAGTTTACGATGGATCGTTTAAAACTTTTAATTCTATGATGTTGACCTTCAAACTATTCGATTCTATTGTGAATTAGATATCGGTTATTGCATGGAATTTCACTGTCATGATATTTGCATAGTAAATTTCGAATTCTATCAGGCTATATTCAGCTTTCTGAAATCATATACATAATTATATATTTAATTAAATGTGAAGCAGTAGCTAATTAACTTTAAAATAATATTTTAAAATGAAACTGCATTATGATTATTATCATTCTTGAGTAAATGAACAAACAATCAACTCTTACTCGAATTTACTTTGCATGCTTTGCATGTGATTTCATAAATAAAATTGTCTAAATTTTTTTTTTGTTAATTGACCTTTTGTTAAATTATATATTGATAAATTAGACAAATTAGCAAAGTAAACAACGGAAGCATTTTTCAGAGAGACAATAGAATTAAATCATTAAAAGCGATGTCACATTATAAAGTCGGGTTAATTGTATGAAATTGAAAATTGCATCTCAAGGTGTTCAAGGCAGTCGATTCACAAACATTTATTTTATAGCATGGATAAAGCAGTCATCGAATTATTGCGAATAATATTTTGAACTTGACACCGTTAATAATTTCTACAAATTAAACAATTTATTTAATTTTTTAAATTTGCTGATGGTGACTGACTAATTTATCAATTAGACTCTTTTTTATTTAAATTAACATTTTTGATTCCAGAGGGTATTAACCTCTGATTATTATTCATTAGAAATTATAATTTGGACATTTTAATTAACTACATATATAAATAATAGTAATGGCAATGTTTCGTGTTCGAATTAAAGGTTTCTTTAAGTATTTTGATTTGTTTATAATTTTTTTGTGGAAAATTTAACCATCGATACACGAATAGAGCCGGCTCAAATAAAACACATTCAATTAGGGCAGCTATAGAAAGAATATCTGTATAGGTACTGTATTATATAGTAAAAATGGCCTTATCTTATCGAATACCACATTTGATTTATATTATATTGAAGAAAAAGCTAATTCGACTCGGGCATTGCGCTTAGAAAATCAGTGTGCTAACTCAGTTGAGATTGTAGGAAATTTTGTGACTTAAGCTTAATATTCTGATACAAAGTGTTTGAACCAATATGGAAAGCTAATGGTGCTGTCCTTAGCGAAGAATGTACGGTCTTAGTCATTTCAGATGCAATAAAATTTGTGTAAATTGTTGACCATAACATTACTTATGAACATTGAAAAACTGGTAATCTTGCAACTTGCAACGGTCACAGTGTAACAGAAGATTAGTCCTCTAAAACTCGTTTAAGTTCTGGCTTCGTATAATAAAAAAAATAAACCTTTCCTTGGGAACTGATCCCAACTTGACGTCGAAACCGAAAAGGAAATTGGATTTCGAATATTTTTATTTTACAAATTCTTTTAATGTCTTTGAATTGCAGTTTTTCTTGCCGTAATTTGTATTTATTGCATTGATATTGTATTGTATTTACAATATCACGTTCAATCGAGCGTGCGTTAATTTGAGTAGAAACAATGTGCTCTTATAGGGCAGTTTAAAAGTAAAACATCACGCACCCATAGATTTTCGATAGTATATATACCTATCTTAAACGTCATAACAACACCGAAGAAAAACTACTCTATTTTCTTCTTTTTCGGGCATTTGACAGTTCTACATGAAACTAGTTGCGTTTATTTTGTAGTTATCATTAAAGGTCTGTCTGGTGTTTTAAAATTTATATTAACAAAACACGATTTGTTAATTTACAGAAAATGTGTTTACTTGGCACACTTATTCATGAATTAAGAATTAAGAGTAAAATAAGATTTCCCGCTCTTGCAATTTCTTAAAATATCCGGGTTGGTCGGCAAGATAGGTTCTGGTCGGCTGTTTATAAGCTCAGTTAAGCGCCCATAGTGGCAAATTGCTCAGGTTCGTTTAGTTTTTGTTCAATTTTGCTTTCGTACGTAAGGATCACTTCATATGGCGTAAATTTGAAATTCGCCTGAATGTGAAATAATGGTTGGGCCTTTGGTGATTCTTATGTATATGATCCTTTGTCGTCTATTAAATTCTCGACTCATAATGTACGTGAAAATCGGTCAATATAAATTCTGGACATCTGTTGGTAGTTATTTCGTTGAACTTGTTAAAATTACAAAATTGAAAACAACTAATTCAGAGAAAAGAATGCATTTTTTCTATCCGGGAATATAGGTAGGTATATGTAGGTACATACATGATGATAAATGTGACAAAAAAGCTTATTCAAAAACCACGTACACAAACCATTTAATAAACCTAACAAACGTTTGCAGTTATTTTAGGAAAAGGGTGGTCAGTCCTATTCAAAATTATGTATTATATACCATTTAAATAACGACTCATCGGAAGAAATATTTAACAATATGACTTTCTCATAGTATTAAATTTACTTATTCATCTATTAAAGTTTGATAAAATCAAATTATATAATTTTACGATGACTTAATTAGTCTTCGCTTACTTCAATAATATTTTATTACACCTATACTACTATAAAAAAAAAAAATTATTTGCTTCTCATAAAACTTCAACAATACAATCAATGTTAATTAATTATTTGTTTTCATTTCAGGTCAGAATGGCTTTAAATCCGGTAAGAATCTTTAAAAGCTTATATTCAAATACAATCTCTTTTTCGAACGAATAAAGATTACTGCATTAAACTATAGACAAAATTACAAAGAAAAAATAATAACAACAAAAAAAAAAAAACACAAACCCTCACCTTATGCAATTGTCTGGATCACCTTCACAATCTGTATTGCAACGAAATCGCTCCCACGACAACCATCCCATGGGTGGTGTTCTCGCTACACCATTCTCCAAAGCATCAATCCGATGAATTAAATTACATCCAAGTAGAAGAAGGAAACAAACCATAGACTTATGTATCACAGTGCATTGCGACGAGGGAGCTCGTCGAGATAAAAACATCGTTCTTGATGTTTGCTTTTTATTATATTTTTTTTTTCAAGTCTTTAATAGTTTTTTTTTTTATTTGGTCGATGGGAATTCGTCTAATGGGTTATTATGTTAACAGATCTGCAAAAAAAAAGAACAAGAAAAATGGTTAAGTATCAAATTTTGTTTTTTTTTATAAAATTTGTATAAACTTAAAAAAAACTATTGTAAAGCTTTTCTGATACAATTTGCCATAAAGTTGTTCATGTTCATTGTTCATGTTATACATATTCACAATAGTTTGAAATCAAGTAAAACATTTTAACCAAGTTACACATCCTCATTTTACCATTTCAAATTGAATTATTTTTCCATACACAAGACACGAACAATTTCATCGCGTTCATTTCCCATCTTCGTGTTCGACTTGCACTTTTCAATTCGTGACCCCCCATGTGTTGCACATTTTTATTTTAACAAAGTTCGTTGAAATTTGCATTTTTAATGTGCTGTATTGTGCATATCAAATATAGAGGCTAACTTACTATAAAATCGAAAATAAAACTAAAGGCAGAACCATAATAGAAGAATTGGTACGTACGGTGCCGTACGAAATTAGCGAGAACAAGGAATTTGTATAGTGCGCACATAATGTCGGATTGCTCAGTTTCGGCAAGTTTTCGTTCACTTTTGCCTCCGTACGTAAGGAGCGCTCCAGAGCGCAGTTTACGTACGTAAATCTGACAGCCAGCCAAATACATGTGAAATTGGCTTGCGTGTGCGTTCGACCATTATGGTCGACTGAAGGTAATGGCGGCACTTAAGGAAACTTGACGTAGAACTATGACATTAGCTTTCGTTTGCTTACGACTATTATGGTTGGCCCTTAAGGCGCATTGATAGTGTTGCTCATCGTGCTGGTGGCACATTTCATGCATTACAAATTAATGTGCTTTATGATCGGTGAAGATCTAAACGTGACGTATGAAAATTACAACAGAAATGGTTCGTGGATGAATAGATTTTGAAACATTTTTGTATAACAAACTGCGTTTGTAAATCGGATCACTGTTTAAACTTAAGACTTTGATCTAGCAATAAAATTTGAAAAGAGCACACCGAATCAGGTTGTCTATTAAGGTTTTAAATGTCATCATAACCATAAGCTCGACGTATAGTCATCAGGCATTAGAGTCTGCTATATAAAGAAGCCGCCAAGCTTAGAATTATAAAGTGTGCATTATGATACCACATTTCGGCAACAATAGAATACGAAATATTTATGAGGTGATTAATATGAAAAATATAAAAAATCGTGCAACATGTATTTATATTCTAAGGCAGATGTTAAATTGGTTAATTGTGGTGGAAAATATTTTGCCGACTCTGACAGAACTAGGAGTACTACTTTCACTATTCATAGATACCATTTCGTCATTAAATATCAAAGAAAAATTGACAATGACAACACAACATTAAAGTTGTAATTAAAACTAAACTTATAAATCTTCGTAATTTAAAATATTTTCTAACTTAATTAAATTGACTAAAGTTGTTTAATCCAGTGAGCTGATGTAAGCAAAAAATGGCATAAATTATTATAAGCTGTAATACAATCGTTTTGCACGTTTTCAATTAGTCATTATAGGCCAAATATTAGTTACCGAGTCAGTAACGGTTTTTCTATGATATTATTTCGAAAAACTTATAAGTTGTGAATAATTGAAATTAATCAATACGCACTCTGGTTATAGAAACAAAAAACACCACTTACTCAAAGTATTTTTATTTTGCAATTGTAAGTTAAACTATTTATTATGCTGTGCACAATCTCTTGGAAGTGAATTTAATAAGTGAATCTATAAAGTTAAACAATACTCGTATAAGGCTAATAATGGATTCACTCATCACGAATGCCCTCGGAGACTGGGTAGGATGGACCTTAGTTGAAGTTGAAAAGATCATTTGAAAACTAGTTGGCTGTTGTTTAGATATGGGATGAGAGTGTATCTGCTGTTTGGCAACCAGCATCCTAAAGAGACTGCTGCTTTACTCATATAATCTTAGAGTCGACGACATTAAAATAGAAAATAAAAGCACGAATCGATTGATCTGGATGCTGCTGCATGCGGTTGGTTATGCAATTTAAAGACTTAAATGTAATTTATTTTTCAGTGTGTAGGCGGGTGTCGAAACCGGGCTGAAGATGGTAATATGATTTATGCGATGCGATAGAACGCTGAAGGTATTTTTTTCCTGCTATCGCAGTTAATGTTCAGAAATAATAGAATGTCAAATAGAGAACTGTCAGATGAAGAACGTATATGACATCTATTAAGCACTGATCGTTGCTTTTAACAATGTGTGTTACCGCAATAAATATGCATCCATACATACACTTTTTTCTTGGTAATATAGAATTTTGTATAGTATGCAGTGTTCCTTCTTTTACACTTTCAAATGAAATAAAACACTTAGCAACTATTTTAACAGTCAGGTTATCAGTACCAGGGAATATTGTGTTGTTCTGATAATTTATCGTAAAATGTTAAACCGAACTGAACACAAACAAACTCGGCTAATTTCGGCGGCTAGTTTTAAAATACGCAAATTAAAGTTAACCTAATTTTCGATCTTAGTTATAAAAAAATTAAGAATTTTGAGAGAGGAAATATTTTCTTCTAGCATTTTTTAATTTGAAATCATGGTTAATTAATAATATACTAAACGTATAGTAGTTATAAATAAAGGGACCCTCTGCCTCTTCTTTTTACACTTTCACAACTTTGATATTTTGCTTTTGTTTAAACAATGTTAATTTTTGTACAAATATCTATTGTGAATAGTCGAAATATTTCTATTAAAGAGTTGAGGTTTAAATTGTCTACTCTTTTTATAGCAAGATGCTATAATTTTTGCAAATGGCGGCAAATGTTTATTCTACTTTGACATTTGTGAAGTAAACAGATACAATTTAAAAATATACATCGACAAAACTTAATTAACTATAATCCAAAAAAGCGCAGAGTATAATTGCTTCTTCCGCAATACTTCGTCGGTGGTGTTGAGGTAAGCGTGAATTTCGGAGCAGATTTCTCGGTCGCCCGTTTTTTTTCGATCAGAGCTTGCTCGGAGCGCGCTCTATGAGCTCAGGATAAAATGATGGAGTAGACCGCTCGGAGCGTACTCTGCTCAGAGCTCACTCGACAAGCTCAGGCTCTACTCCGTGCTCTGCTCAGAGCTAAAAAAGAAAAACGCCTATAGTAAAGCTCATGAAAGAGCAACGAATTTTCGAATTCGTAATTCCAGTGAAAATATTGGATAGGTATTTGCAATAAACTTGAATTATTGCCAAACCATACCAGTGTTAAAAATCATATGGATTGGTTGGTTACTAATAGGTACTGTAGTATACGATGTAGACGTAGAGTGTAAACTTACGTCAAAATAAATTTTACCAATGTTACATTGTGTAAACTCACAATGGGATAACACAAACAACTTTGGCTAATTGACTTGTATGCTTTTTATACCACTTTTATAATTTTGTTGTATTACAGTGATTTATTGATTAATGGTAGCAAAATTTAGTTTAATACTTTAAACAGAAAAGCATTGTTCACATTGTGCTTATACCTTAATTAGTCAACCATATAAGGTAAGGTAACTATTGCAACGAAGACATTCTGCTTTTAAAAAGCTTCCAAACCATCAAACCAGCTACAGGTATTTTCAATTGTCAAATAAGACGTTTCAACAAAGCCGCCACATGCTATGAAAAAGCCACAAAACGTCGTCGCCATCACTGAAATTTCTTACCGCAAAATTTGATCTCAAATTTCACATCAGTTTCATTACACTGCTGTGTATATAGATGTAGCAAACATTTGAAATGTCATAGTCATTATGCTATCGACAATGGCGGTGGATTCGATTCTCCTAAAGGTAAACACGACGAAACAATCGGATTATAGATATCGATCGATTGATAGGTATCAAGAACACACTTGCTCCCGGTTGTTCGTATTCATAGATGTCCCCCTAATTAATTGATAATCTGCCGTAGTCGTAATAATAATAAACTGTCAATGCCGACAACATAATCCTCTTTTGTATTGACCGAGAGGTTTTTTTTTAATATCTTAAACGTGACTCGTGAAAAAAACTAAGGGAAAGAAGAAGAAGTTATATTATGGCTGCCATGACATGGTTACGTTGCGTAATCGGAAATCGTTATAAATAAATAACAAACAAACATGAGATGAAGATTTTTATTTCGCTATTCTAGATCACTTGAAGCTAAATGTCGAAGAGCGTGGTAACCACTGGGTAAATTGATTTTAATGTCATCCGGCGCGAAATTGTTATAAGTGGTCTGCCTGTGGTTAGGTACTCTTGTTGATGTCGATCGTTTCATATTATAAGTACCTACTTTAACAATTTGCTTTTGAAATCCAGATCACTTGGTTACTGATCTTCAAGATGGCTTTTGGAAATGTCAAGATGTTATAAATTTTTATGATGCCAATTGAATTTATATGACAGAAATAGTTGATAGTTTTGTTAGGGTGGTAAAGGGAGAATACACAACTGAAGATATTTGGCACAGTAATAATGTGCATATAACTTATGATAAAACTGTGCATTATTTGTATTATAAAATAGCTGCCATATAGAAAACATGGTACAAGGTATTCAAAAAATTCTGACAGATATACTGATGAATTCATGTTAATGCTATTTGACAGTTTCTACCAAGTACTTTGCTTTTTTTGGAACGCATAATTTTTGTTCAGAAATATAAGCATACGTTTATATCAAATAATATGGTGAAGACCAAAAAAAACTACCTCAATAAAAGTTGTCATTTTAGGCGTTTATCTGTTTCAGCTCTGAGCAGAGCACGGAGTAGAGCCTGAGCTTATCGAGTATGCTCTGAGCAGTACGCTCCAAGCGCTCTAATTTATCTATTAAAAACATGGGTGCTCCTAGTAAATTCTGATCGTGTATGTGTTTTTGACAGCTCAGTGTGCACTGGTTAATGGTCTACTTTGGGACATTGGGCGTGTCTCGCAAATAAAATTTGAATGTAAATTTGACTGAAAACAATTCTTTTGTGGTTAACATTTCTCCGTGAAAAAAACGCTCCAAGCGCTCTAATTTATCTATTAAAAACATGGGTGCTCCGAGTAAATTCTGATCGTGTATGTGTTTTTGACAGCTCAGTGTGCACTGGTTAATGGTCTACTTTGGGACATTGGGCGTGTCTCGCAAATAAAATTTGAATGTAAATTTGACTGAAAACAATTCTTTTGTGGTTAACATTTCTCCGTGAAAAAAAACAACATCAAAAATATGTAAATGCAAAAAAGTTTTCTCGCTTTGTCGCCGAGTCAAAAAAATCAATTAATCCTGCTTCATTTTGCTAAGCTTTTGTAGCGATAAATATGCGAGTTTCTTAAAGAGTAACTTACTTATTTTCCAATCGTTACAATCAAGCAGAGGTTAAATTGAATTTTATTTCATAGTGTCTGTCGATCTTGACATATTAAACAGTTTCGACCTCAAGTTTGAATGATGTAAAAATTAAATTCGCTACTTTATGTTGCTAGTGTTCAGAAAACAAACACCAACTGCAGCTCCCTCTATCCGCGCTATAAATCGATTACAATATCTTTAATATGTTTATAGAGATTCACCACCAACGCAACAACAATATCAAAATGCCAAGTTCAGGAACTGTCACAATAATTAGCAAGACTTATTTTTTATGTATCTAACCTACTGCAGTACTTTACAACTACATATTCCAATGGAAACAACTGCTTGGAAGGAATAATATTGTATGTACAAATTTTGAAGGTTGTGACGATGCTTTAAATACCAAATGCCATGAAACTAGAATTTAAATCATGTCGTGTTCAAATGTGTATTATATATTCATCATGTAAAAAAAAAATAACAGAAAAAAGTGATTGTAGATGCAAAAATGCATCATCATCATCGTTGCAGTCACAGCATGGTCGTTTAGGTAACATAAGATAGCTCATAAGCATGAAAGGGGAGAAAACAAGAAGAATCACATGAAAGCAATATAATCCTAATGTGTTTATGCCGGTACCGATATAACCAGAAAAGGCTGAAATGATGCTCAATAGTTTCTCGAACCTACACGATTAAATATGACGACGCGGACGGTTTAGTGAATGCCGATGAACTTGTGCGTCGTCTTTGGTTGCTTCGATAACTTGTTGCCATACTATGTTTAGTCGTCCCACACACACAATTCGAAAATATGTTCCAGCGTTTGGCAACAAAATGCCGAAAGCAGACAAAAAACAATGCATACGAGCGGAAGAAGCATTAAAAAGGTTATTATAACTGTTAAAATGAGAAAACATTACTTTGTTCTTAATGTTTTGAACAACAACAACAACTTAAAGGTGCTACCATCAATTTTTAAACGAATTTTATTTACTCGTTTTTACGAATTTTATTATTAGTTTTTTCCATTTTGTTCTATAGACATCAGAACATGGAATTTGACATAAATAATACCATTGATATGCTATTAGCGCGTTTGGTGCAGAACATAGTATGGCAGCTAGTTTTTTTTATAGTTGTTAATAAGAAATATATGTTAAACAACAGACATCCACTAAATAAATGCTATAGAGACATTAATGGTTCTGTTATAGCATAATTTTGTTGAAACTATAAGTTTCTGTCATAAGGGTTTAAACATGGTTCTGGCAATATGAGAGACGCTGCTAGCTCGAATGTAGTGCAATCATAGAGTTATTTGAGATACCGAAATAATTGCGTTATTTTGACAAGCAAACGAAAGCCAAACTAGACACACAAAAAACCATGGTAGAAATGAAGGGTTTTCCAAGAGGTACTGGTCAATATTTGACCGCGTCTGTCAAATCTGTGTCAAATCTGTTAATTATGCCTAATTACAATGGAAACTTACACGAATGAGCATGTACAAGGCAGACTCTCCCCATCCCTATTGGATAACCATTTCTAATGGAAAATTGACCTGTACCCCTTTTCCTGCATCAACTGCAAATTTTGTTTCTTTTTCTCTATCCGTGAGAATTGATCTGCAATTATTTTTTAATGTGTGAAACAACTTGAAAAACTCACTTCATTTGAAATGCATGGGCCGCAGTACTATCACAATGCGGAAGTTTGTATGCAAAATGTGTTTTACGCTTAAAAGAAGTCCTTCAAGATTATGGTTCTGTTATGTTTTTTCTCTCATCTCGGCTGTACAAGTCGAACATCTTTAAGATCTGTTTTGAGTCTGGTATAGGTAATTGCAAATATATTTTTACCAAACAAAATATAAGTAACTATAAAAACTTTTTTATTACTAAGCAATGATACACAATAAAAAGATGCATCGAATTGCATGTTTACCTATATCAATTAATCATAGTTTTCTCTATGTGTTAATAAAACGTAAAGCATTGCAGCAGCTTTATCATTATACGATAAAATCAAAATCTTAATCCGCTACATTTTCGACACAGTATTATTGCATATGATTATATTATGAAAGTTCACATATGATTATATCTGTCAAACTCATTTAAAATAACTACTATACATCATCTTCTTTGAATACAAAAATCTTTTGTCTGCGTTTTTCTGAATTAAATCTTTCCCATTAAATGCCGTCCAGCCACTTCAGCGTGTCTTAATCGATTTTGCATTTCAATAGTGATTGCGTATTCATAAAGACAATTGAAGTCCTTTGTTCAAATTTCACAAATATTTTCATCAAAAGTGAAACATATTGAATATCGATTTATTAGTCTAAAAAGCCTAACCCTATTGTTAATCTATATTACAGCATCATCATCAGAAATAGTATTTAATAAAGAA
The DNA here is from genome assembly GCA_951217065.1 of Baccha elongata. Classification (NCBI taxonomy): domain Eukaryota; kingdom Metazoa; phylum Arthropoda; class Insecta; order Diptera; family Syrphidae; genus Baccha; species Baccha elongata. The sequence continues at coordinate 243,967,977 of OX578272.1, forward strand.
ACCAATACCATATTGGCCTTCCATACTTCAATGTTTTTGCGGTTTGGTTTACTGGGTTCGTTAAATATGATTTTTAATTCTCCTTGCCCCATATTCTACTTTTAATTTCATAACCCTTCGACTTTATCAAAGTTCTCAAGAAAATAAATTCTTTATAGACTGAAAAAAACCAACTGACACTCTCTGTTGATCTCAAAAAAGATTTCAAATAGATTTTAATGTCGTTCATTCCACTACGCGCTTATATGTCACTCACCTGCAGCTGATGTCACATGATATCTTTCGCTGCAATCGTGCAATAAACTATCTCATTAAACCGTCTCGTCTAGCAGTCGTCGTCCCCGGGTCCGTTTCTTTCTACGCACACTCTTCACTACTAATAATAATATGTATGTGACAGCTGCTGCTGCTGTTTAGATTGTTGTGGCAAAATAGATATTGCGAAAAGTGCACTAACTATAAAGTGCAATGGGGGTGTAACACAGTTTCCCAGAATTGTTGTGATTCTCATATTTCTTGAGAGTGCAATTTGAGCGGTTCAGCATCGTTTTATTTTTCGAATGAAATTCGCGCGCTTTTTGTGTACAACCTGTTTGTTGAAGCGATTGTTACGTCAACTTGGTGTGCTTTACGTGTTTTAAAAGATGTCCAAATGGTGTAGTAGTTCTTCAAAGTTAACTCTTCTCTGCACCCCCCCACCCCCTCAACTAGTTTTTTGAAGAAAAGTGGGTGTGGTAGATGTGCAGTGCAAAATTATGCTGTCTCTGGGTGTATACGCGGATTTTAGTATATTGCGTGAGTGGAACATAACTACCGTGAATCATGGTGATTGTTCGTTTTTGACAAACAGATTTGATTCACAGTAACTTTTGTTTGTTGTAAATGACAGACAAGCACAAACATTGTTAACGGTTCCTTTGTGAACGCTTTTTTTGAGACTCGATGGGAAAAAATCTTTTAAAAATATTATAAATGTGAGATCTGAGGTAATTGGTAGTTAAAAGCCATAATTCACCTCAATCATGTAATGGATGGGAAAAACAATTAAGTAGCGCCTTTATATGAAGAATAAATGCATTTGTGCAATTCTATTTATATATGAACTTAAGTATGTACGTTTGATAATTACGTATATATGTAAACAATGTTGCTATTTTATGTGATTAAGTAAATTAAGTAAGCTATTTAGGTTTGCCGTCCAGGCTCAAGTTGTGGATTATTTCGACTTTGTAGCGTTTTCTGGCCAACAAATAATACTTAATCAAAAGATGATTTGGAGTAATAGTATGACACAAGTATTTAATTTAACTATAGAATACCTATAATGATAGTAGAGACGTCTGAGGAATCTGAAACAATTTGAAAGTCAAATTAGTAGAAACGGTAGGTTGGTATTTTACTAGCCAGATCAGTAATTTGCTCAAATTTGACTAAACCAAAACACAAATTGTCAAAAAATAACGTTTTTAATAAGGTTTTTCACAAACGTCAGATTAAAGTTTTTCCATGACCCTGACTACAACAGTCCTTTTTTCCTACGTGACGTATTTCTTCTTTCTGACAGATACGTATATACTATATTGAATGTCCATGTTTCCACGTGTAGAAATCGTGTAGAAAATCATGATTAATGTCAGCGATTTTCAATTTTTTTTTATTAAATCAAATTTATAAAAGAAATCTAGCTAAATAAAAGAGATAGGCAATTAATTTTTTTTTTAATTGCACGTCGCATTTAGTTTTAATTTCACAATTCTATGAAAAACCAATATTTTTAATTTTAAACCTCAAAGGACATTAAATATATACTATAGTATTGTTATACTTTTTATTGATAGAAAATAAAACCTATTAGGTATATGACTGAAAACAAACGAATAATTTAAATAGATTTATAAAAATAGCTATTTGTTGTTGACGAAAGTACCAATGCAAGAACGCCTTCTAATGCATAAATATTTGTACAACGAAGAACTCATTTAGCTTAATTTTGATAATACGACTACATACAGGGTGAGTCATGAGCAATGCGACAAAATGCTAGGGCGTGTAGGTTGCGTTGAGACAAGAAAAAAATCGTATGGGAGGGGGGGGGGTCTATTCCCCTCCGTTTAGCCGGGAGGGGCAATTTTCGAAAAAACTGACTTAAAATGGGAAAAAAATTATTTAAAATCAACGGCTTCATACACAATGCTGTGCGATACGTTTTTGAAAAGCCAATAACTTTTTCTTTCATTCTGTGTTTAAATAAATCTATTCTAAGAAATAGTTTTTGAAATATTAATTTTCAAAGTCAAAATTTTGAAAAAAAAAATTGAAAAAAAAATTTCAAATTCATTTTTTTCAAAATTTTACGTAATTAAGTGCTAATTTAAATTTCAAAATTCAATAAGAAGTCTAAATAAGAAAACCGGATGCCAAAATGTATCTTAGTTTTTGAGAAATTAAAAAAAAATTAAAAGTAAAATTAGTAAATAAAGTTGAGACAAGAAAAAAATCGTATGGGAGGGGGGGGGGGTCTATTCCCCTCCGTTTAGCCGGGAGGGGCAATTTTCGAAAAAACTGACTTAAAATGGGAAAAAAATTATTTAAAATCAACGGCTTCATACACAATGCTGTGCGATACGTTTTTGAAAAGCCAATAACTTTTTCTTTCATTCTGTGTTTAAATAAATCTATTCTAAGAAATAGTTTTTGAAATATTAATTTTCAAAGTCAAAATTTTGAAAAAAAAAATTGAAAAAAAAATTTCAAATTCATTTTTTTCAAAATTTTACGTAATTAAGTGCTAATTTAAATTTCAAAATTCAATAAGAAGTCTAAATAAGAAAACCGGATGCCAAAATGTATCTTAGTTTTTGAGAAATTAAAAAAAAATTAAAAGTAAAATTAGTAAATAAAGTAAAAAGTTAATTCTTTTTTTTTATTATTTGATTAAAATCGGATGGTATGTAATAAAAAATAAAAAAGGGATAATCCCCTGATTAATAATTGGCCTGAGCAGGTCAAATTTGGGAAAACCAAAAAAAAAGTGTTTTTCTTGGAAAAAAATACTTCTAGTTTTTCTTAATTTCTCAAAAACTAAGATACATTTTGGCATCCGGTTTTCTTATTTAGACTTAAAATTAATAACAGCATTGAATTTTGAAATTAAAATTAGCACTTAATTACGTAAAATTTTGAAAAAAATGAATTTGAAATTTTTTTTTCAATTTTTTTTTTCAAAATTTTTACTTTGAAAATTAATATTTCAAAAACTATTTCTTAGAATAGATTTATTTAAACACAGAATGAAAGAAAAAGTTATTGGCTTTTCAAAAACGTATCGCACAGCATTGTGAATGAAGCCGTTGATTTTAAATAATTTTTTTCCCATTTTAAGTCAGTTTTTTTCGAAAATTGCCCCTCCCGGCTAAACGGAGGGGAATAGACCCCCCCTCCCATACGATTTTTTTCTTGTCTCAACGCAACCTACACGCCCTAGCATTTTGTCGCATTGCTCATGACTCACCCTGTATATCACTTTTCTTTTTTATTAAATAAACAGTAAACCTAAACTATTGATAACTGAAATAAGAGATAACATGAAGTTATTTTCATTAAAAACAAGAAACAAGTAAAAAGTGTAATAGTCTCAATGCGACATATTCATACATGTACATATGTAGTTGTTTTTTTAAATAGGATAAACTCGAGTTTTTCTTAAAAAGCGACTTAAACATTGTCTATGAACATGCCCCAATAAGTCTTTAATTAAAAAATAAGATTAGGTACATTAAATGAGTCGAAATTTTTAGTAGACATTAGGCTGTCTGATGCCGTCCTACATATTTTAATAGTACGAAATACACGTATCTAAAGTACCTAGTTCTTTTATCCGCGCAGTTTGTCAAAAATGAATAAAAACAATATTTTGCGTCCTTGTCAAATATGACACTTAATAGACATTAGATATGAGTAATTTCTTTTATTACAGTTTCTTATCACCCGAAAAAAAAACACAAAGCTTTAAATTGATTATGATGAATGATGATTAATAATTCCCTTAGGAAAAACTCAAATCGAATATGTTTTACTTTTTATTCTTGATAGGCCAGTTGGTAGAGTCCAAATTTGGGTCCCATAATGTACATAATTTAACAGAATGCACATCAAATTTTATGATTGAATATGGTTCGCTAGTTTTTCAAGAAGTGGGAACTTCGCATTAACCATTATTTTCAGAAACGCGTTGTCTTTCTTTAATAACAAAAGAATGGCTTGTCAAAAAAAAATTAAGACAGAAAATTTATGCTACTTTTTCTGTCTTGCCTACATGTTTTTTGTTTAGTAGGTATAGGTATGTACCAATGAAGCACAATGTAGTGGTGTAGAAAGTTCGTCATGACCAACTCGGCTTATAGTTGCTAAAATATTATTGGCCTTCAATAACCTGTGCTTGAATATTTCAAAATATTAATATGGACATTTCCTGGAATAAACTGATTTTGTTTTTATACTCGTAATGGTAGGTTTTGGTTCATCTTGCACTATGAAAAGTTTTTCAGCAAAGGACCGCCATTTTATTATTTTATAACAACTTTAATTTTAATGGGACATGAGACTTTTTCCACATAACTGACAAACAATTGAATGGGGTTCGACAATATAATCGAATTTAAATAAAGAATGTCAACTTAAAGTATGTTATAATACAGATGCGATCAAAATACATGCAGTGACAAAAAAAATTTAATGCTATATTTCTATATTTCATACAAAATCACTCATCATGGTAATGATGATATCAATGAACGAAGACTGTAATCGTCTATTCGACCTGAAAAATATCACATTCCTGATTATTATTTGTAGTTTCCTCGCCAATATTCAAAAATAAACAACAAATACCGTTATTTATAAGGAAAAAGGTAAATCTTTTTCGATCGTTAAATTGATTTTTTCCAGGTTTTTACTTCTGGTAGAGAATTTATCATTTTATGTTGGACACTCTTTAAACGGCTCTTATATTACTTGATAAAAGTATTAGAAATAAACTTACTGCACGAAATTAGCTATTCATATATACCTCACAAAACTGTGTTACTAGATTGTTCGAACGTTTTCTTATTTCGCTGAAATATTCTGGAGCTATAGCAAAGGTAGGGCTTGGGACATACCACGGTAGTGACATTTTCGGTGTTCAACTTGAAATCACGGTTATATTTTATAACAAAATATATTTTTTTGAGATGGCAGAAGTAATACAGCTTATATTAAAGCTTCATAATTAAAAATGTTTCAAAATTTATGAATATTTCTTAATTTAAAGCGATGGACTTCAGAATATTAATATTTTGAAATATTCACCCATAAATATATCCATTTTATTGCTCTCTATAGTAGGTATGTAACTTGTCACAAAAAAATCGTTTATTCCCAGGAAACAATATCATTACATCAAACACATTTTATTTTTCTCAAACCATCACCCTACGTAGGATCATTTTCGTTCAATATTTTTTTCTTACAAATAGTAAAAGTTCAAATTAATCCGACCCAATCATGCATTTGATCTTGTCCATGTATTCTTTTTTTGTTTAATAATTTTATATTTTTAAACTACTTATGTACATACATTTGTATGTACAAATATACACCAAAAACCCCGAAAAATTCTTATCGTAACTTATGTATAATCAAACAAAACAATTCTGTTTTTTTTTTATAATTAGTAAAGAATTGCTTCTCATTTTGTTCGTTTGTTTTCCTTTCCCCTTTTAAAAAAATTAGATAATCTTATCATAAAATTAACAATACCAAAATAATAAAAAAAAAAAAACAACAACAAAAATAACAACATAAAAATAAATAAAGAAATTGGTTCAGAATGAGCTAATTTTGAAAACAAATCATCAGCTATAGCATTCGCCGAATCGATTTTCACTGTGAGTGTCGTTGTCACATTTTACGTCCGCCAAAACGTAATTTCTCTCACCAAATCAACCAATTGGTGGGTGTTTTGGTTTGATTTGGCTTAATGCCGACCGAACTTTAAACATTAATACAAGTGGAATTAAAAAACCAAACAGAACAAATCAAACACACTTGTTGATGTTAAACGTTTTATTTAACGGTTAATTTGGCAATAACTTGTCAGTGATTCAAGGCGCGATTTTTTTGTTGTTTATTCTTTTTTTTTTTATTAAAATAAAGTGTTTGACATTGAATAATAATGAAAATTTTAAGTAAGTTTTTGAGTTGAGTATTTTTTGTAAACAAAGTGACATTGTTTTTGTAATCTTGTTTATTATTAACTTACAAGTAAAGATATAGCTGGACAAGAAAAACTTTTTTTAAATTGTAATACGGACGATCGAATTAGCTAGCGCATTGACACTTGAATAAAGACTAATATAGTTCAATGATACTCAAAGTGGAAGTTGACTTGAACTTGCAAATGCAATTTCAGAGCACAAAGATAAACAGTTTTATGTGGAATTAGCTTTAGGGTAAATGCTTTCTTATGGGCAGTTTGTTTTAGACTTTTAGAAATATCAATTTTTTTCTCTCATCGAAAATGACAGCTGACGATACAAATGTAAAATTTCTTAGGGTTTAAAAATAGCTATTTTAAATATGTACCTACACTATATGTACAATGTACAGTACAATACTACATACTTGCCAATACTTATAACCATAGACTTCTTCAATGATAATACACGTTTTTGTTCACCACAAAAATATTACATCCCTGAAAGTACTTACAATGGCGGACATCTGAAAATGCAAGATGGGCGCGTTCATGATCTTTAAATATAATATATATAAATCTACGGAGAATAAAGCCCTCCTGTTAAAAAGCCCTATTCGGAGGCTGTTGACGTCACTCGAAAGAGGATCTTGAACATATGAAAACAAAAACTTAAAGGCTGATACAGAATAATTGGATTTTTGTTAAATGAAAGTGGAAATAACTAAAGTTTAATGGCCAGTTTCTCCAAACACTTTTAAATATTTATTGGGTTGTTAAGCGACTTTTACACTTTCAGCCAGAGAACGTCACTCATCTACACATATAATCAGTAATCAGGCAAAATCAAAAGGGTTTTGATTTCTTGTCAAACAAATGCACTCATACAGACTTATGTTTGTTCCAAACAAATTTTAAAGGCGTCTTAAAAATGCAAGGCAAAGAGATCATTGAAATTTTTCGATTGATATGATCTCCTGTCGCTTGCTCTAGTGAAAGTGTGGTGAATAAAAATCCGGGGTTGGCATCAAGTTTTCTCATTTTTAAAAATTCACCTCCCAAAAGAAAAATTTTGATTCTTAACAAAAAAAAAATAACTAAAATTGTTGAGGACGAAACTCGATGAGCTTAATTTAATGTTTATTTTACAGCAAGGTTTTTGGTAAAATTAAATAAAAGAACAAGACTATAATATTTATTATTATTTTTCAATTACATATATGTACCTATAATTAAAAAAAACATAATTTTTATTTATACATTTTTTTGGCCAACTAGGTACATAAATTTCGAATGCAGCATTCCGATTTGTTTTTGTTTGCTATCTTTTTATTCGCAACTGTATCTTTTATCTTCTATTGATATTACACTATGCCTTTATATTTACTGCTATCAACTATTTATATAAACAAATATAAAACTTACATACATACATAACCACATACGGGCGTTATAGTATACACCTTATACATTATACAAATAATACATACAGTCAAACGAAAAAAATGTTTGCTCACTTATCTACAGATACTTACAATATTTTATTTAGAGGGGTGTGTTTTTACTGATAACTCATAATTGCTTGCTTATTGATATGAATTTAAAAAAAGAACACAATAAATGTTTAATCAAGCTTGATTGATTGGATCAGTCTTCCATCATAAAAGATGATGAAAAAGAAATAGGTTATGAAATATTGGCTTTGTTGCTAGGCTTAAGATATAAATTTATCTTTTAATAATTTTAAAATTATATATAGTTACATATATATCACTTATTTCCTTTGGGAAAAAATGTTTTCATTTTCTTGAAATTATCGAATTCGGTGATTGATTAAATAGAAGATTATGTAACGTAACGATCAGACAATTAAAAAAGTATTCATGATACAAACAAAAAAAGTGTCTCTTTCCAAAATATATAGTTGATTTGTATAAAGGGGTCATTGGACCGTCTCAAATTTGGTCCATTTCATAAATTAATATCAAACTACAGCAAACTTGCAAAATTTTTGTTCACATTTGTAGACACTTTGTTGTTCAACAATGTTGCAGGCCTGCTGTAGTTTGAGATTTATGAACTCTGGCAAATGTGTAATTTTGACAGTTTGACAACCACATTGCAACTCACATTTATATGGAAAAAATTGGCAGGTTTTATGAACTCAACACAACCACAGTAGCGACCACTACCGTCATTTTAACTGTTTGACAAGTCGTTTCAATTTCATGTAGAATTTTGACAGATTTGGACATTTTGGTGCCATTAAAATGTTAAAATGCTAAAATGGTGGTTGTGCGAACTGCGAACACCTGTTCTCAAGAACACATTTACCGTTATTATGCGCCGTTTTGATAACCCATTGATCATAACATAATGAAAAAATTTTCAATTTAGGACTGTTATAACAACAGCATTTACGTTGTTGGTACTGATTTAATTTATGTTTACCAATTTAAATTTATTTGTCTTTGAAATTGATGGTCTCTCTCCCTGTTACTTATGCTCTTCTGTGGCGCTTTACTTCGTTTATATTTCCCCAATAAAATTGTAAACGTTTTTCTTTTTGTGTTCCTCAATATTGATTATCTTTTTAATGTTTTTCTTTTTTTTCAGGTAAGCACATCCATTTTAGTAGGTAACTAATTTTAAAGTATTTTTTTTAAATTATATTTTAGGTTTATTTCTTAAAGATTTGTTGCCAAATGGGAACTTTTCTGATATTTTTCTTGTAAGCGCGAACAAATTACTTTTGAAATGTCAGTAGACAATTAGTATAAACATATTTCAAAACTATAGTGACAAACAACCGAACACTAGACAATTTCGGTAGTAGGCGTTTGATGGCATATTGCTCAGGTTATTCGTTAATTTTTACTTAAGAGCCTTCTTTATCGCAGTTGACGTACGTAAATTTGACAGTCGAGTCGGTCAAATATATGTTCGTTTTATTGAGTTTGTACAACACAGAAAACAAAACAATAAACGTCAAACTTAAACATTGTGATTGCGAACGCCAAATTTTATCCAGAGTTGCCACATCTTTAAACTTGAGTAGCAGTCTTAACGTCAGAATGTATCAATAAACGATAATCATGGCTATGTATGTGCATAGTACCTACATATAACAACAAACAGAAAGTTTATTCAACTTAAAAAAAAAGTTTATAATTTATGTAGGTATATACCTTAACAATTCTGTTCATTTGTTAATAAATATTTCAATCGAAAAATGAGTCAGAATTCTCGAACATTATGTCTGTGTTTTCTTATTAATTTGAATTATCATTAATATAACATCGATAATTGATATAATAAAAAAAGGTACACACACATGCCTACATATGTATGTAGATATAAATTTTAAATAAAACATCAACATCGATTAACAGAATCATCAGCAAAAAAAAAATAAAAACAAAGCGGTTAAGAGCAAAGCAATACAACAAGCGTGTAAACATATAGATGACCTCCTTAACGATACCTACTTGATGTAGTAATTAACAACAAATAAGACATTCTTTGAATACTCAATGTATTGTTAGTTAATTTCAATACCTACAAATAGAGTGAAGCATTCAGAGCATTTCCTTCTTGGCACTTTATGCGGGTGTTACATAATAGTATAGTTTTGACTTTTTTGGCCCATTCGTCAAATTACCAAGGAGCACTTACACGAAACGCCCAAGGCAAAAAAAAAGTTTCATGACAATAATTTTCTTCGAACAAAAAGATAAACATACTGAATTCAATTTGTTTCTTAAAGCAGAAGAATCAAAAATAAAAACTTAAATATAGGTTAGACTTTAGACCGTGAATTTCATCAACGTCATCGTGATCGTAAATGACGTTTAATTGGCTACGATTTTATTCAGTTATAGTGTTTTGTAGCAAATTGTTTTTTGTTTGCATTTTCATTTAAAGATAGTGCTGATGATGATGATTTATTGTTATTATTATTACAAAAAAAATATGCTGGTATCAGCGTATTTGTGTTGACGTAAAGAAACTAAATCATGGTTGTTGTCTGCAAAATGTTTTAGATTTTACAACTCAGAAAATAAAAAAAGTAATTGGTGCAAAGGGGCATAAGTATATTCTGATATTGTGTTAACAAACAACCTTACAAAACTTTAAAAATCATCCTTTGTTATTTTTTGTATTCGTAAATCGTAATCTATGAATGTACTCAATCGCTTGCACGATTTCTCTACCTTAGCTTCCGCGTCATCGTTCGTACAATATTCTTACTTTCATTCGTCTATACCTCTATCTACAATGCATACATTAATCTAAAATTAGTTTTGGCCGATGACGCAAATGTGTACTATTTTTTCCTACTGATTCTTTATAATATGCACTTATGTTTTTCATAACAATGTATCTACCTATAGTACCTATATGTTACTTATCTCCTGTTATAGCCTTAAACCCATTCAATTTGTTAATTGAGATTTATTTCCAACGAATCCCCATTCATATACTTCAACATTACTTTAATATTCCAATCGCAGATTACACTGCATTCAAAGATGAATCTATCTTTTACATGCCATCTTTAGTTTCGATTTGAACTGCCAATTTGCCATATTACAACATCAATAAAAATGTTTATATTTGTTCGTCAGCTAGATATTTTATTCGAATTCGTGATGCTGGACTTTGAGTCGAAGTCTAATTTGCTTTTGTCTTTATATTTTTAGATACCAACTGGTTGTCAAGGAGGTATGCACAAAGTATCAGTAATCAATTAGATATTGATGTAGAAAAGGGACACAGATACTTAATTTTGTGACATTATTGTAGAGAATAGAGATACATTTACCTTTGGTTTTATTCGAAAATCTTAAAAAGGTTAAGAAGTGGGGGAAGATATGGCTAAGTGTATGTAAATGCAGGTAAAAATGGAAATTCCAGAAATTTGCATGTACGATTTAGAATTTGCAGTTTGCACCCATCATAAACAAATTCCAATTTATGTGGATTTCGTTTTGCTCGAGCTGGCAAGTAGACTTCTTGAACTTTTTAAAGGAAACCAAGTTTTTGATCTTTTATTTTATATCCTTTGTATGTTCAAATTTAATTTTTTTGAACTCGGATTGGTTTATGTTTAGTTTAATCCATTGTTATTAATCACAATTTTATTTTCTGAACTAAATAACAAACAATATTTGCGAGTAAGAAACCAAAGTAAATTATGCTGGCAGAAATGTTAAATACTTCTGTGTGAGTGATAATACGAGTGCACAGTGCACTCATTTCTACACTTGCTTTTAATCGAGCGTAGCAAAACGAACACAGCGAGTGTTACACTGACACTGAGTTCACACTGGCCGAGCAAAACGAAATCCACATTAGCTTCATGACTAAAGTTCTAGTGACTTATCCCCCAATCCAATCTTTTTGAGGTGCTTTGCTAGTTCTACAATAAACTTTATCAGGACAAATGATATTCTTGGAGGTTCTCACTTTTTCTCAAGAAAGCAGTGATCCTTAAAAAAAATTAGGTTTGGTTTAGATTTAACAAAAAAATCCTTTATTGCATTAATTCAATTGATGTGAATAATAATTGATCAAGCAAATTAAAAACGTTTCAGTTTTCAAAAGCAACTGAGTACCTAGAGCTAAAAATTCGTGCTCATATCACTCAGCCATACACATCTTCATTTTGATAAATATCCTCTTCTTCATAAATAGCAATAAATCATTTTTTAGTAATCATATAATTAAGTTATACAATTAAGTTATCACATAATTGATTACTGGTGTGAACACAAATTATAATTCGAACTAAATAGCGTGTCGACATAATAATATATTTAGCAAAATTTCCCAGACAAAAAATAATTGTAATATGCTTATGGTACCCACCTACCTGAATAATACTAAAACCGTTACCTCTTCTCAGAAACACAATTAATATGAGTAAATAATCATATAGGTACTCCAGAAACTAAATTAAAGTAAATTTGGACAATAATTGTTGTGTTTGCTTAAAAGGTAGACTTATATCTGCTGAAAGAAGACTAAGTGAACCATAAAATGTTAATGAGCATCCGAACACTCTTGTATTAAGCACATGCCACTGTTATTAATGTTTTTATTAATGCTTCAATCATGTAGGAGGCGAATCGTGGAAAGACTACTATAACGTGAATTAAATAAAATTTTATTTGCTTTTAATGAGTACGTAAAGAAATGAATGAAAATATCATACATCTGAGAAAAGGATATTAAAGCAATTCAAATTCACTTGAACGTAAAATAATGTTAAAAATAAATCTAACACATTAGAAAAGTAATAAAACTAAACGCAACAATCATATTATTTTATTGAGCAATATGCGGATCAGATTTATTGTTTCCAAAAAACTTCAAATATTAATTATATATTTTTGCAACACAACACTCACAAATAAAACGAAATCAAAACAGTATCCTTAAAGCTTGAACACCTGAACACTATAAGCTGTATTTTATTATTTATTTTATTTACATTAAATACAACAAGAGCACAGTATCAGCTTCTTTTTCAGATCTAGCTAAATTCTGTCTATAAAAGCCCTAACACAAAAGACGAAAAAATACACAGCTACCATGTCATTAAAACTTCCTATAACAAATTGTCAAAATGATAATCGCTCGTTTAAACCATAATTTTATAAAAGCGGGTCTTTAGCAGTTTATTTTGATGGTAATTAATATAATAAAAATTATCAAATAAAATTGATTGCGAAGATAACATACGAGTATTATTGTAGTTGACAAATTGTTTTTTACCGATTAAAGATTAATTTTACTATTTAAAATGGCTTGGTTCATCAACAAATGGTTTATATGAAATTAAAAATGCAGACAAAGTTCCAATAAAAAAATATGAGCATGTCCATAATTAATTTATGAAGAATTTTTCGATTGTAGCTTCCCTCTCTTTAAAACAAAAAATATTCTTCCATTGTTTTTCTTCTGCATAGATAGAATTGACAAGACATACAAACCTTAACACTAAATATAAACAAAAACACATATAAACTTTCTATAATATGTTTCTGTCGAAATGATTGTATAATGATAAAAGAAGTTCTTCTTCATTTTGTTATAAAAAATATTAAATTTTATCAATTAAAATTTTATTGAAAGTCTATTAATGTTGTTGTTGAAGTCGGTTTATTTACTTGTTTCTATAATTGATAAAGATTTGCAAAATACAAATTTATCAGCCGGGACTGCTTACAATGACTTAATGCAATAACCAATAACCATTAGCAAACTAAAAATGCACATTAAGTTCCCATAATTGATATGGCTGTGTTCCCATAATTTTTTCTTTAACCATAATCATTTATGAAGCCAAATTTGTTTCTTCCCTTTCTCTCTATATTAAACAAATATATTTTTTCATATTAATATCAATGCAGAAGATAAACTACAGAAACATGTAAATCCACCTTAATACAATATAACTATCTACCTGCTATAACATACAAAGTGTAATAGAACCTTAAACATCAAAATACTAATTGCCCTCACAGCCAACTCTGTGTTCATTATTATTCGACCTTGAATTTATAAAAATAATCACTCGAACGATAGAAAGAAACAAACCATTTAAAGAGTAGAACAGCTAGATATAATCTCGTTCAGTTGTCAAAATTCAACGCAGTCGCTCTTTTTCCTTCTTCCATACGAGACTTGTTATAAATTTGTCTGCATTAAATTTTCAATATTTCTTCAAATAGAACACAAAATATTGCAAGTTATACTATTTTTAGCTACTTAAAAGTGTAAATTATTTATTTTTCAATTTTATCCATATCAATCAATCAAGTTATACAACGAAAATAAGTGAAAGAAAATCGTGAAAAAAACCCTACCTACTTGATTGTCAGCGAACACATGGTGTAGCTGTGTAGGTCTATACCCTTCACACTTGAAATAAAAATAACTTCTCGCTTTATCTCAACAGTGTCATACAAAATAAAGTCACATATGTTTTTATTTGCAAATTGAATGTAAACAAACTTACGCAAAAAATAAATAAAAACAAACAAAATTATGGATTCGATACGTGAAACAACTCCATCGTCGTCGTCTGCTTCCAATCCCCCGGAGGGAGCTCGTGTAAATAGCCTCCAACGTATTCAACAAAGAAAATTGAAAGCTTTCAATCTGCCTTTGTCACAACAATTGGCCAAATTGTCGATGTATTCTTCGTGTCAAGTGGAGGATTGTCGTTGCACCGGGTGGAAGACACCACAGGAAAATCGTCATCGTGATGTGGAGAGCTCATATTGTCCGGAATTCAATGAGAAATGCAGAAATGCAGCATGTGTTCATCCTCTTCAGAGTCACATTTCGCATGTGAGTGGGATTTCGAGTCAACAAATGAACGAGCTGCTAGGTGCTATCATAGACATGGAAAATCTCTTCATGAGCATGCAACGAGTGGATGACGAAGACACCAAAAAGGTTTATATGTATCTTTTCAGGCTTCTCAGGCAATGTGTTATTAGCCGACAGAATCCGGTGATTCGTGGTCCACTGGGCGATCCGCCATTCGAGTCACCATGCATTGCAAAATCAATATCGAGCTTCGTCTTTTATAAATACAATCATCTAAGTCAATCGGAACTCAATACAATGACTGAAGTGGCCAAGACTTTCCTGAATTTCCTCAATCACTACAACTTTGAGCCTCCTTCGGTGCGGAGAGGTGACATAACTCACGAGGATGCTTCAAGCTATAAAATAAATTACACCAGGTGGCTGGTGTTCTGTCATGTGCCTGCTTTTTGCAACTCTCTGAGGCATTTTGAGACTTCGCTGGTATTTGGTAGGAATCTTCTTAAGACTGTGTTCCAAGGAATGTCGCAGCAGTTGAAGAAAAAGTGCATAACGGAGAGAGAACGTTTTCCGGCCGATAAGCGGGCTATCATCACACAAATGCCAAAGTTCTTGGAGTCTTTGAAAGCTGAGATTGTTAAAGATGATTCACCTATCTGGGATCAATCGTATCGTCCACCAAATACTTTTCTTTCTCAGCAACGCAAACGACAACAGGAAACAGCGGCAGGGAGTTCGAAGCGCTCTGGAGAATCACACAAACGATTCAAGAAAGAACCAGAGAAATTATCTGACTCTGACGATCTATCCGATGAGGCTGTTCTTAATGCCATGAAAAGCATCAGTGAGAGGAAAGCGTTGGCAAACACAGATATTCTGTTTCCAGAAAATGTATCGCGAGATGAACTTGTCAAGGCAGAAGAGATTAAAGGCGATATTCAGTTCCATGTGATTGGGAACTCGCTTAGTTCACCTGTGGACAAACAGACTATGCTGTGGTTATTGGGTATGCATGGTGTATTTGCACATCAGCTTCCAATGATGCCTCGAGAGTATATAAGTCAGTTGGTTTTTGACACGAAGCACAAGACTCTGGCGCTAATAAAAGATAATCAGCCAATTGGTGGAATTTGCTTTCGACCATTTTCCACTCAGGGTTTCACAGAAATTGTCTTCCTGGCTGTTGTTATGAGTGAACAGGAGAAGGGATATGGATCGCATCTCATGAATCATTTAAAGGACTACAGTATTCAACGTGGTTTGAGGCATTTTCTTACCTACGCCGACGAGCACGCTATCGGCTACTTCAAGAAGCAGGGATTCTCCAAAGATATCAAGCTAGCCCGTCCAATTTATACTGGATATGTAAAGGAATACGATGGAGCTACTATGATGCACTGCGAACTGCATCCAAGTATTGTCTACACACAATTTATCTCGGTGATTCAGAAGCAGAGAGAAATTCTCAAGGAGCTCATTGCACAGCGCCACAATGAAGTACAAAAAGTTCGACCCGGATTAACCTGTTTTAAAGAAGGCGTTCGATGTATACCTGTTGAGTCGATTCCTGGCCTTCGAGAAATCGGATGGAAGCCACAAATGAGACCTCAGCGCACTTCTCGTCCTACCGAAGAACACACTGATCCTGATAAGCTTGCAACGTCCTTTGCCACTGTTTTGCAGGGAACAAGACAACATGCAGCAGCCTGGCCGTTTTTGAAGCCAGTGAATGCTGCAGAAGTTCCTGACTACTATCATCATGTTAAATATCCAATGGATTTGAAGACAATGGGCGAACGATTAAAAAAGGGCTACTATGTTACAAGGCGTCTATTCATGGCTGACATGGCAAGGATCTTCTCGAACTGTAGATTCTATAATCAGCCAGACACTGAATATTATCGTTGTGCCAATACATTGGAACGTTATTTCCAAACCAAAATGAAAGAACTTGAATTATGGGATAAGTAGTGATTTAGACTATCTTTTTCCAATAAAATGTAATACAAATTGTAATTACTTAATTGTTATTTAATAAAAATTACAACCCAGACTGAAATGAAAATCATCCCAAGTTAAATCATTTTTATTTGTATTTTGTTTTCAGCTTTTTCAATTGATTAAGAGATTGTATAAGAAGTTGAAATTGGCATCCGGATGAATGGTGGCAACCAGGTAATCTGCGTTTAAAGCTTACATGAACAACTAGAAAATTTAATTTGTTGATTTTTTGTAAAACTGGATCAAGGAATGGAATTCAACTAGACAAATTGATAATTTCTGTCACTGAATTCAGTGCAACAGTTTTTATATATATATGGTAAAAGTTAGTTTGTTGCTTTGTTGAAGATGGTGAGAGTTTTCTATACGAATACATACATACATATAATCTAGTTTTATTTTGTGATTAAGTGTTTAGTAACGTGAGGCATTCCTATGATAGTATATGACATGGAGCAGTTGTTCAGAAGTCTAAAAAAACTAACAAAAATGAATGGGTTATGGAAGTTAATGTCGATGTTTGGGGAAACAGGAAAATATCTATGATTATGTAACTACATATCTACGTAGGTATAGGAAACAAATTGATACGTGTTTGAAAAGTGTAAGAGAATGATCCTCTCAGCTACTCTCGTGAACATTGACATGAAATCTCTTTGAGCTCAGTTTCAGTGGAATATAAGTACAAACCTCTAAAGTTTTTGTTTTCGACTGTAGGTATGTTTTTTTTGCAAGCGTTCGTGACGTTTTTACTGTTTTAAACTTGATGTTGAGGTAAGATAAGATAACTATTTTTTTTTAAATATGTATGTGTTGGTGAAGAGGATCTTATGCTATGTTCAGACGATTTGCAAAAGTTGCAAATATTTGCACACGTGACGTCATTTTTACGTCATCATTTTTGCAACCCTTGCTTGCAAATCGTGTGAACACCCATTTGGGTCAGGGTGCAAATGCTTGCAAATCATTTGCAACTTTTGTGCAAATCGTGTGAACACTCATGCAAATGATTTATGATAATTTGCAAGCATTTGCAAGCGCACGAAATCGTTGCATTGCAAATGAGGTCATTTGCAAGCAGTTTATCTATATTTTTTGTGTTGTTATCAAAGACTTCGATAAATAAATGTAATTTTATAATTTTTTTATAAAAAGTGATTGTTTGTTTTACAAAGTGTTTTATTTTTTTATTTTTTCGATATAGAAAATCATTTTTTTTGTGTATGTGAGCGCATCCTTAAACTCATTTTTAATACATTCCACTAAGTATCATTAAAAAATATATTGTTATCTTATATTGTTCGATTGCAGTTGATTTTTGAATGGGAAAGGCAAAGTGCATTTCTTTTGTGGGTTACTACATCCGAAAACGCATTGCATACAAAGAATGAGTTAAAAATATATTGTTGTCTCATTTTTATGCATGAGATACAATATTCGATCATGCCAGTTGATTTTTGAATGGAAAAGATATACAGGGTGATTGGTTTAAGGTGCATTAAAAAGCTTGAGCGTGTAGGTGGAGTTAAGACAAGAAAAAAATCGTATGGGAGGGGGGTCTATTTTCCCCCGTTTAGGAGGGAGGGGCATTTTTCTAAAAAATTGACTTAAATCAGAAAAAAAATTATTCAAAAACAACGGTGAATGATACAAAGCCTTGTTATATCTTTTAAAAAAGCCAGAAAACTACTTTTTTGTTTTATTTTTAAATTAAGTTGTTTAAGTGAACAGTTTTAAAAAAATTAATTTTCAAACTCAAAATTTTGAAAAAAAAAATTTTAATCTAATTTTTTTAAAAATTTTATGCAATTAACTATTATTTTTATTTTGAAAATTCAATGCTCTTATTCAATGCTCATATTATAAAAAACAGGAAGCCGTATGCCAAAATGTATCTTAGTTTTGAGAAATTAAGAAAATACTAAAAGCACTTTTTTTTAAAAAAAAGGTAAAATCTGATAAATCCAGTTAATTGTTTTTAACCAGATTAACCAGATTTTTAGTATTTTCTTAATTTGTTGTAAAAGTGTTTTTTATCATCAGTTTTCTTAACTGCAACTAAGTGGACCGCTTTGGAGGTTGCAGGGATTTTAACTCTATTTCTGTGATATGCTGATACAAAATCTGGTGTCCTAAATGTAATAGAAAACTAAACGTTTATAAAAAAGTTTCCATTGTTAACATTCAAATGATGCTCCGTCTTGCTATCACAAAATTTCGGAACCATTTTGATCTGTTTTAAGAATTTTGTAAAAAGAAAATTTTCGTTCATACATGCTTTTAATAGAAGAAATTTTTTTTTACATCATTTTTAAGCAAAGCACGGATGTAAATATTTACTTTTTTAGTAAGTTTTATTTCAAACCTGAAACTGGTTACACGATTAAATTACTTGACGTATAGAAAAAGTGAAAAATAATAGTTATGCGAATTCATCTAAAAAAAATTGTTTTGCTATTACTTTTCACTTAATTTTATTTAACAATGCATCATTTTCAAACGAAAATTGATCCAATTTTTCATCATGCAATAACTTCAATCATTATTATTTCCATTTGTTACAGTCTAATGAGAAAAAACGAATTGAATTTAACACACAACAAGACACAAGTTATGAAATTCTATTTTAAAAAAGAAAACCATAATAAATGTAACGATTCCCATAACATACAGATTTGTCTGTGTCATAGTTTAACTGCCATGGCGTCTTCTTTCGTTGGCAATTCATTTATTTTTAGATTTTCCCTCATAAAATAGTTTTTTTTGCATTCCTATTTCTCTACTTGGAAATAAAAATATACATTCTCGTTTCGATAATGATGACAAACTTTAGGCTAAATGACGTCCCGCAAACACGCAATCAAGACTTTAAAAAAAAATGAGAGAAAAACTTCAGTTTGACGTTTAACATGAAGGAAATATTGCATAATACTTTCTTTTCTGTAACATTTTTGCCAAGTTGTAGAGAATGATTTGTATGTGAAGTTAGCTAGCTATACGAAGCGAGTTCAACTAGTACCAAACGCACAAAATCATGCAATTGTTCATCGAAATGACCATTAAAAGTGGTAGGTACTGTAAACTGGTAAAGTTTTATTTTTGTAATACAGAGTTAAAAATTAAACCAAAATTTAACGTTGAATGGACTTACTCATAATATCAATTTGCTAAACTTGTGGGTTAATATAATTTTGGGATTCAGAAAAGATCTACAAGTCTTCCGTTAAAATTTTAATTTTAAACAATTATCTTGAGCTTTACGTTTTTTCCGAAAAAAAATTTGAGGCAGAGTATGTTGCGTTCTCACTAGTAAAACAGATAAATCAGTAGATGCAATTATTTATCAAACGTCAAATATCAATTCTACTTCGACATTTGCTTAAGTTATAGCATCTTTTAATAAAGTGATGAAAATGACTCTTGTGCCATCTTGTAAATGCGTATCTGAGTTGGTGTTCTGCAAACAAAAGTTTTATAGAAAAAGAAAATCGAAATGCTGTTGTTCTTGGTGAATGAAGATAATAGGCGAGTCGAAAAATCAAAATCAATATTATAGTAGAGACAAATATTTTCATCTTGATTATAGCATCTTCATCTGAGTTGCATTGCAATGTTCCTTTATTTTTAACGTTACCTGGGGGTCGATTCCCGATCTGTGAAAATGTGAAATGATAAACTTTTTCACGCCTTAGCGTTAAATACGATTCCCGAATTGTGAAAACAAACTTCAAAACTTTTCATAATGATAAATATCTTATCACAGTAAAATCGTTCTGTGAAGAGCAGTGAAAACGCGCTGACAGATCTTACACTGAGAGACAAAAAGGCAAATTAAAATTTAATAGAGTAAATTTGATTTCCGTTTTATAATGGTACCTTAGCTCGAGTAAATTTGATTTAATTATGCTTCGTTCTCAATTTTTTTTTCCCAAACTTTGATTTTAAAACATTCGTATTCGAAGCAATTTTTTTTTAAATAGGCTTAAATCAAAGTGGTTTTCTCTGATTGAACGTTGTTTTTTGCTCTGGGTGTATCATTTAGTACTTTTTAGTACACACATTGACAGCTGTTTATCATAATAAGTTCGAGAATCGCATTATGCGAGTTCATGAAGTGATAAAATGAAAAATCGCTGTGAAAAGTAAAATGATAATTTTTTTATCACTTCACAGCTTCACAGATCGGGAATTGACCCCCTGGTGTCTTCACCAGAGATTTCACAGATTAACATCTGTCACTTTTTATAGAAAGAATGGTAGATAAGATAGAATGCTATAAAATGCATTTGATAGCTTCTGTCCAATATCACAGAAAACACAAAAGTCTTTTTTTTCAATCAAACAAATATATTGCCTTTGCCAAAACAAGTTCAAAACAGCAATGCATCTTTTTATTTACCGGCACGGAGAGTGGCCACTAAAACGCAACAAACAACGGTCCTGAAATTCAAACTAAAGACAAGAAAGACCACGCACAAGCTGCTGACACAGAGGACCACTCTTATATTATTATGTATACAGCTTAATGCGAAGTGAAATGTTGCTTTAAGTAAAGTGCAATTACCTTTCCATGGACCAGTGGCGGTTTGCAGTTGGTCAATTTTTTTCGCGTTTCATCTCAGCCTGCCGTCTACACTGTCGACTTAGAAAAATGTTCACACAAAAGACTACAATATGGAAAACTACATAATTAAGATATAAAACCATTTAAATGTTATTAAGTGATTATTTAAGTTAATCTGTCAAAATGTTGCAAGAGCGATCAAAGAATAACTCTCATGTTTGTCTGATTGTCATAAAATGACAAGCACTCATATGCGACTAATGACACTATTGCCTGTTCAAAATCTATCATCTCATTTGGTCAAAGTGTAAATGTATAATTAAATTTGTATTTCTTTTTCTTATTTTTTTTTGTTAAAAAGATACTGATAGAAAAAAAAATGTTTGAAGTTTTTTTTTTTTGTTTTTGTTGATTTTAAACCTGATTGCAATAGCCAGCAGAAAGGAAGACCTGACCAAGTGATCCGGTCATTATTTCTTCTATGCAGCCATCTATGAGTGAAGTTTGTTTTTTTATGTTTGCTTATAAAGGGATTATGTGCTGCGCTTGTATGCTTGTTTTGATGATGCCTTTGGTGGTCATATTACCGGCTTTTTTTAAATTTCCGGTTGGCAGATTGTTTATGCATTTGATTTTGCGATGCTGAGCAACGGTATATAACTAGTCATTAGGAATATTTAATTTGGTTTTATATACCTAAACATATGTAATTATTGATTATGCTTAACGGACATGAGTCATTATGATCTTAAAGAATGCAAGCGAGATCGGTGATTAAAATGAAGTGAGCCAGTTCTGTAAATTATAAAGCTTTTTAATTAAGGAAGCAAACCGGCGAACTCAAGAACTGACTGAATCTTTTTTCTATTATAAAGAAAGCTGTTTTCATTTGAAAGTCTATTTAGCATCATCGTTGCTAGCACCTATAATTAGGTGATTAAATAAGTTGAGATGTGTGAGAACATGTTTTCCATTCAATAAATCACATTGATTTTTCAGATATGCAATTGAAAAAAGTGTTTGCAGACGAAATTCAATCATTCCAATATTATAGGTGAACAACTTCACGTTGGCTATTGAACTGTCAAAATTGAAATCAGTGCTAAAGTTAAACATTGGAGCTCGATATCAACGACGAACGATTAAAATCTATAATTGTATGCATATTTAGGTTGGTATATAAATATGTAGGTAAACTGTTTTTCAATAGGGACGACTTGATTTTGACAGTTTGTGGCAGCCATGTTGCTTTGGCGATGTCTGTCAAATCTGTTGTTTAGTATTTAGTCACAAAAATTGCAAGCTGCAGGATCGAACACAATTGCCGCAAACTGTCGCAGACTTTCAACATCCTATTAAAAATGTCTTTATATCCTGTTCAATAATTCTCCTCAAATTTATTGAAACATTTTATGTCTTTCTTTAACATATGTACCTAAGTTTCTGTATTATTGAGGTCAGGTTTGGCTACAGGTTCCTATAAGTATTTAACCCATAAATAACTAAACGTCTGCACACTACAGCAGTTTTTTTTTTTAATTGCAATTAAGATATACATAAATATCTTCCCGCTAACCCAAATACCTACATTCTCAAACATAAAAATAATTAATTAAGAAAACACAAGTGAGAAAATTCTTTTAAATTTACGACAGGGCTACAGGCAGATTTTAATCACTCCATAGCCTATTTCCTCAGGCAAAACATAGAAAATCATCGCCCCTTTTAACAAAAAATATTTTCAAATCCAACAAAATAAACGATTAGTGATGATATCACAAATCAGAAAGAGGAACAAGTCGTAAAAACCCAAAAATCGCATCCAATTGTATACATACATATATATTCAGTAACTGAGTAATTCCAAATAAACGTCAAATGCAAAGTTCCATTTGTTTTTTTTTTATTTATTTCTGCATTTGATTAATTTACGTCCATTCCATTTAAGACTATCTGCCTGGTCAAGCTATAAATTGTGTAGTATTTTCTCCATACGCGCGCCGTGTTTAAATATTAAAATCCATACAAATGTCAATGAACCGTTCACACTGGGAACACAAATTAGCAGTCCAACGATAGTTTGCCAAATCAACTTAAATCATTAAAGAAGAAGAACAACAAGACCTCCTGATGCTAAATTGTATTCGTTGTCAGAATTAATTTGGTTGAATTGTTTATTTTGTGTGTTAAGAATTTCATATTATAATTGAGAAGGTACACCATTTGCCTCACGGATTATTTTTTTGTAAAAAGCTAAGTAGAAAGTTTCCCATGTTTTCTTTCTCTTCCTTTTTATTTTTTTTGAAAATGCAAGAATAACAATATTTTACACTATTTATTTATATGCAGCATATATAATTTTGTAGTGGTGTTATGTGTGCTTGACATTATTGCTTATGTCAGAAATAATTAGACATGTCATTTAAATAACATAAATATTTGAAAGACGGAAAGGGCATTGTTAATATTATCTTAAGCATATACTAAACTACACTTTACTTTCAGCTTAAAAATTTTTATTAAGTTGAGTTCTTTAGATGATTACAAATTCCGGTTAATCAAAAGAGAATAGTGTACAGATTTATTTATTTATTTATTAGTTGAAGATCCTGCTTGTCAATATTGACATAATGTACCACGTATATAGAGTATAGGTATAATATTTGTTGGCCATATCTATAAAAATAAGGAAGTATACAGTTTACAGAAAAGTATTTAATTACAAGAGTGACACATTCGTAGCAAATAAGGTACTATACATGACACATGACACATTCGTAGCAAATGAGGTATTATATTTTGAATTGTTTTATTTTTGTCATGAAAGAAAACATGTCAGTTTTTTGTTTTGTTTTGGAATTGTTTTAAAAATAAACATTCCTTGGAATTTCAATGCAAAATAATTCGTCATCGCTTTGTCAATTCAAAACATATTTTTGAAACTCATACAAGAATGAAATTAAGAAAAATTTTAACGTTTGTCATCTCATCATACCTATATGTAATTTTGTTCTAAAAGAGAACTGTGTATTCATAATTGAATTCCTTGTTTATTGTGATTCCATTGTGAATGAAGGTGATGCTGTTTTGTTTTTTTGGAAAAAAGAAAGATCACTTAAAGAAAAACATACTTCTTCATTTTTCTCTTGTTCCGACGATGTCAATGATCTCGAGTACGACCCAAAGTTTATGAATACCATGATAGGAAACCTTCGTACGTTTTACCCGCCAACAACCATTTGGTAACATTGTTGTTTTTGGAATTTCGTCAATTTAACGTCAATTCAGCTTCAATCTCTTCAATTTAACGTCAGTTCAGCTTGTGGGCAAACACGGATGACAGCCAATTGATTGGAAAATCATAATCTTTGGTAGGACCACAACTCTCCCACTTCACCACTTTACCGTATCTGCTCATGAATGAAAGAATACAAGATTACGACACTTTGGCATTTTCACTTTGTTGTTGTTTCACTTGTGACGTAATTTTCACTTGTGACGTAAGCACCTCGCACTCTTTTTCCCTTTGGTTCATGTAAATTCATAACAAGATTCCACTATTTAATTGTTTTTCTGTTTGTGCTAACGTCACAGGTGAAAAAAACACAACAACAAAAAGCTGAAAAAAAACCAAGTGTCGTAATCTTGTATTCTTTCATTCATGGTATCAGCTTGTAAAACTTGGCGAAAAAAAAACCTCAGAAAACTTCTCCTGGTTTTGAATTGTTTTCCACTGAATAATGTCGTTGTTTGTTGGCCAACTAAATAGTGTCGTTGCAATAGCAGTTTACACATGCAAGTCAGTTTAGTATTAATACCTATTAGTTAATCCATGATGTGTAAACCCACCATTATACAACTACAAAGTATTAAAATAACAAATCAAAGGTCCAAAGTCGTTATTTCAAATTATTTTCGTTTTTTTATATATCCATCATTCGTCTGTTAAAAATCTGCACGTATATCAAATTATTTTATTCTTTATATTCTTTCAGTTCTGTCATGCATAAGAACTTCACTGTCAAATTCAAATAGTTAACATCGGTCGCAGTCCTCTGTAAATGCCGACTGATTGAAAGCTCTTCGTTTTAAGTCATCAGAATGCTTAATGTCATTAGTGTGTGAGACATAATAGAGGCTAAGTCAACAAAATCATTATTGTTGACTTTTCTTCTAATGATGATGATTTGTTATTGTTTGTCATCAAACAAAGCCGATAGTTAAAGTTCTTCTGAATTTGTAGTAGGTGTTGTTTGTTTAAAGACAACACTAAACTTGTCGGCTTCCGATGTGAAGTTTTAGAAATAGTGAAAGTGATCATAATCACTGATAAATTTACGTTTACTGAGAAATTTTGTATTTATATATATAAGTGTATGTATATCTAAATGAATAATGAAGTTTTATTTATATAACAAGAACTGAGTACCCTACAAGATCCCTTGGTAAAGCAGTGAAGTGGGAAAATTGTGCTCCAAGTCAAGATCTCTAACAGCGTCGGAAGAAAAGAAAAGAAAAAGTACGTTCTGAATCTGACTTTGTTCTTTAATTTTGGAAATGCTTCGTTAAACGATCAACGTGCAGGTCAAAACTCATAACATTTAGCACTTGAACCAATCTGCTCTAATTGTTGTGAATAAAAAAACAAGTCAAAAATACAGTTCTAAACTGTTTTGTGGGCTGTGGAAAAGATCATAAAAATTAAATGTCGTTATGGTACCTACACCATAAAATTTTTCTATTCAGAACAGTCATATTGAACATAGCAAAAAAATTATTTTGACAGCTCTCTGTCATTTAACTGATTGAGCGCTGAGTTGTCCACAAAGTGTGTTTGTATTGAAAATATTACAGCTGCAACTAATGTCACTTTTGACACATCTCATTAAAGACTAGTCTTTTCCAATAGGGAATTTTACCATATTGTCAAAAATTAAATAACAGCTCACACTACGCGGATTACAGATTGAAATTATGTATCGCGCTTTTTTCAAACTGTCAAACTCAAAATATTGCAAAAGAATTTTGTAAATAATCACTTTTTTTCTGTGAAATTTGAGATTTCCTGAACTAAAAAGTTTAATAATACACTATTCACAATTTTCGCACACAACATTAATATTTCCGCTCTTGTTTTCAATCAATTTTTCAACAATGATAAAAAAAATTTCGACTGTCATGCGCGTACTGCTGATTTTTACACTTATCTGCGAATGAGAAAGAGATATATCGTTGTTACCTAACCTAAAATGTAAAAGAAGCTTTGTGTTTTGATAAAGCGCTTAACATTATGTTTAACTCAACATTGAAGTCAAACTGTGTTTTTTGTGTGATCATTAATCTGAATATGGGTCCCCTGTTTGAGAAAGTTGAACCCCATTTCGGTATAAAAATCATTTTCAGCGACGAGTTCCATTTTTCAATCAATAAATACGCCAAGAAACAAAAGCGTCTAAAGAATCCCGAAAAGTACATATTTCTTCAATAACGATTATATCTTACACATTATTAAAATAGTAAAATAGGAAGCGCCGCGCCTAATAAAAAACCCTTTTCTTGACAATTCATCCCGATTCGGTGATTTATTTGTTTTATCATCTTGCCCGAGCAAGAAACCTAGATCTACTTTGTGGCGGAGTTTGAGGCCAGCTTTTAAAAAACATAGAAAAAGGTATAAAAAAGACTAAATTTGCTTTCCAGGGCGAATTCAAGTTAAGAAAAAACGAAACAAAAGGGTGACTCCAGTATATAACTCAATTGAGTTATATACTGGAGTCACCCTTAAGGGCTCAAAGAACAGAGAGCTAAAATATTTTAGATTCCATTTGTCAACATTCAAATAAAGTGTACAAACTATATGCATATACTAGATCTTGTACTTTACTCGTCTGATCTTATTTTTATTTTTTAAAATTAAATAAAAAATAAATAAATTAAAAATCTTATGAAAATCTGTACTAAAATTTAAATAGTTTTTGATACAAATTAAACTAAAAAATAGTTGACTTCTCTTTCGTTATATAAAACAGAAAAAACGGAAATCCAATTACAAATATCCCAACATGGACTGTAGCTCTTAATCTTCAATAACAAATGTTCAAGATCATCAAAATTACTTGTCAAAATAATAGTATTTATCTCACATAAATTTTCCCAACATCACAAATCTAATTTAGCAATTTAAAATCAGTCCATTTTTAAACAATATTCATTAAAGTTGCAACTAAAATGCAATTAAACAATGCCCACTTAAACTCCCAAACAAAGAATTTGTACTTGAAATTAAACTCGACTTTAGATTTTGTCTAGAACAAATGAAACAAGCCGCACAGATATTAAGTCATTTTAATTTGTTTTCGTTTAAAAAGATCACTCCTTGCGCTGTGTATTTTTATTTTTTTGTATTTTAAATCAAGTTAAAAACTAATAAAAAAAACCGGTACACACTATTCGTTGAACAGATATATCTGTATCATGAAAGATATAAAAATAACTCATCGTTAAATCTATTGAATCATAGACAGGGGTATAAACTATCGGCGTCAATTTTTCTCTCCTGCATTCACTTTCACCTTCATTGAAGTATTTAGATATTAAAATTATACTCGTATAGGAATATTCATCAGATGCAAATACAAACGAAGCAATAATATTTTAATCGCAAATTTAAGTATGCCTTAACATTTAGGAATCTTTACCTTTAAAAAGATATGTATTTATTCAAATATTTTCCAGAGAATATACTGCTTACAACTTCACTGAAAATTTTCCACTTATTTATGTATGATTTGTATCACAATTAACATAATATTTTTTTCATGAACTTAAATTGCTTGATAAGATTTTATAAATTACACAAATTGTCCACGGACGTATAAACCGTAACGAGGGTTTTAAATTTTACAAAACAGATGAACTTAGAGATTTTTTTTTAAACAAAATTATATGAGAATAGAAAAATGTATCAACACATTAACTTTTAAGACATGAACTCGCGTGTATCTGTATGAACTGCACTGAGAAGAGTATTTTATGGGGGGAAAACTTAAAGATCTCGAACCAATGCGACCGTCAACGACACTGTCTTAACTCTGTCTGAGGTCTTAAGTTTGGCTTAAAGCGCAGCTTAGGTGCGCGCCTACGGATATTGTGGAGTATATCTTTGAGATACACAACGTTTGTTCACGAAAAACGTGTATCGAGTGAATTTTAGTATCTTTTGCCTTTCTATACCTATGCTTCTTTATATTAGAAAATAAGTTATACGCTTCATCTTCGGCTTTGGCGGTTGGATTTGTTTTTTTTTTTTTTGTATTTTTTGCGTGCGATCTTAGTTAGAAGGTCTTTTTGGTTTCTTTTGTTCGTTTTCTTTAAATTCTCATTTTCGATTATTTTCTATCTATAGATACATTCTACACCTCAACTTAATGGAGCTATTGCAAATGTTTATAATGCAATTTCACTCAAATTTGAGTGAACATTGAAAGTAGAAGCTTTAAACTTGTGTTTAGTTTATTTTTGGGGTCCCTTTTGAATTGTTTTTTGTGTCTCTGTGACAAATTTTTAGTTCAGCTTACACCTTTCGTGAGGTTTGGTTTTTTTTTTTGGTTTGTTTTCATGAAAAAAAAAAAAATTTATCAAATTTCGTTTTAAATGCAAAAAGGTCAAGTAAATGGAAATAGAAAAATAATGAAAACAAAAGTTTGCATAAATGTTTTGGAATTTAATTGCTTTTAAGTTGTGCAGTTTAATTTAAATTCTAACGAAATAAGAAAGTGAGTTTTAAATATTAAATGTTA
The DNA here is from genome assembly GCA_951217065.1 of Baccha elongata. Taxonomy (NCBI): domain Eukaryota; kingdom Metazoa; phylum Arthropoda; class Insecta; order Diptera; family Syrphidae; genus Baccha; species Baccha elongata. The sequence goes on from OX578272.1 coordinate 243,996,919, forward strand.
ACATTAAGTGACATTCTTATGCCTCACGAAAGGTGGCAAGGATCTTAAATTATATAAACATTAAATTCAAGTGTGGTATATAATTTAAATTGAGATTAATCCAAAATAATGCAGTATTATACAGAAACAGGTATTTTTTTTTATTTTCTAGATCAATTAATTTGAATTATGTTAATGTTTTAGTCTTAATTTATATATTTATAATAATAGATACTTTAATAACTTTGTTGAATATGGATTTTCGTTTTTAATTAGGTATTTTATAATTCGTTGTTTTTTCGCCATTATATGATGGTAATCGAATTAAAGGTGTGTGAAGCTTGTCACGACTAACTGGTTTTTATTTAATTTTTATTATTTATGCTGACGGCAAGGATTGTTATGTAATATTTTTTTTATTTTATTTTACTAAATCGAATTATGCCTTTAGGATATTTTACCTATCAAATTAACTACATTCGATTAAGTTTATACTAAATTTAATCATTGGATATCATGCCTTTCGTTTGTACCCACCACCGATGGCAATCATCATATCGTCATTTGCAAATAAAAAAAAATTGGTGATAAAATATCTTATTGTCTTATAGCCTATTTTCATGGCATACAAAACACAAAATTTTCAAGAAGTATTCGATAAGCTTTGAGTTTTTATATACCAAAAACAAGTTTAAATTGAAGGCACAAATGTTAAACTTGTACTTCCCTTTCACGCCAAAAAAATGCCGATCCGTGAATATGTTTTGAAAACTGAAGAGTTGATGTGCCGCAGGCCATCTTCTTTTAGTTTTAGTTTTATTTTTATTTCATTGATATATATGCTAACACATTAACATTTGGAACCATATTTTTTACTAGTGTCAAACTATCTCACTTAAAAAAGTTATCAAAAGAACAAATGGCAAAGGCAAATTTTAGGAGTCGTATAGGATATAAAATCCAGATTTCGAGCAAAAAGTTATAAATCTCATCAAGATGTATGTAATCTTCAAATTTTAAAATCTAATCTCCTCAAAATCTACTTACTAAATAAATTTGTGTACGCAAACATACCTATAGCTTTAAAATTCAGCATGTGTCACCAAATCAGTAAAAATTTTATTTTTATGGAAGAAAAGAGAAAAATGAAGATTTACTCCGAAAATAAATTTTACAAAGTTACTGAAACGTCAAACAAAATCTAGTTTTCGTGAATATTTCAAAATATTTTTGCTCGAAATTAAGAATTCTATTCGGTTTTAAAAGTTTATTTTATTGTCGATGTTCTATTTACTTTTTTGTTTTAGGAATGCAAGATGATTTAAACACAAACACACCTAATGAAACATTTAGCGCTCAATCAACTGCCAAGAATGACAGTTAAGTTGTCAGTAATCTATAAAAAGAAATTATTTTATCTGTGAAAATTTCTTTTCTGACAATAAGTTGCTTTATTAAAATTTCTTTTTTCTCTAAAATCAGAACAGCTAGAGCAGATTTTCTAAAAATGCAAAAGGGGTCTCACTGAACAAAACGTTTATGATTTAAATTGAAGTTGTACACATCCGAAACTGAGTTTATAAATGCATTCAGTTTTATTATAAATATGTAATTTTTATTAATTTTATTCTCATTTAAAACATAACTGGATTCCAATTTCCAATATAATACCTACGCAGAACACAACAATGTCTACTATGTTTCCACCAAAAAATAGAACCATGATTTGAGAAAAGAAGATTTAGAAGATTTATAAAATGATTTAATTTTAAAAGACTTTTCACAACTTAAAACCACAGCAACATTTCGTTCAGAACTTTGATATTAAATATTAAAATGCAAATATTTACAAAATGTATTGATAAATTCATTGGCAGACAACTGCACTACACGAATGTGGAATGCTTTTCCCGGCTCTGTTTTTCCCCTCCATTTTAATCTTCAAGCATTCAAAACCAATGTACATCGGTATATCCTTTCAACCTCTATCTAATTTTCCTAAACGCTCGTACCTACTGTGTTAATCATATAAAGGGTATTCATAATCCCTTGAGTGCGCGCAAAATATTAAAAAAAACACCCTTTTTTGGGTACTTTTAAATGTTCTAAATGAAAAAAAAAATTATCTTCGACCTCTTGGACATAAAATAAAATTAATTTTAGGTACTACCTTCCTCTAACTTTAAAGTTACAACTTACAAGTTACAAAAATAATCATCCCAATAATAATTATATGCAAAAAAAAAAAAAAAATAGTACGCATACGCCATACGTTTTTACCTTGGCCCACTCAATCAAAAAAAAAAAGGTCATCACCCAAGGAAATTATCATTCCTAATCAGTTATCATTAAAAATAATCCCTGTCCCTCAAGTTTCAAAATCACAAATCCAAAAGTACCACAAGAAAATCATTGTTATTGTAATTAAATGAACATGCCTCTCGCAATCATAAAATTTGTATCTATTCAAAATATACAAATTAAAAAAAAAGACCAAAAGTCCACACAAAAAATTCACACTAAATTATTTAAAATTACGCTCCAAATGAGTTTAAAGTGAATAAAAAAAAATTAAACATCAAGATTTCTAACACAGCTCTTCAAGTTTCAATTCTTAATCTAGTCGGACACGAAACAACGCGCGTGAAAATCTATTATATTTAAATTATTTTTTTTTTGTTTGCGAGACATTCGAGGTCGTCCCACGAGCAAAAAAAAACAGATCAACATTCATGGAATTGAAATCATGGCTTAAAAAAAAGACATTAAAATGTCAGTTGACGTGTCTTGATGGCAACTCGGTGGTCCAGTCATTATAATATCCTGATCGATGACCTTTGAAACGAAATTATTCAATATTCTACGGCATTAAACAAATTCAAAAAATACAAAAAAATAATTAAATTTCAATTTCTATGTTCTCAACTACTCCACTTATTGCCACAGTTAAAGAGCGCCTGCTGTTTTAAAATTCACTTTTATTTGCAAGAATTTTTTTTTTTGTGGAAAAGAATCGAAAATAGGTTAACGAGTTGAATTAGTTATTCTTATTGCTCAGAGAGTGTAATTCTAGAAGCAATAAAAATATTATCTGATCGCAATGTTTATTCTTATGATCTTCTCTAATTAGTTTGTTGCCTGTCATGTGAATTTACTGGCAGGTGCCTGGTTTTTTTTTTTTGTTCTCATACTTTTTTTTTCGAGAGTGAAACAAGGAAATGCTGAAGTGAACGTTTAAGATGAATGAGATTTCGAATAGGTAGGTCAACAGATGAAGGTGATTTTGTTTTTTTTTTTAAGTACAAATTTGTTTGGCTAATTATAGGAAATGAAGCGAGTACATGAATTTCAATTAGAAGCAGAATAATCACAAGTAATATAAAACAAGAATTAAGTGACTTACTAAAAAAAAGTGTTCATAATCATCTGCTTTCTAAAAAAAAAGTTTTTTAAAAGATATTTATATTATTTCGAACTTTTACTGATTTTTTTAACCCAAGATATAGATTTTTGAAGAATCTCTTTTATAATATGTATTCTTCTTCTTCTTTTGCAATGATTTTATGATCTCGAATGGGATAAGAACTTTCACACTTCACTACTTCACCAAATGATCTACTTGTGGAGTTCTCTCTTATAATGTATCTCTTTGCACATTTTGGGAACACGCCCCTTTTCTGTGAACGCTTTCATTCGAAACGTCATTTCAGCTGTCAACTATTAACTTGAGACGCTGTTTTTGTTTCAAGAAATATTTAAAAACAAAATACTTTGAACACAGATGTACTAAAAGCCTGTAGGCTGTAGGCATTGACGTACTAGATATGGACCGCCAGTCGGTTGAAATTTTTATACAAACAGCCAAGAAAAGTTGTTCCAGCTAAAAATAGTCTAAAAACGCCATCATCTTTTAGTGTTAAATACGTGTACTAATTTCATTAAAATTTAAATGAAAACGATAGTATATTAATTTGTAAATAACTCATGGCATTAGGATTAGATGTGTTTTGTAAAATAAAAGTAGTTTGATTAATAATTTCCACCAAAATATTTCAATAGTAAATAATTAATTAAAAAAATCATATCACTGCTACGCAGATTCCCTGCTAGTAGTTGATGGCGCCCCTAGTTATGTTGGAACACGCGTGAAGTTGGCTACTGGCGGTCCATACTTAATACGTCAATGGCTGTAGGTAAAGTGCAAGCCAGAAATGTCTATGCATGCATGGCAACGAAAAGTAAGTTGCGTTACAACTTACAACTTCACTGGCGCCAGTTATAAGATTTGATAGACCTCTGACTGACCGTGTAAAGGTCGGTTAAGATTAAAAAGTTAAACTTTTTTTTTATTTTTTTTATTTGTTTTCGATATTTTTAAAACCGAGGGTTTTATTTTGACATTTGTGATTTTGTTTGTTATTTGAACCCAATATTTTTAATGTGTTTACAAATTTAGTGAATTTTCATTCGAAATTTTAATATTTCAATATGCCAAGTCTTATTTCGAAATTGGTTATTTTATGTTTCGTGAATCCTCTTTGCATATTACTTTGTGTTTAAGGAAGTAGTAGGTTTTATATAATTTTCTTATTAAGAAAATAATGACAAGTAAAGTAAATAATATTGACAGTTAGATTGAAATCGTTCAGAGAAAAAAATATTATGGGAAATTGCATTGTTGAAAGAAACATTTTCAAAATGCATCCACAGCTGTATGACGTATTGACTAAAATGCTTTTTTCAAAAAAGAATTGAAAAATTTTGTTACTAGTTGTAAGTAATTTGCTGGAGGCGATCCTGGTTTTAGGGTTAAAATAAACTCTCTATTAAACACTTATTTAAAATATACATAGGTATAATAAATAAAAATTTCGAATAAATCTATTTAAATAAAACTCAATCTATTTAACTAAACTCAAGAAAACATAATTGGGCATATTCATAGTTATTTCTAAACTCGGGTTTTTTAACAATGTGTTTAAACAATGTAATTACAATATGATAAACTTGAGTTTTTATTAAAAACAATTTAAATATTGTCTATGAGTATGCCCCAATATGTATGATTTACACTTAATTTTTCATAAAATTTGCATACCAAATAAAAAAAAGTCAATTACATACTTCGTCTTATATCCATACACTATATACTATCATTATCACCTAGCGCTCAATCGTGAATTGAATTGAATTGTCATATTCATTTAAAGCTCGAGATTTGTCATGCAAATTAATTTCAAATTATATGTTGGTATACATAAGACAATACGTTAGTTCCTCAGCGAGTTGTTATATTTAAAAACAAAATAAAATAAAAGGCTTCTTTTTCTCGTACAAATTTATTTAGTTTATGTTAAAATTTTCGAAAATACGTATATTCTCATCACAAGCAAAACTGAAAATAACAAGTATTTTAAACACAAATTGATTTCGTTAAAATACAAGATTTAAATCTCCCTGCAAATTTTGTGAACACTCCTTTTTGTGTGAATGTTTTCATTTGAGTTGAAGTCGCTGATAGTTTTGTTGAAACAACGTGAAGTTGGATAACTTAACTAGAAGTAATTTGTTTTTATTCAAGAGAAATATTTACTAATTTACTCACTTTCAATGCGCTTTCTTGCAGCCCTCTTTAACAAATTATACTTTCACCTTTTTATGTAGTTCTATAAATTCTAATATAAAGAATTAGCCCAGAGGCGAGCAGAGTCAATATTTTTTAACTATTTAGTTCGTTAAAAAGTTTTGATTTATTGATTTGTTTCAATGAAAGTAACCTCTTGTTCTTAATGTAACCGATCTAATTATACCAAAGATTGCCTGAGTCTGCAAATTATATTCTTGTAATCAAAGACTCCATTGGAGCATGCTTTTACTTTCAGCGACAAGAAAATAAAATCGCCGGAAATCAATTATAAATTCAGGTATAAAATCATAGTTTTTGTTTTATTTTATTTTACAATCTCGTGAATTTTACCTTTATTTCTATTCAATTACTAGATACAATTCATTGAAAATGATAATGATGCTTCATTAAAAAAAAACCTACGAAGTTCAAATTAATGCCTTATGGCAATGGCAAGTTAAAAGACATGGTCACGATCGGTAACCGATCGTACTCATGCAGTACTATTTCTCAAGCATATTCACCTGGTATAGGTAGAGTGTGAATGCAAGTTTATTTATTGAAAGTATTATAAAAATATCTAATGGTGTGGTCTTTATGGTGATAAAGATGCACGCATATTTTATTTAAAAAAAAATACTTAAACTTGAGTATGTAACACAATTTCAGTGCAAAACTTTCCACTTCACATTCACCCGGGGCGGGATTCTTTTTCCATTTGATTTTTTCTGTTTTCTTATTTCTTTCTTTTATGTATTTTAAAATTACTTTTATTAAGAAAATGAAATACAAAAAGATCATTGATTTTAGTAAAGTGTGAGTCAGCCAGGATGGAACACAGACAAAGCTACTGTTTTTTTTTATTTGTTTTATTATGTGTGTATAGATTCAATGATGTTAATAGTTTGGTGACTCCATAAAAAACTAGTTAAGATATGGGAAAAGATATGCAGTCTTAAATAGCATTTCAACTAATAGAAAAACATGATTTTTATGTGAGATAAATGAAGTGATAAAGTGTAATTGATTTTTTTTAAACAATTTTTAATAATGCTCATAAGTTCTTACTATTCTATTCACAGCATTTTTAAATTACTAAACTAAAAAAAATAAATATAAAATATTTTCTGAAAATATAACATTATCATGATATTTAATTAAATCAACTTTCTATTTTCTGTTGGTAAAATAAAGTGGTGTCTAGATTTTATATTTCGAAACTGAACAACTTTGATCAAAATGCCCGAAAATCTAACACCGTTTCCGTTCTAAAGATTTGTTTGTTTTTAATTTTCTGGTTACTCGGCAAGAGAGGTGCCGTTCACTGTTTTTTTTTTTTTTTAATTTTAAATCAAATTATGCAACAATGTTTGTCTATATTGGTATTGAAATAAACTTAATGCATTATAGAACTTTTTTGTTAAGAAAAATAACGAGATTAATTCGCGCAGTAAAATAATTTATGTGATTTTCATTATGGAACATAATTCCTTCCAGTTATGGTGTTCGATTTTCTCACTGTTCTCAGCTGTCAATTTTTCGTTCAATGATCGACTTAACCTCAAAACGGTTTCTGTTTGGAGAATTTATTTCCATCATTGACAACGCATTTCAAATTATTAATTTATGCATTGTGTTTCACATATAAATTTCAATTTATATACTAAATAAAATTACCTATAAATCCTTGTTTTGTTGTGATACCGGCTGCAGCCGGTATTTTGCGATTCTGTAGCTACTGTATTTAAACGCTTAATTTTGTTGACATATACTTATTTCGAAAAAAGCACTCTCATGAAAAATTAAAACCTTGTTATTCTCCTTTTTTTAACAATTGCAACAATTCTGTTAATTGCGATAAGCTTACCACTTTAATATCAATGCCAACTGATGATGATTTTTAATATTTCAATAAATTCTGGCAGCTGTTAAAATTGTATCAAAAAAAAAAAATAACAAAACAAATTCTTTAAACTTCTGGTAACACCACACCACATTAGCTACTAATTTATGGAAACACCTGAAAGTATACTACAGTATTTCGACTTTCATAACTACGATAATTATTTGTTTATAATTTTATATTTATTGTGTTATTCTTCCATTCGTTTTAAAATATTATCGATACTAAATTTAACATGTTCAATCTATTCTCGGTTCTTTTCTGTATTCAAACTAAAAGCTTTTTTTGTTGGTACTTACAAATCAGAAAATAATAATAAAATAGAAAAACTATTTGATTCTGGCGCAGACTCTTTGAAAATTATAACCTTTTAGCGGTTTTGCAGTTTGATATGTGTACATATTCTTATATCTGTTTTGCAAATGAAACGAAAAGTTCATTTCCTTCAAGAATAAACAAAAAATACATTTGCCTTTATACAAAAGTGTGATGTTATTTTCGTTGCATGCCAATTTCCCTTTCATTCATTAGCTTTGACGTTTAAAACGTACCAAATCAACTCATGTCAAGGGGAGAGGCCAGTGCACTTGCCTTACTTATTTTGCTCTATTGTTTCGTATAATGTTGTTTATTTTTCTTTCATTTTCTTTGTTACCTGAAAGTGCGTGCAACAAAAAAAGCTTTCCTTATTTTTAGTTTTGCCATTTTTCGTTTGTGTCAAAGTAGAAATACCAGCAGAATTGCCAAACTTTTTAGCTGTCGTTATAGGATTTAGTTCCTTACGACATTTTCAATTTGTTGTTATTATTGGGCATTTTCATTTCGTATATCCGAATGAATTTTGTGAAAACCCAAATCAAAATAAGGAAACAAAATAAAACGCTTTTTAGTTGGGGAAAATTTGGAAAATAAGGAACATTCACAATGACAGGTGCTTTTGACAGCATAGAGAAATTCGCTAAAAGTAACAAAGCTGTCAAGTAGCGTGCATTTTCTCCATCATCTTCAGGCGTCACACTGATTCCGGGTCATTGTAATAAAACGCTAGTCAGTATTGAAAGAAAACTCAAATACCAAAGTGTTTTCAAGAAATATATTTTTGTGTAATTAATGGAGTTTTTGAGAAGTTTTATTGACAAACAAACGTCTATGGAGTTTTGTGCAATTTTTTGTTTGTTTTTATATTAATTTCTTTGTATTATCTTTTTGTGTGATTATTTACTGTGAAAATGTCACAAAATGAAGAAATAAGTGAGATACTTTCAGCAGTAGAAAACCAAAAGAAATTGACTGAACCAGTGGAACAAGAATTGGATAACAACGAGGACGTTAAACAAATTGGTAAATTATAACATTGCTAAAGGCAATAAATCCCAGTAGGGGAGTTATTATCAGTTATTACTTATTATGATAAGACATTTGCAAGGAAAAGTTAGGGAGGTAAACAAAGGACATTTGAAGGGTATTGATGTCGTTATGGAAGTTTTGTTTTGAAATACCTTTTCTGTTGGTGTTGTATTTTAATGTGGTTAAGGCGTTATTATCGTATTTTACTTCGCATTTTTTTTTATTTCATAGCTTTTAGCATTTAGCTTGATGTTAAACAATAAATTTACTTAACAGCTATTTAGGAGTCAATGTATAATTAGGTTAACATAAACTTGCTAAGTCTGACTCATAATTCAGAAAATTGGTTTATGAACAATTGAAACAATTTGTAATTTGTTGGTATTATTGTTGGATTTTCGTTTTCCTGTGTAATTTTCATATTTATAACATGAAGAATTTTTGGGGGCAAAGTTGTATACCTACATCAGTTATGGTTTTCTTTCGGTATGAAAATATACTGTTTGTTTAAAATATTTAATATAAAACAAAGATTAGGTATTTGAATTTATAAAAGATCAACAATTCAATTGATTTCATTTGGTTTGCATGTAAAAAAAAATATTTTATATTGTTTGTAACGCATGATTTCTGGTGGAAAAGTCAACATTTGAAACAGTAAAATATCAGTTTAAAACATTTTTATATTTATTGGCTTCTTCTATGCAATTTTTCTGCTTTTTTAACCATCAGTATCATTCCCCATTGTAACAATTTAAAAAATTCTCCTAATTTCTAAACTTTGCTTTGCTGGCCAATCTTAACCTTTACTTCGCTCCATATATTTTCTTTTGAATTAAGATAAGGACTTTGAGCTAGACAGCTAAAATATAAATATTTTGTTCGGTTTATACTAAATGACGTTGTATATCATTTTTAGCGAACAGTTCACTTACATGAAAATTTCTAAAGGATTTGTATTTTTTTATGGAGTAGGTATGTAATAGATTTTATACTCCTTTTTTTAATACAATGAACGCGTCGGCTCATTTTTTTAGACACGTCATGTTGCTATAGTAATTATTTAATTATTTATTTATTTATGAAACTAAAATAAACAAATACCTGAAACCAAACGAAAAACAAGAAAAAAATTGTACGAAAAACAAATAAAGCTATAATAAAAATAAATAAAAAAAATAATCAATGGCAACATTTGCAATTTGATTATTTGGAATTTTGATTATCTCGAAATCTGTTTTTGAAAATTATAATATTAATATCAGTTTTTGAAAATACCTAAATACCTGTACAGCGACATAAATGCAAATTGAATTACTGGCTAAATAGAATAGTTGTATAGCCATGCAGCGCTGTCAAAGCTACTGTCAAAATGTAGATCATAGACGATGTTCACATTGGACGTACTCATCCGACGCATTTTGACGTACGTCCAGTCCGCCGTGTTCAGACACAAAGTAGTGTGAACACAAAGGATTCACGAAACCACAAGAAAACTTTCAAGATATTGGTGCAAAAAGCGAAAAAATAAAAAAATTACAAATGTCAGAATAGCGAATGTCAAAATGCATCCATGAGAATTTAAAAAATCTAAAAATCCGGACGCAAAACCCTGCTGTCTCTTTCTTACAATGAAGTGGGAAGGGACAAAACATATAGATGTCAAAATGCACACCAAAGTTGAAGTTGAAGTGAACTTGAACTACAGCTACAGCTGCAGCTTTACATTCTGGGCGAATTATAGGATTGGCGTTGACGTGTTGTCTCTACTTTGCAAGTTCTACAAGCTGCAGCAACATATACATCATTCGTTTTAAGCAGTTAGTTGGTGCCAAAATAAGCCTATCCCACTCAAAATCGTATTTGTGTTAACGCTTCTTATCTTGGTGTAGGTTTTTTTTCTCTTTATGTTTTTTTCATATTTTCAAAATTGTGGTTAGTAAAGATTTGGTTTCGTACCAGACTATTCAGCCATAGACAAACACATAGATTCCCATAGTCAGTCGATCGTACTGGTTCGCACTCTTTAACCTTACAAGCTCAATTACTTGTCTCAGTGCCGCCGTTTCTATAATCACCTAGTGTATTGGTATCCTGTTTCCTGTACCTGTACCTATATTTCAATGGAATTTAATGTCTTTTTTAGTTGGTCGCCCAGAAGCGTCCGGAAGCATCCAAAAGGCTTCTGAATCCATTCGCTTGGCACTCAGAATGACAGTTCCTCTCCTGGAAAGAAGATTCAGAATCAAAACCATTTAAATTTCAACAAATTTGTTGAAATTTCAGGAAAATCATCTTTCTATTTCTTAATATGTTTGCTCTGCAAGGTGGATTCTGGCCGCGTATCTATTAATGCTAAGACAATTTTCCATTACTATCATTACTATATTCATTTGTGCAGTTTCTATATTGCATTCAAAATGGACAGAACAGCTGGTATATGAAGCGAACCAGTTAATTGGACTGCGTAGGTTAGGTACTTCTCTTGTCTATGATCAGCAGTAGGTATACCTGATGGTAGAACATCCTGAATGACATCACTACATAACAGAAAACCCGAATGGGAATGATACACTAGAAGTAGAATATCTGTCTGTCGAATCAAATTATCAATAAATAAGACATGGATAACTTAAAACTGGGATAGCTACATCAGCGTTTTTCGCATTCACATTTTCACAAATGTGACCGCATGTGCTTTCACTGCGTTACCGTTTTCTCACACTCCTAGTTGATCTTGATCGAATCGAGGTATGTCTGCCTGCCGTTGAGAACGTATTTCCAAACCGTTTTATTGTTCGCTACACGAATATAAATACGAAAAAAGTATACGCTTTTTGTTTTTTTAATTTTTAATTTCACTATTTACTATGATTATATTATATAACTTATCGAAAAAAATATTTGTTTAAAAGTTTTGTGTTATAAATTTTAATTAAAAAAAAAACTTACCTACACATAAAATATAATTTTAAATGACAGCGTTCTCACTTAAGGATGTGTTCACAGAATTTGGTAGAATGTACAAGATTATTTTGTATCCTTTTAAATTAACGAAATATTTTTTGCCTTTTTTTTAAATATAGGTACAAGATTAACCTATCGCATCCAAAAAATTCCATTTGCTCTTTATATGTACATGTATGTATATATTTTTGATCAACAGTATTTAAACAAGAATAGTTATATGCATCTCAAACCAAATAAAATCTATAAAGTAGACAACCTTTGTGTAGAATATTAAACAGGCTTATTATGTACATATATTGTTATGAGTAATATTAAGCTAAAGCACAAAATAATACGTAGGAGTCTTCTTTTAAGCCTACGCTATCAATAAATCAAAACTTCAACACTTAATATTAACTTCAAAGCGTTATCCATTATATTAAAACTTTCTCTTCTATTTTCTTTTTTATTACAGATCTTGGACTTAATAATTTTGTTAAAACAGTAACACCATGTCCACTGCGAGCACCCCTTGTCGTAACAATTGTTGGGCTTCCATGTCGTGGCAAATCATTTGCTGCTCACAAAATTGCTCGTCATCTTAGCTGGAAAGGTGAAATGGCTAAAGGTAAGATTCAAAAAAATAAAAAATAACAATAAAAAACAAAAATTCCTTAAAATTATAATATTCTTTTAAGAAACAACAAAAATAGTATTTTTCAAAGGGGACACCCGGGTTTGAACCGGGGACCTCTCGATCTGCAGTCGAATGCTCTACCACTGAGCTATATCCCCATATAATTTTCTTATGACAAAGTTCTTTGTTGACAATGTTCTTATCGCCGCGATTTTTTTTTTCAAGAAATGTAATTAAGTTATATATTGAGAGAGTGTCGAATGCAAGATAAGATTGAGGAAATAAATTTAATATTAGTCACTGGTTAAAAATAAGCCGGGGATATAGCTCAGTGGTAGAGCATTCAAACCCGGATGTCACCTTTGGGAATTCATCGTTTTACAGGCTATAGGTTAGAGTGTAAGACCATTATCCCATATAAGCCATTCTTCCTATCCTAACTCAGTATGTGTGAGCTTATAATAAACAATTATTGTTTACTGAGAACGATGATGTCAAAAAATACTCAATAAACATTTATTTTTTTGTTACTTGTTGTTACCTTTAATTTAAATTAATCGTAACCGTACCTAAAGCTTCGGCGCTTATTTGTTTATTTTTATTTTTTACTTGATAGGTACATATATTTACATACACCTGACCACTTCTTGTTGACAGAATAATTAAGCATTTGGTCCCCTTCATCTTTAAACCCATATTCTTTGCTTCCTTATCAATACTCACGAAAGCACCACCGACAATACGCTTCATTCTTCTCATTATGTCAATATCGTCGGCGTAAGCAAGTCGGATTTTTGAAAGATCCTTCTTCTGGTTCTTAACTATTCTTTGAATAAGATCGTCATCCTGCAGAAATGGAGGACGAGTTTGGTAAAGATGACAAAACTGAACATTGATCTTTATACCTCATCATCATCAATCATCTTTAGTTGTGTTTGTTGAATTTTACCCAGGTTTTCTTGACAGCCGTCAGCCCCAAGAGCTGTCAAAAAAACCTGTATTTTTGGTTCTCAAAAAAACGCACATTTCCTCAATTTGTTTTTATAAATCTTATGAAAGGTACCTCCCAAGGTTGCTTTGTGTTGTTGACAAAAAAAAAAAGAAGCAAAAAATTATTTGTTTCTAAAATTAAAACTTGAAATTTGTTGCTTGTACATTACATTTTGCTATATTTGTATGTTTTCCATTTATTCTCATTAAAATAAATCTATAATTTCTTTTCCTTGGGAAAATATTCAATCCAGCGCACGATTGTAAACATAATATGTTTGACAACACACACTTCACTTTGTTTACCTCAACTCGCCCAGCAAAAACCTAGAGCTAACTTCAGGGTGAGTTAAGGGCGACTCCACTGACCCCAGAGTTCAACGAACACAACTTTTCTAAACGCTGTCATCGGTTTTTTTCTAATACAATTATTTTGCATACGAAATCTGGCATTAGCTCAAAAAATTGAGATTTGAGACTGAGATAGGGCTTCCGCATATACCAGTGTTGCCAAATTGCTCTCTAGACCTGCTAGAAGTTCTCGAAATCAAACTTTCAAAGTTGACACAAAATTGAGATTATACCTCGCGAAGAATTTACTTACATATACTTTCGAACTTTTTTTAAGGCACTGTCAAGTGGATACAGGTTTGGGATTCTGCGAGCTAGTCTCTAGATAAATTCAATTCGTATTTTTAACGAAACCGGAACAGAAGAAATTCAAGTTCTATAGCTTAAAAAATAACGGTTTGTATATCGTTATCGAAAATCCAATTTTTCTTGAAAAATTAACGATCGATTTTGATAAAATTTTATATGAGTGGTTTGCTGTCAACGGTGATGGATTTCCTCAATTTTTTTTTATAAATCTTATGAAAGGTACCTCCCATTGTACCGTCTAACGGCTTGAACAATTTTAATGAAATATGATATTCGGATAGTCCTGGGTCCTTGTTCTGTAACTATCGTATCCAGATCAAGCTGTAAGTCTGTTTCAGTTAAATAAAAAAATGTTTGAGTAATAATTTGTCTGATTTTGAAAATGTTTAATTTGGAAAATGTGTAATTTAAAAAATCTTAACAAAATTGCATGAATACCATTGTTTTTCATTTTCCTTGTTTCTTATTGATAAACCAAGTTTTGAAGCACCGAACTAATCTGTAATACAGGAGCAAGTTCGTGCGACTCACTCAAGTTCTTTATTTATTATTTATTTATATAGAAATTAGACGAAAAAATAGAACACTTTTTATGTGCTCCTTGAATTAAGTTCATGCATTTTTGTTTACTTTACTCAAAAGAAACAACCCACCCAGGATTCTTACAAACAACAAAAGGATTGTTTGCTTTGCGTGATTGTGTGTACCTTATCATTTTTATGTATTGACAAAGAAATCATTAGGTTCAATAAATCTTATTTAAAAGTACGTACAAATTTATTTATCTAAGCTACTTGAAAAAAGCTCTTGTTCATAAAGTCTGTTAGAATAGGGTGACTTTATTGTGTTCATTCTATTGAAAATAAGTCCGTTAATATGAAATATTAGTTTAGTCACTTGAGGCCTTTAAATTCTTTCAAACACATTATTTGTATTCATTTTTTTATTTTCATTTTTAATTATAGTTTTCCCAGTGGAACAAAACGCTACCTCAGGAACCTTAAGCGATGTCTTAGATTGGTTCCTCGACGGCAATAATGTCGCTGTAAGTTAAGACCTACCTCTCCCTCTCCACAAAAAAATAAAGGATCCTTAAAATGAAAATTGTTTTCTTGTTACAGATTATCGATGGCATGCATTTGAGCCGCCAATCTCGTCAATTCATTTCTACCTTCTGTACTGAACGCATCTATCATCATTTGATCGTTGAAATCGATTGCGATGAAAAGGGTCTCAA
The DNA here is from genome assembly GCA_951217065.1 of Baccha elongata. NCBI lineage: Eukaryota > Metazoa > Arthropoda > Insecta > Diptera > Syrphidae > Baccha > Baccha elongata. The sequence goes on from OX578272.1 coordinate 244,012,247, forward strand.
ATCAAACATCAAGGAAATGGTTCGTTACTTCGAAAGAACAAATAGTCGCACCACAGATTGGAAAAAGATATTTCTCGAAAAGGTTTGGAAAATCAGATTTTTTTTTTCGTCAGATTTTTATAAATAACCCTGTTTTTTTTTTTCTAAACTAAGGTTCGTGACTGTTCACCGATGTTTGAAAAATGCCTTCCACATGAAAGTCCTTTAATCACTGTTAATAACTCGGAAAACCCTTACCAACATTCGGTGATGTCTAGAGGAGTTCAAGGAGCCTTACAAACCTCAATTTTGGGTGTTCTCTCGCATCCTGTAATAAGAGAGCAACTTTTCTATTTTAGTAGAGTGAGTTTAAAAAATTAACAGCATTGATTTTGTGTTTCTAACAAGAATTTGTATATGAACAGCATGGTGAATCAGATTACAATGTAGTTGGAAGGATAGGTGGCAATGCGGATTTGTCGCCTCGTGGCTGGAAATATGCAGATCGTTTAACACGTTTATTCATGGAAAACCAATTGACCCTTCCTGGACCTCAATTGGTATGAAATAATTATTCTAGAAAATCTAATCAAATAAAATAATAATTTGGATACATTTTTAGATATGGACTTCAGAGTTTATTAGAACCATTCATACAGTACGAGATATTCCTGGACCCAGAGCGGCCGTTAACGATTTGAATGAAATTGATGCTGTAAGTATAGTTGACTTTACATTGTTCTATTAAGTGGTTTCAATTATTTTTTGTATCTATCTTAGGGAATTTGCGAAGGACTTACTTATGAAGAGATTCAAGAAAAATTCCCACAGGAATTCGCTTGGCGTGATCAAGATAAATTCAAATATCGTTATCCCCATGGGGAATCATATTTAGATTTGTTGCAGCGTGTCGATAGTGTCATTCAAGGATTACTCACTAAAACTCAGGTTTTAGTTGTTTCACATCAGGCTGTATTGAGATGTGTGATGGCATATTTCAATGGCACCAAGCCAGGTAAGATTCTGTACTGCGTTTGGGTCACACAAATTATGCATTATATTTGATGCATTCGTATCTCATATAATGTCCCATTATAGTTTAACTCGCTGGGGTTTAAAATGAAATCATCTTGAATAAGTATATTTATAGAATTAATTTTACTTAAGTGACAAGTTTATTATATTATTTGCCCTTCCCACTGAGTGTTAGAAGAAAATAAAATTCTATTTTTGAATCAAATGCATTGTCGAGGCTAAACAAAAGTGAATTTACTGCATAGGAGCTATTTTGTGAAAACAAAAAATATATAATTAGATATTCAAGCAGGTACAACGTTTCTTTTATTGTCACTTGAAATATTTTTATTAAAGCACCAACTCTGCGCTGATGATTACATTAAGATGCATTTAAATATTTTTCAATAGGGAAAGTATTTTTGACTCTTCTCTACTCAAAGTTAAAAGGTCATAAATGATTAGAGAAATATCCATGCATAATTTCTGTGGTCTTATCACCCACTTAGATGAGTCATATGTACCTATGTTCGCAATTTAATTTTGTAATTTAACTTAAAATCTACAATATATATGTAGATCATGAGTTCATTACAAATTTTCGCCTTTTGGACTATAACCCTGGCACTGGATCTCTTGGTTGAATTCACACCAAATAAAGCCAGAAACAAACAAAGCAAAATCACCTATTCAGGGTGATTTAAAAGTTTCTACCCTGGCCTGTCTCCTTTTAGTTAAAAAAACAGAAAGTACATACCTTTAGTGTCGCAGTTGCCACCGAAAAAGTATACTTATCATAAATACAGATAGGTATACTTAAGTCTTATAAAAATAAAATTCAATAATATTTTTTAAATGTTAAAAAATTTAATTTAATTTTTGTTGTTATTATTTTGCGTATCTGTCCTGGCGAATTTTTGTCCGTTAATACAATTAGAAATATAACACGTCCATATTTCAAAATAGCGCTCAAACTCAAAGACGCGTATCGACGTGAAGTATGTAATACCTAATAACCAGTGATGGCCGAACTGTCACTTTTTAGAAAAACTACGTTTGCTACATTTGATATGTAGTTTATGTAGTTAATGTAGTATATGAAACAATTTCAACTGTTATATTATCTGACAGCTGTAATTTTAGTGTCATTTTGAAGTTGGATGTTTGGATATTTGAATGTTTAGTTATTTATTTAAGTATTCTATTGCATCGAAATCAAAGTAGAAAGCGTGCGTAAAACGGTACACGTTTGGTAATATTGATGCAATAAAAATAAATAATAAATATTTAAATGATAATTATTGTTTTTCTGCGTTAACTACCTACATGATTTTGGAGACGTAACAAATTGTAGTAAATAAGGGGTGTAGTTTATTCAATTTACTGCCCGTATTTAATGATGTAGAAAATATAGTGTAGTTAATTCAGTAAAAACTGCTAATAACACATGACCTGTCAAATGGCTATCATTTGTTATAGTTGGTCCGACACGAAACAGTGCAATAGGTTGTTTAGAAAGGTGAATGAGTCTCTCCCCTGGAATATCGTAATTTGTTTTTTACTTAGCTCATTAATATGCATTTATCGACTAAATTATGTAAGGTGTGATACATTATTAACCTAATAATAACTTATTCCGTTAATATTTTTAAATTTTCCATAAAAACGTCTCTCCCCTGCCGTATTTCCCTTGGCGATATAATTACCAGGGATATACCTATAGGTAAACTGACCAGGGGAGCACGCAAAAAGTTAACACGTGAAAAACGATAAGTTAAGAAGCGTTAACAAGAGAGATTACGCTAACAAAAAATTTAAAATGATTAAAAAAAAGTGTGTGTAACAAAAATAAAAGGATACGGGTTAAAATGTAGTAACGTTATAGAATATCTAACCGAATGCGAACAAATTACCGGGCATTTGATTGCTCTGTCGTTTTTCTTAACCAACAAAACTGCAAAACACAGTAAAACTTAAAATAGATATTGTAAATTAAGATAAATATTTTGTTATATTTTGAGATACTTTTTCGCTTTTTTGTTAACAATTTATTAGTAATGCTTTACATTTTATATATTTTTATATAAATTGAAGCAATTAAAATTAATTCCAATTTTGTTTATATTTTTAGATCAAGTTCCCTACATCAATGTTCCACTACACACACTGCTGGTTGTGCGCACAAATGGTTTTAACTTTGAAGTCGAAGAAATTCCTCTTCATGTTGAATGTGTTGATACATATCGTGTCAAGCCTAAGGTACACACAAATAATATTATCTACTTAAAAAATAAAAATAATACAATAAATAATTTAAACACAAAATACAATACACAACACAAAAACACATACAAATAATTGTGACTTCTTTTTTAGAACTGCAATATAGAGCGTACCAGTTCTGATGCACTAGGTACAGTGCCCGCTCACTTTGATGCACCTCTACCAAAAGTTGTTCAAGGTCTTACAAGCCGCTGAAAAAAAAATTACAAAAATCCTTAAGCCACTTTATAACTGCAACATCATATAAACAACAACTATAATCGTCATGCAACAAATAAAAACAAAAAAAAGTAACAGAATAAATATAATCTTCAAAAATATCCTTTTACTGTTTATTGGTCTCAAAAAGAAATCATTTAGTTTTTTTTTTTTATTAATTTTAATTCATACCTGTTTGTTTTTTTGTTTATTCACCAAAATAATATTAATTTTTTTTTTACTCATCTTACTACATTTTAAATATAAGTTATAAATCTACAAGCACAGAAAACGCTTGCAATACATGAACATGTACAAGAAAAGCTAAAGCTTATATAGAATCCTTTTTTTAAAGCATATTTTTTAATACAAAATTATTTAAAAATATAAAAAAAAAATTGTAATCCCTCGAAATTCACCTGAATCGGTACGAAAACATTATGGGTACATTATTATTATACAATAAATGTGTATCTTAATTATTTGGAGGGTCTTTTGTTAACACAATCGAAATATATATTTCAATTTAATTGCAAAACTGAAAAAAACTATATGAGGAACATTAAATAAATTATGTCAATTTTGGTGTACAAAAAAAATAACTGATTATAAAAAAGAAGGAAAAACTCAAGACAAAATAATGCATTTTTATTATTTAATATTACATAATTATATATTATCTAGCTAAGAAAGAGTTGATTGTTAAATGAAAGGAATTTAAATTTATAAAATTTGTATGCTTAAAGTAAAAAATTATATTATAGTAAAGTTATTACACGAAAAAAAAAATAAATATTGTTTTTCTCGCGCATATATACATATAAGTAAAAATAATAATAATTGAAAGAAAAATTGAAACGAAAAACAAAATTATATTGTTCGATACATGTATTTAGAAAATTTTACACAATTAAAACTGTTTTCTACATTGTAATACAAATAGAAACAATAATTATACACACAAACCTTTATTAATTTGGCAGTACATAATATAGATGTTTAAAAAAAAACTTCAAAATAAATAGAATGAAAATGTAAGGCAATTTTTTAAAATAATGTATGTATTAAAAAGAAAAAAACTAATGTAATGTGACAATGATTATTTTAATCGACATTAAATATGTTTAAGAAAATGACAGATGTTTTAAGAGTAAAAATAAACATATATTTTAGTAAAATAAACAAAAATTGTTTTAATTAATATTCCACAGACAGAAAATTAATCTTGCATTCGGTGGTACCTAGTTGTGAACCTCAAAAAATTCCTGGCGTAAAACTGATAAATGATTAAAAATATTGATGGTTTTTTCGAAATTTGCTGTGAAGCATCCTTGGGAAGTACGGTTGAAATTCGGATTCGGTATCCAAATAAACATATCCTACAACCAGAGAGAAACAAACTCATATTTTTTATGTTTTAACAGGGCTAAAAAGTTGCTATCAATTTATGATACAAAGTAGCCTCTACTTTATATATTGCGTTTCGCCCAAATATGAGTATACACCATAGAGGGAGTCCGGTAAATAATGGATAATCCTGAAACGGCGTAGGTATAGGCTATAGCGCACTTTGTGACTGCTTTGAAACCGGAATCAAAAAGGGACTATCTCAAAGGGTAGGTACCTACTCAAAATATGTGCATGTTTTCGTTCAGTGTACTTTTTTGTGTGCTTACTTTACGTTTTTGTTACCATAGTTCCGTAGATTTTCTTTTGCAGTTTTCTAGAGACTATTGGTGCTAAAACAAAATCGGTTGAAAATTTTACTCTTGCACCCGATTCGATCACATATGTATATATAACTGTATTTAGGAAACCGTTGTAAAATAATATAATAACAAAGAAAATTCTGTAAACTAGTTTAAGCTTAAAACTTAAGTTTGCATTAAACATATTTAAATTTGTTTTCAATTCCAAAAATTCAAAATCTCTGGTATGAAAAAATCATATGGAAACCCTATTAACAAACTTTAAAAAAAATTCTAGCAGCAGATGTAGATTTCAGAATCGTATCATTTTTTAAAGTATCAGAGTAGGTACCTATACGTTATTATTATTGCTTATATGCAAAAATCGAATTTTATAAAATAATTTATAGGCAAGTTGGTAGTTTTAGGTGAAAAATATGTAAAATATATTGCTCCTCTACTATGCATTTTATTTATAAATGATATTCCTTATTATGTTAATGCTATGATGATGCGAAAATTTTTAAGCATGCGAATTCACTTGAAGAAAGATTGATTGTTATATGTTACAGCAACATCTTATTGGTTTAATACAGTGCGTGGTGTAATAATAATTCTCATTATCTTAATGTCAATAAATGTGAATCTTTGTCGGGTTATAGGAAAAATTATCCAATTTGCTTCAAATAATTAAATATTACCAAAATAAGGCAAATTCCTAATAAAAGTCGGCATTTCAATAAACACCCCCAAGGCTCGACTTCTCGGTACGCCACTGTACCTACTCCCTACACAGAACTAAACAAATTACCTAGTCATCATGATCTGACGTCATACTCATTCCATTTGAAATTCTACAAGATGAAATAGAAAGTGGCAAGGTAAATAGGTGAAGAAATACACATCGTCCGTCACGAAATAACTTTGACCTTCGTTGTCCTCTGATAAAGCGGTAGATAGGTTGGTTACTCTCATACATCCGTCCATTCCGTTGCCATCCCTTGACAAATATAGGATGGGTCATGGGACGATGGGAGGGAACATGGGACATTTCCATAACCGCACTTCGCCTCACCACTTCACGATAAACAGTCCAGTCACAGTCTCCACCCGCAACGCAACCCACACCCAACCAATCAATCTGCAGAATAGAACTGCAGAATTTCTTCTTCGCGCCGAGTGACGTCATTTTTGCAACAACAACAACAGTTGAAAAATCAGATATCATCATAAAACCACTTATTTGTTATCTCGTTCGTTTCTTCTTTGGCTTTTTTTCAAAGTCAACGAAAGAAAAATTAAAGCTTTTTTAGATAGATGAACCCTTGTTCTCTTTTTGATATATACCGATTGCTTATGCTTTATATCTGTTTCGTTATTTACCGATATCCATAATCCATATATATCATTGGCATGACAGTGAGTGAATGAAACAGTTGTTTTAACTTGAGTTTGAGTACTGAACTGAAATTGCCAACGCAGAAGAAAGCACATTTGAACCCAGAAAAAATGTGCTAAAAGCGAATTGAAAATGGCGTGTATGTCGGCACACAGCCAATATCGTGACCGTGAGAATTAAGAACATAATGTAGGCATACACACGAAAGCGAAATTCCGCATTGTTTTTTGGAGTGCTGTAAAAACTACTGCCTAGTGAGCTGAACTTAATTTAAGAATTTATTTTAAACTCATGTTCGCACATAATTTGCTAAAACTTGGCATATGTACACAGTAAATCTCAGCCTTGCAGAGTTGAGCACCTGGGTCTTTATCTATAAGTCCTTACAGCCCCAAGAGCTGTCAAAAAACCTGTTTTTTTTGGTTCTCAAAAAACGCACAAGGGTAGGTTTTGTGTTGTTGACAAAAAGAAAGAAACAAAAAATATTTGTTTCCGAAATTAAAACTTGAAATTTGTTGTTCCAAAACATAAAACAATTGCATTTTGTTTTATTTGTATGTTTTCTATTTACTAGCCCCAGCATAATACCTAGATCTACTTCAGGGTGAGTTGAGGGCGACACCAGGTCTAAAAAACAGAGAATTTGTTACCCAGGCGACCCTTGGGCGACTCCAGGGCTCAACGAACACAACCAGTTTAATCAATATGTACAACATTGTCTTGATCTTAATTTTTCGACTTTCTTATAATCTTGATTATTAAGATCTTTTAATATTGATTCAGATTACTGATTTCTTACGTTTTAATAAGATAGTTAGGTATAAAAATAAAAAAAATGCGATAAATTTCCGCATATTGTTAATTTTTTTCAATGTGCTTCTATCTTCACCTCAGGGTCTGGCTACCTTCTGAACAGATCGAAATGCAAACTTCTTCAGGTTCACACCTACACCGTTCTAAAACAAACGGAACAGAAATAGATACAAAACTTTCTAACATATGAGACAACAAATATAAATAAGAATAGCACAAATATATAAACCCACCGGTAAATTTTCGTTAAAAGCTTCGCCCAAGAAAATAAGATGAAAAATTTGCCCTTGATTTGACACTCGTCGTCTTTCAGTCGTGGAGTGAAGTAGTATATTTTTTGTCGGTTCTTAATTTGAGTGAATTTGGTAAGTACCCAAGAAAAAGTGCTTGTACAATAAAAAATAATTATTTTAAATCAAACTTCTTTTCATTTGCATACATTACAAGTTATTAATGTTTTGAAATTGTTTTTAGTTCCTTTTGATGCAGTATTTCACGATTGAATTACGCAATAAGGGTGAAGTTAATTTTAACTTATTCGTTATTCCTGTGTTTGAAGTCTTGTGCACTCAATTCCTCTGCATCATTTGTTCGTATAATTTGTGAATTCTTGTTTTTAAATATATATTTTCCTGCATTTCGCTAAAATTATGCCAGAAAAAGTAATATCTATCGGTAGTTTCTGCAATGACCTTTAATGACCTTCCCTCAAAGGCGAATGCGTTTCATTTCATTTCCCAGTTAAGTATGTTACATATACATACATATGTATATATACTATGGTTATATGAAAAGCTTATATATTTATTCACTTTCAATTTTCTTAATTTACTTTAATAATTTGTATTCCTGCCGGTACATTTTTGCCATCACAGAGCAAAATTTCATTTTATTGTAGAGTTTTTAAGAAAAGTTTCCACTTAAACTTTCCAATTCCACATTCCGCTCAATAATTGGTTTCAATTCTCATTTAATTCCTTTGATAAATAAGACAAATACAAAAAAAAATACAGGGTGTGATTGTGATGATAACTTTATTTCCTAGAATTGGTACATTTTCAGTTGGGAAATATGTAAATTTAGTGTTAATAAAATGAGAAACTAGACTAATACATATACGTAAAATCTTTCATAAAAGTTTTTGTTAAAAGTTGGTGCCTATTGAATAAATGCAACCATTTAAAGTGTACCTTCCTAAATTTTGTATCATCAGAGAATTCTAAATTCTCATGATTCACACCTTTTCAAATAAAAATGACATCTCGGTAGTTGTATCAGTTTTTTTATCATCTTGAATTGCGTATCATATTTACGAGATATACCTAGGTACTTTGTCAACTCTGCTAAAAAAGCTTTCAAATTTTGAAGCCTTTTTTCTGTGGAGAGAAAAATATCCTCTTTATGTTTATCATAAGTAGGTATTACTATGTATATTATGTATCTTCCAAGGTTAAAGTTGACGAAAATTGTCGTGTGTTCAAGGTCACAAGGTCGTTTGTTTTCGGTATGCGTATTGTTGATTAAATGAAGATGGTCTATGTATTTGTATGGTATCCTTAATTTTTATTCCTGAAAAAATCCCCTTCTGGCCTATTTATTTTGCAGGTGCAGATGCAGTTTTAATTTTTTTTAATTTTTTTAAATGCATTTTTTATAGTCCACAATGTAATACAAAATCAGAAAATTGTTTTCGCAAATTAAAGCGTTACCAATGATTAAAAAACATAGAAAAATATAAAATTAATTTGGAAAAAACACTGATTTTGTATAACATTCTGAACTTTAAAAATGATTCCATGTAAAATTTGAAGAAAAAAAAATTAGCCATCTGACCACAGAACTGTAACGTAAATTTTAGCCTGTGTGACCTGAGATATGAATCTTCGATTGTCCATAATAATAGCCTGATAAATAGCTTATTTGCTTTTTGGATATATTTCCCTTTTGTCTTCTTCACTTTGTATTGGTAATTCTGACGAACTTTCCGTTCCGAAATTATTTAAAATGGCTTTGGTGCCATTAGTAAATTATAGATGCAGACAAAGTTACCATAATAAAGATGAACATGTTCATCCTTACCTATAATTTCTAATCCTATCCATAATTTATGTATGAAGATCTTTGTACTTTCGTCTTCCCAACTCTATCAAACAAGCAAAGTCTTCCATTGCGTTTCTTTTTTCTCCGTTTAGTTTTCGTCAGTTCTGCAAGTGTAGAGACATGTAAATCCACCATGAAGGATGAAGGTTGTATAACAGGTGAAAGAGAACTCCTCCATCTTAACATATACTTATCATCTAACATGAAACATGATGGATGCAATACCACTTGATTAAAATGAAAGCCTGACTCGTATGCTGTTGTTTTGTACATAGCCTGTTCTGATTAATTCACGTTTAGAGAAGCAAAGTGTGACTAGAGTGCATTGTACTATTGTAACCTTGTGATAAAAACGGATCTTATTAACCCTTTATTTCTAGAATTTAGATTACTTGCTTTTTTATTTTGATGCCTTCCTTTTCATTAAAAATTATATTTCTAGTTTATTCTAAATTTTAGAATTTTAAACTTGTTATGTTCTTCAATAAATTAATTGTAATGGTTTAATTTTTTTTTTTTTTATTTACAGTTTAAAAACAACAAGCCATCATGTCGAAAATTGGTATTAACGGATTCGGACGTATTGGACGCTTGGTCCTCCGTGCCGCTGTCTTGAAGGGTGCTACCGTCGTTGCTGTCAACGATCCCTTCATTAATGTCGAATACATGGTTTATTTGTTCAAATTCGATTCGACCCACGGTCGTTTCAAGGGAACCGTCTCCGCCGAAGGTAACTGCTTGGTTGTCAACGGACAAAAGATCACCGTCTTCAGTGAACGCGACCCCAAGGACATCAAATGGGCCAGCGCTGGCGCTGAATACATTGTTGAATCTACTGGTGTCTTTACAACCATTGAAAAGGCCTCAGTTCATTTGAATGGCGGTGCTAAGAAGGTCATCATTTCTGCCCCATCTGCTGACGCACCCATGTTCGTTTGCGGAGTCAACTTGGAAGCCTACGATCCATCAATGAAAGTTGTGTCCAACGCCAGTTGCACCACCAATTGTTTGGCTCCTTTGGCTAAGGTCATCCACGATAACTTCGAAATTGTTGAGGGTCTGATGACCACCGTGCACGCAACAACAGCCACCCAAAAGACCGTCGATGGTCCATCTGGAAAATTATGGCGTGATGGCCGTGGTGCTGCCCAAAACATCATCCCAGCTGCAACTGGTGCTGCCAAGGCTGTCGGCAAAGTCATTCCAGCCTTGAACGGCAAACTTACTGGCATGGCATTCCGTGTACCAACTGCCAATGTATCCGTCGTCGATTTGACTGTCCGCCTGGCCAAACCAGCCTCATACGATGCTATCAAGCAAAAGGTCAAGGCAGCCGCCGAAGGTCCACTCAAGGGAATCCTTGGCTACACCGAAGAAGAAGTTGTCTCATCTGATTTCATCAGCGACGACCACTCATCGGTCTTTGACGCCCAAGCTGGTATTTCATTGAACGATAACTTTGTCAAACTTATCTCATGGTACGACAACGAATTCGGTTATTCCAACCGTGTCATCGACTTGATCAAGTACATGCAAACCAAGGATTAAAAATCTTATTTTGGAGAGAGAAGCACACACAAAAACTCAGTACAGAACGAATCCACTACCATTGCGCTCACATTTAAATTATAAAATTCAATTTTAATAAACTTAAGAATCGTTATGTTACAAAACAAAAAAAGAAAATTTTAAATGCATTCGTTACGAGTTGCAAAGCGTTCATTAAATTATTAATTCTATTAATGTAAAAAAAAAAAACAAAAAGTTACACTGTACTACCACCACAAAAGTAAAGATACTTGTAGATGATACGTATTAAGTTTCTGATTGTTTTCGGAAATAAATTATGTGTCGTAAGGTATTTTTGTTTGTTTTTATTTTGTACAATGGAAAAGTTGCAAGCCTTGAACTTTGTTCTGATTGCAACTGCCAATCCTTTATTTTGCTACGGATGTGAATTGTTATCAGAGCGTTAAGAGGTTATCACGCTATCGCATACAAACACGGTATACTTACGGAAATGAAGAAGAGTTTGAAATGCTTGGAAATTAAATTATAAGCTATTTGTTTTACTTTGTGAGCTTGGTCAATCCAGAAGTTTCTTTGGGTAGCGATTGATAGGTTTTATTTTTTGGTTAGAAATATCAATGAATATGTAAATTATTTACATAAAAATCTTCCGCATGAATGCTCTTTTGACACAAAAGAGGATCAAGCTGGAAAGGATGAGGTAGCGGGGACCCTGTTGTTAATTTTTGAGAAGCAATTTCCGCACCTTTTCCCAGTAAGGAATAGGAACTTGTTGGTTTTAATACAATATTCGTATGACGTGTTTTTTTTTCCATTTATTTCCATTTTTGGAAATATGTCAGTTAGCAGAAAGGTGCATGTATTTTGATAAAAATTGTTGGAGCTGTATTGTTTAAATTATTTATACATATTTATTTCAAACCTGAAAGCAGCTGCACTAAATGATCCTGAATTTATCTTTTCTAGTTTCTAGTATGTCAATTCGCTTGAGTTAAGACCTCTTACAGTTTTCTTTGTATTTTTTATGAGAATCCTAGTAATTTGAATGAAATAGTACTGTTAAGTTCTCTATGATATCGCTTGTAAACAATTGGCTAAAATTAATTTATTTTGAGTACATAGGTGCACGCTTTGTAATAAGAAATCTTATGACTTTTACACAGAGCGATCGTTTTCGAAGTCACTTCCTCTTTCGAGAAAGTGACATCAGAAAGTGGTTTTTCGAAAACTAATAATTTTTCGAACGATTTCATTTTGATCGCTTTCGCCATACAGAATGTCACCCCCATAGTAGACCCCCAGGAGGCAGATTTTGTTTGAGAAAAAACGAAAGATTTGCTGAACAGTTTACTCTGCAAATCGTTCGCACAGACGAAAATGTTTGATCGGCATAACAAAGTTTCATCGAAATCTGCATATGAACGTAATGTTGAACAATTGTAATGAAGATATAGTTACGGCTCTGTGAAAACCCTAGCTTTGAAATCAATCTAATTCTAGTTGAAATCAATTTAGTTGCTAATCGATCTCTTTCGGCGAAGAAAATAATTGAGTAACAAAGTTCTCAATCTAAGAACGAAAGTATCATCGTATAAGAATCTGGCCCTCGATTAGGGAATACGAAGCGAGTCGTTTTTAGAGGCGAACATTATGTTTTGTATGACAAACTATTTTTGATTTTATCTTTTTCGTTTTATATTTTCGTGGAAATTAGCTGTCAATTGCAAGGATTGAATGAATTCGCTTCGAATTAAACAACTCTAAGCTTGCCAAAAGCAGATATCGAATTGAAAACGACTCTTTTATTATTCACTTATTGGGGGCCTCCTGTTCATCCCAGTCCTTCTTTATTATACAGAGACGTAGACATTGACAAAATCGTATAAGGAAGTGTTGGGCAGCTTCAAAGACAGCAAGTTTTTATGTGGTAAATATTGAATATAAATAAAGTAAAATAAGAACCAAGACAAATAACTTTAATGTCAACTAAGAAAGAATGGTAAACATTTTGAAATCAAACAAGTGTTTCTCAAATGATGGTTGTATAGCCTTCAAAACAAAAAAAATATTTTATTTAAAACACCTAAATTTGACTAATATTTAACAAATTTCTTAAAATACAATCTACAACCTAACTCCAAAGCCTTAAAGTCTATTCAGAAATACAAAGCTTAAGTAAGTTTAAATAAAAATTTACAAATTCAAATTCAAATTTTGACTTTGGTGCATTAATGTACTTACAATATACATTTTGTTGTTCAACAGTAAACGGATTTTTTTTATTATTAGTTATGAACAAGTACCTATGTATCTTAACTTAAGCTTGCTACGTAAACATGAACATTGTTAAAATTAATTTTATGTATGAAGTTTCTAATAAATTAAAACAAAAATCCCCGGTCGATTTTTGAGACGTGTTCTTCTTATAGCTTTGTTTTGCCAATAATAAAAGCATCTTTGTGCTGGTGCTAGTATATATTATTTATAGGTTTATATTAATAAAGAATAATTGTACATTGATGATGATGCTGTTTAGGTACATTACAATCTTTGTTAACAATAAATAAAATATTCTGATATTCTCACTTGTTTTTAAGGCGATCGTTGATATCGATTAAAAAATGTTAAAAAAGAAAAAAAACCTTAATCAAGTTCAATGCGATTGTCTACAAATAAACTTCCAGTATGCATTTTGGATTCCTTTAATTTGTCATAAGATTTCATTAAGTCTTCCATTGATATCGCTAGCAATTCATTAGGTGTGGTAGCTTGTAGTTCTTGGGTGGTAGTAGCGGCATTGAGGGCATTTTCATTTGTGCGCATAAATTGACGCATTCTATAAACAGATGCATTTCGGCACAACTCTCGTAGATCAGAACCTGAGAAACCAGTTGTAAGTTTGCCAAGCCGATTGAAATCCACAGTGTTGCTGATATTTTCTGTACTAAGAATGAGTTTTAAAATTTGTAGACGTTGTGCATCTGTAGGTAAGCCAATATGGAACTGAGCAGGCATGCGACGAATAATCGCCTTATCCAAATCTTGAGGACGATTTGTGGCACCCATCACAATGACAGTCGAGCCAGCTCGAGTGTTCAGACCATCCCAGAGCATCATGAATTGAGTTTTCATCATAGCGGTAGCTTCATGGTCATTAGAACTGCGGCTACGAAGAAATGAATCAATTTCATCGATAAAGATGATGCAGGGTTGTAGCTTGATAGCAAGGGAAAAAACTGCAGAAGCAAGCTTTTGCGATTCACCATACCTGAAAAATATAGAAAGTATATTAAAGAACGAATATAGGGGTAAAAAATCGATGTTTTTTTATTCACAAATTGAAAAAGAACACCAATATTTTATAGACAGAAAATGTAAAGGGTGCATTATAAATATTTCAAATCTTTTTATCTTATGGCAGAGGGTACGCGGAAGAGCTATCTGCATCAGCTTCTGATTCAAAGCAGGACTTGCAAGGAACTGTGAGATGGCAATATAAACAAAGGGCGCAAGTGTTTTTTAAATTGACACTCAAAAAACTAGTAGTGCTCGGGTGATTTGTTCAGCAAAGTGCATAAACAATGCTCAAGCCCAACTCATTGTCATGACGACAACATTCCTTACAGGAAGAAAGAGTATTTTGAAAGATCGTGTTTTAAATAACTAATTACTGGAAGTAAAGTAAATCGATGATACCCAAAACTGCGATAGTTAGCGTTCGATTAAGCTGATGTCACACATCATGAAAATAGCAATGTGCATTGTCCCATACGATCAAATATTCTTCCATATATTTATCTTTATCATTCCATCGAATTGGCACAGTTTGCGATTATTATTCACATGTTCAATTTCAAATCTGAATTACGACTCTGGCAAGACTCTTTGATGTAAGGTGACACTTACACCTTGGATGCTTCCGAAGGTTTGAGCTTTGATTCAGTTGTCGAGTTATTTTGTCGTTCCAGTTCGTTCACTTTCACCATCTAAACTCGAGCATGAAGTCATCAAATTTGCGACAGCGTGTGAAGATCTTCTCCTTTGACGACTTACTTGTGAATTCAGTTAAAAATAGCTGATTCACTTTCGGGACCGTTACCATATCCTACTTACTTTACTTTAGATTGCTGTTACAGTCCAAAATGCACTAAGACCTCAACCAACAAGCCTTTGCAGCCAGCTCCGTGCATAACCAGTTACGCACGCTATGTATTTTCCTCTTGTACGCGCATAGGTAGATTTTCTCTTATGCGTGCATCATCAGGAGTAGATTTGAAGAATAGTCGATGTGGTGTGTTGCTGTTGACTTTCGTACAATGATTGATTCAAGAATGTAGTTTTATAGTTTGCATGATAACACCACGTCACTTTGACTTAGACCTTAAGCTGGATTTACATTATCGTTCTTTATTATATGTACGTTGTTCGTTGTTCGTTCTTTGGCAAAACAACAAACAACTAAGAAGCATTTACATAAGATCCTGTTCGTTCCTTAACACAAAATAGATAACAACACAATGTTGGCAGTGGCGGCACTTTTAATAGGGTAACAAGCAAAAATTAACTGAAATACTTGCACATTGTAACATTATTCGTTGAACGCCACTTCAAAACAATGTTCTATTAACCATTAATTTTAATTGCATCTTTTTAAATCTTGCTGTTTAATGTTATTTATATTTTTATTGTTATATTTATTATTTTGTAATGTTTGTTATTTAAAACTCTGTAATACTTTCTTGTATTCAAACAACTTTTGTACATGTATGTATCCTTTAAATCCTGTACTATTTATAAGTCAATCTTGTTCGTTGTTCGTGCAACAACACCGAACAACGAACAAAGTCACTTTGAACTTGTTCGTTCTTCATTCGTTGTTCGGTTTAAGCATTTACCAAAATGCAGCTTACTCTACATCATACATCATCGTTATCCTGCACAAGCGGAGTGGTGTACGACCGAGTGGTGTACATCGATCCGGAATTCCTCGGTTTTTTTTCCAAAATCTGTCGGAGTGTGAAAGTTTGATAGACTGACTAGCCTGGTGTAAAACCACACTGATCATTCAGTTGGTTGGCAAAAATGATCACACAGTATTATTCAAAAATAAAGCGTTAAGTTGCCTATAGTCCAAAACGAATAGCGTTTCGCCCGAGTGCTAGCTTGTCGGTACAAGAAAAATAGCGTATCACCCGAGTGGTAGCTTGTAGGCTTGTCAGAAACTTCATCTGCAGCTTTGAATAATTCGGCTATTAGGCCATCCGCACTCATCAGCAATCGCTTACTCCACATCATTTAGGTCAGATGGACAGAAGTGTTGAATGGAATAAATTGCATAGTTGCGGAATGTTAGTTATCTTCGCCGTCACGCAGTCTAGAAAAATGTTTCTTTCAGATCCTCAGCCCTGACTTTATATGTACTACTATATTCTTCTTCGGTAGGCTTCAGCTCTGGCTTTGTAGTCGTGGGTAGATCTTTTTACCTTTTGGTAGAACTTTACAACATCACCCCTTCCAGTACAGCCTTCAATTGACCGCCCGCTTTACGTGGTTTCTCTTTTTCTTCCTGAAAATTTAACATTTAAACATAGAGCTCCCAGAATACGCACTAAGTAGAGCATTTCGGGAGTAGTTATCTGCAGTATTGTCTGGTAGGCGTCGCGTCGTTCTTATCTTTATCATATGGTCAACTTGGTTGACGGTATTTTTATCACATCACTGCCATTTGAGTATCTCAAGTTGCGGGAAATGAGTGCTTAATATGACAACATTTCGGCCCGTCGCGATGTCTACCATTGTGTATCCGTTACAAGAACCATATCTTCAATAGGATTGATAAATAAGGACTGTAATAAAAAGACAGTCAAAGACCCAATACCTTTTTTTGGTTTGTGTTGGGAATTTTTCTGTGGGCGTAGATTTTAGAACGTCTGTTTATTTTATAAAAAGTTTATTGGGTTTACCAACGTAAGAGTAAATTTAGGAAGTTATAGTTAAAATAGGTATTTGTTAAAATGTAAAATATTTTCTAGTCATTATTAATTTTTTTTTTCGAATTCATAAATTTGTCTTGAAAAATCTCATAACCCAGAGGTGGTTTTCCTATGTCGACTGTATAGCCTATATCGTAGGTATATCCCACGAATTTCCGAGCTAATAACTTCTACTTAGGATATTTTCAAACAAATATGAATGAGGGTCAATCTGTTTGTTGTATAAAGGTGCCCAAATTGCTCTCACGGCCAGTTCATTAATGATATTTATAAGCGTCGTCAAATGTTATGCAGAACCCTGTTTTAAATAACGAATAGTACATATGACCAATAGATTTTTTATAATGATAGATCAATTCGCAAATTCATTTTTCTCTTAATTAGGTAACTAATTAGTTATTATCTTGTTAAAATAATATCTAAATTTGTTACACTTAACATGCGTTACATAACTTCTTCACAAACTTCATCATCATACAACTTACCATTTATCGGTGAGAATAGCAACATCCAAATTAATGAATCTCATTCCAGCTTCTTTAGCAGTAGCTTTAGCAATTAAAGTTTTGCCACATCCCGGAGGACCATGCAACAAAACACCCTTTGGTGCTTCCCAAAGTTTAGATTGGTTAAATAAGTCTCTATGTCTTACAGGCAAAACAACAGATTCTCTTAGTTCTTGAATAACATTATCCAAACCGGCAATATCTTTCCAGCTAACTGGTATATCATCGGGCACAACTAAGTGTGATGCAATCATAAGTTCATAGTCACTCAGAATTTGTGTGTTTATCTTGAAACCATCTCCTTCGCCAAGTCTATTTGAAGAAATCATTTTAATTATAATTATGAATCAACAATAATTTTGTTACTTCCTCAATTATTACCTTTTTAATTGTTCTTCAGCACGTATTTTAGCCTTTCTCTTGTTTTTGCTTGTGGGATCTAATTGGTTCATCATCCACTTGACCGAATAAAAGGTGACAACGGATGCAAACGATACACGAAGGATCAATTGAAGGATCTCGTTACGACTTAATTGAGAATTACCAAAACTTAAGTTGTTCATCTTTAATTCTTTTCGATAGAATAAAAGACAGCTTATTCAAAACAATAATTATAAGAAAGGATTTTATTGAATGATATAATTCTTTATAAAGATTTTTAATAATACGAATAAAACTTCACGTTTTTATTTTAGTAGAAAAATGATATATTTGGTTTTGCCTCTGATGCTTGTGCTTTTTCTGCTCCTACCACTTACCAGCGAAAAATGTCTGTAGATGACAGCGGACAAAAGTCGTTATGTCAAAATATGTGATACGAACAGAGCTGTTAGTTATCAGTGCCCACACGGATAGAAAAAAAAAGCTAAACTCTTCGGAAGCTTGCATTAAGTTATCCCATTCAATTTATCAATAAATTGCTTTGGAAATCAGTGGTTTAAAAATATAAACCACGCTGAACCACGATTGTACAACTGTGAAAATAAGACATACATGTTAACTAGATCTTAAGATATGATAAAAGTAGGTGAACTGCGGTTCAAATGTTTGTACAACTGGCCATACACAAACGATTTTAAAAGATAGCCATGTTGCTAATAGTTCTTCATCATGTTTGTATAAGGGTCAGTTGTACAAACGTGTTTCGACGTGGTTCACATTATTAAACCACTGATATCCATAGCTAGTCTGTCAAAATCGGTGGGTTAAAAACTTGAACCACGAAACACCCACCGATTTTGACAGATTAGCTATGGAAAGATGGATTAGATGTCATAAATTTCACAAAAATATTTGACGTTATGGGCTGCGTTCTTCAGTGCAGCATAATTAGTTGCGTTTTTTGGTCCACCAGTATCTATGACAGATTCGTAAAAAGTGTTATGCCATATGACTGTGTATATTCGCTCATTTAAGGCTCGATTAAAATAGAGCACTTCTGGCGTTCTTTGTAAAAATTTAAAACAAAATATGACCGCCGCGTTCTTATTTTCCCAGTACAGTTCATATTTGTATTCACCGGACCGTGTGGTGTCGTGTCGGCCCGCGCTCTGTTTGACCGAGCCTTTTAAGCGACCTTTACACGATCATTCATTTGACATCTATCTGTAATATAGTGTTTGTGAAAATAAGTCTGTATAAGTGCATTTGTTTGACGAAAAATCAAAACCCTTTTGGTTTTGCCTGATGACTGACTAAGACGGTCAGTCATTTGACATTAATCTGTAATATAGAGTTTGTAAAAATAAGTCTGTATGCGTGCATTTGTTCGACGAAAAACCAAAACCCTTTTGATTTTGCCTGATTACTGACGTCCTCTGACTGACCATGTAAAAGTCGCTTACAGATGCGGTTTTGAGTGTAGCTCGTGCTTGCTAATAAGCATTATAGTTGGACCATTGTATATAAATTTCTATAGTACAACCATGGAGCAGCGCCATCTAAGGAAAGTTGTTAACTGCACATTTGGAGGTTCTTACATTTACTAAGTGTTATTTCTGTTACCCTAACAATAGTCGTCTACGAAACAAATTAATAATATATAATGTATTTTATTGGCTCTAAAATCCATATTTCCTTGACAAGAGTCGTAAACAAAACAAAAATAATATATGTTTACGACTGTTGTCAGGGTTACAGAATAGACAACTATTAAATGCACGAACCTAAAAATGTGTTTATCACACGTTTCTCAAGATGGCCAGGCGGTGATTATTCAGCATGAAAATACTATAGAAATGTATATACAATGGTTGGACCTTTAAACATTAGCAACGTAACGTAAAAATACAATCTAAACTGTAACAAATCGAACGTACCTTTTTGAAACCAAAAATGACGTATCTTTTGTTTTTGCCTTGTTCTTTCTTTTACATTTCAATTGTTCAAACAAATTAAAAGCCACAGTAATATTTGTTTTTAAACGAGAAAAGTGTGTAATTAAATTCCTTGCCACGTTTCCTTAACAAATTTTTTTAAATCATTTAAGATGAACGCTGCAAATTTTGGTGGATCCCAAATCGGACGTAACGAAATCTTCCAGATGATCATTCGTGTTTCTCTTGCATCCGTCGTTACATTTTATTCAGTGAAATGGTTAATGAAGCACTTGGATCCAACCGGCAAGAACAAACGTAAAGCCAAAGTTCGTGCTGAAGAACAATTAAAAAGGTAAGTTTTAAATTTCATTATGAAGGAACAAGGAACTCAAAAAACAATCATATCATTTCAGACTTGCAGCAGGAAGTGATTTTAAAATCAATACACAGACTCTTAACGACTATGAATTAATGATTGCATCGCATTTGGTTGTTCCTGATGATATTCCAGTTAGCTGGAATGATATCGCTGGTTTGGATAGTGTCATTCAAGAGTTGAGGGAGTCTGTTGTGTTGCCAGTGAGACATCGTAACTTGTTCAGTCAATCGAAGTTGTGGGAAGCTCCAAAAGGAGTTTTATTGCATGGCCCACCTGGATGTGGGAAGACTTTGATTGCAAAAGCTACAGCAAAAGAAGCAGCCATGAGGTTTATTAATTTGGATGTTGCAATTCTCACTGATAAATGGTAATTTTTAGTCTGGGGAATCCCCTTATTGATTTTTTTTTAGTCTGACATGAGACAAAGTAAAATATATAAGTACTTTTTGGGTAACGAAGTACAGCTATAAAAGAACCTCCCGTGCGAGAAAGCTAAAATTATTTTGAAAAGCGTTATGACAAAAGTTTGTGTCTAGAAGCATAAAACAAGGTTGTAGGTACGCACTAACGTGGAATATATTCGAATAATTTTATCACACGGATTTTTCTCACATCGAATCCCTTTTGCATTTCGCTTTGCTACTGTATGTTGAGCGTTTAGACATCATATATTTCTTCTTTCTAGCGACATTATAAAGTTTATTAATTTTACAAATAGGTATAACAATTCATTCTTATTTTCCAGGTATGGAGAATCACAGAAATTAGCCTCGGCAGTCTTCTCACTCGCTCTCAAGCTGCAACCTTGTATTATTTTCATCGATGAAATCGATTCATTTCTACGCAGTCGCAGTTCCAATGATCACGAAGCCACAGCCATGATGAAAACACAATTCATGATGCTCTGGGATGGTCTCAGTACCCGAGCTGGAGCAACTGTAATTGTCATGGGTGCAACAAATCGTCCACAAGATCTCGATAAGGCAATTCTTCGACGTATGCCGGCACAATTTCATATTGCCCTTCCAACCGATGCACAACGTCTACAAATTTTAAAACTTATTCTAGAGTCAGAGAATGTTAGTGATTCAGTTGATTATCATCATTTATCCAAACTGACAAAAGGTTTCTCTGGATCTGATCTCAGAGAAATGTGCCGCAATGCGTCTGTCTATCGAATGCGAGAATTTATGCGCAACAATGAAAGAGCTTTAAATTCATCCGAAACATCGAAGGAACTTGAAGCTACAACATCCAGTGAATTGCTTTCAATATCAATGGATGACATGCTGAAATCATATGGAAAATTAAAACAATCAAAAAAACATACACAAAATCTTTTTGTCGAAAATAATGTAGAGCTTGATTAAATTTAAACTGTTATGTATTACAATTCCTTCTTATCATTCTAAGAGTATGGCCGTATGGGTCTGGTCAGGTTAACCATTGAACTATTTTATGTTAAATTTAGAATTTGAGAAAATATAGAAAAACAGAAAAACAATCTCACTTAATTTACTTTGGAATATAATTCAATTCAGTTTATTAGCTTATTATGAAAATTTTCGACGTTTGGTCTTTTTGCAAAATAAGAAGATCATTTTATATACGTGAGTTTTGCTGTTAAATTAAACTCTTAAAAAATAATATCAGACTTAAGATAAACAATCTTTTTAGACAATTGAAATCCGGTTACGACCAGTTGAGTCGTAAACGAATCAAAATCCAAAATATACACTATGCCGTAACGATCTGAAAGATAGTTAACAGACAGCCGTATAACAGCATTAAGAAATTGTGTTAATAAAGACTGGAATTGTTTTTAAAGACCAATTTAGTTAACAGTTCGGTTACATTGGATTAGTTTATACACACGCAATTAGATGACTTTACGAGAGTTGAATCTCAGTTTAACCTGCTGAAATCGGTGAGTTAAAAACTTGAACCATCAAAAACCCTTAGACCGTGTTGAGTCTGGCGTTTTAAGTACTCTCGTGATTACACAGGTCCTCAATTGAGGACGCCTCACTTCAAGCGGGTGGAATTTTTGTGAAGTGAAACAGTTGTACGATGCGAATTTTTTGTATTTTATAAAAGGAAATAACATCCATAAACTATTATTAATGCTTCTATTTGTTTCCTTTTCCAAGAATCCATTGTCTATCACTCAGCATTTATCTTAATTATGAAAATACTGCAATGTTAAAACATCGGCAGTCAAACAGCTAATGAACAAAATGTTGAGTCTGGCGTTTTAAGTACTCTCGTGATTACACAGGTCCTCAATTGAGGACGCCTCACTTCAAGCGGGTGGAATTTTTGTGAAGTGAAACAGTTGTACGATGCGAATTTTTTGTATTTTATAAAAGGAAATAACATCCATAAACTATTATTAATGCTTCTATTTGTTTCCTTTTCCAAGAATCCATTGTCTATCACTCAGCATTTATCTTAATTATGAAAATACTGCAATGTTAAAACATCGGCAGTCAAACAGCTAATGAACAAAATGGGAAAAAACTTGAATTTGGAATTGAAACAGTACTCACGCTTCTGATGTTTATAATTTGAAGCTGCCTCACAAGAGTACTCACCCCTCTCGCCAACGAACTCTCTTGAGTCCGGTCTCAAATTTCCTAGTCTAAACACGGTCTTACATACACAACAGAGATAGACTAACTCACTCAGTAGTATTCTACGATTCTACTGTGGAGACCTCAAATAGCATTCTTATAGCACGCTTTGGCAGCCATTTTAAGCTTGAAATTGGAACTTTAAGTGTGATTGGACTGAAATAGTAAGCATTCAAATGGTCACTTTATATTTTATAGTTTTTTAAAAATGATTTGTTAACAATTAAATTATTTTGTATGCACAGAATTCCATCAGCACTCCACATGAGAATACAATTTGAACTTATTGGCACCACTTTGCAGACAATATCCCTTACTAACAAGAACTTCAAAGCAAAAAATATCCCATTTGAATGAATACACAAAACAATAAAACCAAAAACCCCAAAAGTCAAAAAGAGATAAACATCTTTTGTCCGGGAATTTTACTTAACTCCATCCAAAAATATATATGCACTGCTCAGACAAATTTCCAGAGATCAGAAGAAGAGTGCCATTCGAAAATTGAAAATGAAATGATGGACGCCATTCGTGTGTGAAGTGTTCGCAAAGTTGGTGTTTTTTTTTTATTAATTCAAATTTTCTTCCCATGGAAAATTATAATATTTTCCAAAAACTAATTAAAATCTGACCAAGTTTATAACGTTTCCGTGCATCGAACGTAATAATGTCGTGCGCGATATAAAAACTCCAATTTGACCAGTGTAGTAAGTGTATAGAAAAAAAAATCCAATATAAAAACGAAGTACATATAAAAAAAAATGGAACAGCCAGCGAAAGAAGACAACCCTTGAGAAAAAAATTGTTGAAAAAAAGACTACGAGCTGGTAAGGAGAGAGAAAGAGACAGAAAGAGAGTTTCTTCAGAAAAACGAGAACGATCGCGAGAGAAGGAGCAACGATAAATACGTAAGCTCGTTTTTTTTTTTGTCTTCGTTCTTCGGTGTGTCTATCTACTTCTGCTCTACACTGCTCTTGCTCCTCCAGCGAACGAGTACGAGTCCGTTATGTAGTTTACGTCAATTTTTCTAACTACATTTATAATAGAAATGTTTATTAATTCAAGAATTTTAAACAATAAAACTGTATTCAGCAAGTTAGTGTGTAAAAAAATTTAATGAAAATTGAAAAAAAAAATGTGAAATGTGCGTTAAGACAGAGTGAAATAATTAACAAGAAATTACATAGAGAGAGAAAGAACGAGAACAGACAAAGTAAATTAAAAATAAATAGCGAAAGAGAATCAAATACGCACAAGTGCACACACTGACGTTTGTGTTTTTTTTTTCTTTATTATTTTTGACATTTCGAGAGTGAAAGGGTAAAACCGATTAGCCGTCGTTAAGTTTTTTCGTTGGTCAGAAAGAGAAATAGTGTGTTATAATTGGAAAAGAAGAAATAGATTGGTTTCGTTTCTTATAATTCTCTACCTGTGTAATTTTTATTAAAAAAATTGTTTCATTTCTTTTGTAATTCTTTTTTTCATTGTTTGAACTGAAACTGAAGGGAATTTAAAAAAAATATGTAAAGTAAAAAAAGATTGTTTTTCCCAAATTAATTTAAATATATTGTGCTGTAGTGTATAGTTTGTGCTGAAAAATTAAACGAGAAATGTGATGAGAATACACGAGGAAAAGAAAGAAAACTCTGTGTGATGTGATAAATAGAATTTATATAGGAAGAAGAAATTTCCGAATACAAGAAGAATACCTAGATATTTTTTTCTACTCGTTTTTTTGTTTTAAATAATTATGTTCCAATTCGGCAGCAGCATAAGAAGAATTATCAAAGAAAGGATATCAAACAGAAAAAATGGTATGTTCTCTTAAATATATTATATTTAATTATGGGTAAATTAACATCATGGACGCATGGTTTCTTTTTAACAAATTTATTTATTTTCTGTTCTTATTGTCAAAAAAAAAAGTTGTTCTTTCTTTCGGTTTCGCTACTTTGAACGAAGGGAGAAGAAAAAAAAAATCTGTGTTCACTTCACCGACCGACCGTGCTTTCCGTGTATCCAGGCGAAAATGTTTCTTTAATTCTTCTTTGATTTTGATGTTCTGTATGTGTGGTTGTCTCGTTCTGGTACATTGTGTAAGATGGTCTTGTTACATCTATTAAGTACACCAACCAATAGGCGATGAAGTCTGAGCTGAGGTAAAACGATGACACCTAGAGAAAAAGAAAATTTATTGTTAATTTTTTTTTCTTCAAATGTTGGTTAAATATATTTTCACTTGTAATTTGTACTTTAATGTAGTTTTTTGAATTATTTCTATTAGGAATGACAACTTCTCTTAACTTAAGGTTAACAGAATTTTTTAGCCTTTAACATTTCGTTACTAGATACATACCTACCTGAATTACTTCAGTTGGAAAACTATTGAGAAATTCAGAAAAAAATCGATTGCATTTTTTGTAGGTACTTTTTGTGTTTCAAATCTAATAATATTCAATAGTAGACTGATGAAGACTTTGTACATGCATAATTTGAAAAATAACGAGTCTGTCAATTCATAGATTTTACTTTCTAATAACTTTTTATTTATGAATGCAATAAAGAGCCTTACATTACAACTTAATAACTTAACTAGGTAGGTATGTACCTACCATCTACAATTTATAGTGTTTCCAACATGATCTAGATGAAATTCGTTTCGTAAAAAAAAAAGAAATTCAACTTTAGGACTTTTCTGCCTCTTTTTAAACTTGTGTAAAACTGTAAACCGGAGGTATTATCCCCATTGCATACTGTTTCTTTTTCCGAGTGTGTGGGAAACAAGATTTGTCCTACCCGTCCTTAATCAAGGCTTCTTTCCCCCTAATTAACAACAGATACCCTTCTTTCACAGGTCATACAAAAAGCAAATAAACGTTCAGCTTAGAAATAGGTATCTTGGTGACCGCCAGCTTTTGTAGCACTAGGTCTAGGTCCACTGGCGATATAATGGCTTATCTGACTGACAACGAGAAAGAGAAGTAATATTATTGCGCTTGTTATTTAAAAAGCATTTAATAGAGTTTGGTACCTTCTACCTATCGAGCTACTTTTTTTCGAAAGAGCTTGCTTTCGGTATTGATGAATCTATCTCTTATTTATTGAAATTTGTATAAACGATCTCCTATCTGAAACTTCTAATCCAATAACGTAGTTTCATGTTGTCTCTACTAATTTCAGAATGCTAACGTTTCATGGCTGAATTTTCGTACGTGCTTTGTAGCCAAAGGCAACTTCTTTTGATTCCAAATGAATTCTTACTCTCATTGTTGACATGAAATTTTCGATGTAGAATATGCTACAGCTGTTGGGGCCAAAAAAGAAGAGATGAAGATGATTCTCATAACAGTTTATATAAGAAGTAAAAACAACCGAAGAAGTCTTTTCGCTTCGTGAATATAATAAAGCAAGACAAAGTTAGCTGGTGGTTTCATATACTTAACAGAAACGCTCAAAAACCAGCACAAAAATAATTATTATACAACGTTCAGGTACAATTTCGAAACATAAGCAGGTTTTAGGACACCTAAAAAAACAAGACATCAGCATTCAGTATTCATAGAACAATCCATAACCGGAAATAATAAAATCATATATTACAACTACGTCTTTTAGGATATTTTCTAAAACCCAACGATAAGGCGTTCCATTATATGGTGTCTCCACGATCAAGATTTCATAGAATGCCAGTCTATTAAATAGTATGCTAGAGATAGTATTCGTGTTTCGGCGTCATGTGATCAGTAAAATTTTACATGTTAATCCCAACAAAAACCAAAAGTGTGTATAAATAAGTCAGCAATCAGAAGTGAATATAAAGTGGATATGAATGAATGGTTCAACTGTTGAAGTGTAGATGGCGCTGCAAGTGCGTTGGAGAAAAATATTTGTCTCTAATACTTGGTCGCAGTGCTATGGGCAGTGTTCGAAGATGAATTCAAGTACTTCGCAGTTTGTCTGTCACCCGATATTTAAAATAATTATTTGTATGCCCTATTTTTTCGAGTTTCGAAAGTGGAACTTTGATTTCGTTTCTTAGCTAAACCGTGGACATCTGTCCAGAAATATAAAGCTGACGGCCTAGTCTAAAATTTCCTCTATCTAACAACATGTGAACCGTGTAAATCGGTTCAATGATTCATGAAATACAAATGGATTAAGATTTATCTTTAAAAAGGCTTTATTTCCGGTCAAATTTGTAATTTTAAATTTAACCTTTCTGGTAATGGTTTCCGGTAAATTTAATTTTTAGCTAGGTACATATTTTGGTGCTTGTATTAATATTTTTTTGTAAAAAATACATTTAATTATTTTCCGGGTGGAATACCCGTACGGAAAAGTAGATTCCTTCACGCAAATCAATAAATGCTTTTTTCACAATGAGTATTTGTCCAACTGAAAATTTTATCATCACAAAAAATTCTTTGAGTTATTTGACATCGGTAAATGCAACAGAATTCGGCATCCCAAATAAATTGACACGACTATGTAGGTTGACCATGACCAACGTAACAAGCCAAGTAAAAATAGCCGGATTGCTACCCAGACCAATCAACATCTTTAATGGTTTCGACAAGGGGATGGCTTGGCCTGCCTCCTCTTCAACCTGGCGTTGGAGAAAGCAATCCGTGACTCTGGCACGGCAACAAGAGGGACCATCGTCAACAGGTCCAGCCAGATACTGGCTTACGCAGACGACATCGACATCATCGGAAGAACCAAACAAGCTGTACACGATTCCTTCATCCAGATCGAGCAGACGGCAAAAATCTGGGGCTGCACATAAGTGGAGGTAAAATAAAGTACATGGTGGCGTCGAATGCGAGGGAAACAGTTGGTCAAACAATCAAGGTAGCGGAGCACGAATTTGAAGTGGTGCAATCCTTTAAATATCTTGGGTCAATAGTAGCAGCCGATAACAATATAGAAGAAGAAATACGCGGGCGGCTTCTCAAATCCAACAGAGCCTATTACAGTCTGTCAAAGCTCTTCAAATCCAGAAATCTCACCATAACTTCAAAACTACTGCTGTACAGGACCATGGTCCTGCCAGTACTCACATATGGATCCGAGACTTGGGTGCTTAGCAAAAGGCACTTTGACCTCTTAGCCGCGTTCGAGAGAAAAGTCTTAAGGAGAATTGTTGGCCCCATATGTGCAATCATGAATTGTACGCAATCTACCTTAAAGCAGATATCGTGACAAAAATTAGGCTCGGTAGACTTCGGTGGGCAGGGCACCTAGCTCGCATGAGCGAAGAGGAACCTGCTCGGAAAGTTCTTTGTGGTACAGCGTGGTAGACCATGCTTGCGCTGGAGAGATGGCGTAGACCAGGACGCCCGGAGCCTTGGGGTGCGCAACTGGATGGCGTTGGCTCGAGACCGGGATAGGTGGAGAGACTTGTTGAAGGAGGACAGGACCGGACCCCGGTTGTCGAGCCGATGATGATGAAATGCAACATTTGTGTTTTGAATCGAATAAAAACATTATAAATTATCGATTTAAAAATGTTACCTGTTTCTTTTTCTGATCGCTATAATCGGCCAAATATATCATTCCGCAATTAATTACCTAATGGAAATACATGTACCTATGTATACCAATATTATACCTATCTGTAGGTTAGTTTTTTTGACAAATTATTTACACATCTCTAAACGTACAGGTGCATCGTTGAAATGACCCAAATAATGTTAATTATCGCGTATTCCGAGAAGGTACCTAATGTGTTTAATATTAACATGATCTGTAGTGAGATCAAATATTGTGAACTTTAGGATCGATATTAAGATTTAACTACACAGGTTTTTGAGAAAAATATTTTTCTAAAAAGCATCAATTATCATTTAGACAATATTTGTGTCTACCTATTTCAACAATCTATTTCGTCAATTTTATTACATATTTAGATCCAAAAATCACAAACCTGATAGAAATTCCTTAAAACTACCTGCGTAAACAGCAGGTAGTCTTAGGATAATATAATTCACAAGTTCAATGTATTCATAATTTAAATAAATTGGCCGTACCTCACTGATCGAAAATATAACTTCGGCCGTGGCTTTAATTACAAGCTTAAACATGTAAGGTACCTGCCAACATTTCTTAGAATTCTAAATTGTTAAGACAGGGCAGGGATGTAATTATCCGTTTAACTTATCCTACATAAATGTGGCACACAAAACTAATCATCAGTCAAACTCAGTTATTCGTTGTGGTGTGACACTTTTAACATATTAGAATATATTTAAATCAAGTTAAACAAAAATGGCTTTATCATCTGCGAGGATTAACCGTAAACGGCGTTTTATAGAATACATCAACGAAGAAGAAGAATACATCAACAAAGAAGAAGAAGATGTAAAAAGACATCAAATGGAAATCGCATTATTGATGGACAAATTGGTAGAAAATAACGCTGCAAATGCTGACGATATTTCGGACAAAAAAATCCAAGAACGTATCATCAAAGATTTTATTTTAATTGTAAAATCTTCCAAAGGTACTTCCAATATCAAACAAAAATCACCACAGCCAGAAAAGAATCAACATTTATATTCAAATAAAGATGAGAAAGTCCATTCAATTATCCAAATGCAGCTGGAAAATTTAAAAATGCAAAGAGTTCTTATTGATGACACGGACCATTTCAAGCCACATATTCAAAAGACGAACGAGAAAAGGAAAAATAGATTCCTAAAGGATCAGACTAAAAATGTTGTCCACAAAACATATGATTCGTTCCCGGACCATCCAACTAGTTCGCAACATATTGCGGAAATTACAGAGGAAACCGAAACTAATGAAAACACTGATCGATTTCCTCTCTTACCTTTAAGAAATCCGGCCTACGTTATAATTGGACCAAATGGGACACTGCTGAAGAAAGATGTTTTTTTTAAAATTGACTGGTATTTATCTCCTGCCATTATAACCAGGAAATTGCTAGTAGAAGTATTTGGCCGGGAAGTCCTTTCGACACACAGCCTTACCGGCAAACAATCTCCGGCCTTTCTCAACATGAATAAACCACATAAAAAGGCTTTAGATTCCGCTAAAGTTGAAGATATTATCTATATAATGAAAAAGAAGAAGAACGTTTCTGCGAAAGAAGTTCGTCTGACGATAACAAGCAAGTGTGCAGACGAACAAAAAATGTTGAAGAACAGAAAATCGAAATAATTAGAAGTCAACTTTATAAATACAAAACACCAGCTTTAATTTCAGCCTCTAAAAAAAAACTCTAATTTGTAACCTCTTAATTGTATCTACTTTATTTCTAAATAATAATAAAAAAAATTATGATATTGAAAACAACAATTTAATTTTTTCTACATTATTTAATTTTTTCTTAAGTTTGAATTTCTGATTTCTCGTAACACAGGCTAAGTTCCTAAACGCAACATTGTGTTGCGATGCAATGTTAAAAGGATCATAACGCCAGTCCTACTGCATATGATGCGAAAACAAAAGCAACCTTTTACATCACAAACAGGTCTGATGCAACAAGTGAAGCATTGCAGTAGAATGCTAGTGCTGCAGTGCATAATGAGAGTGAATTATTTGATGATTACGAACTCAGCCACAATTACGATAGTATGTAGTAACTCCTTTTTTTTAATTGATGGTCTTAGGCCCTGTTTTTTAGTGCGAGATTACTCCAGCGTTAGATTGACCTCGAGTTAACGCTGATGGATACACGTTTTTAAGTCAGTATGAGGTCCAGTATTCACTCAGAATTAATTCATCAATTTAGCTAGATTAATTTTGAGTCAACTCCGTATATCAAAAACAGAAAACCCAGTTTCCATCACAGTTAACTCGGGGTTATTCTAACCCGGAAATAATCTCGCACTGAAAAACTGGGCCTTAATGTCTATTCAGCCGTTTTTGAATAGCTTGAATTTTTTAATTGAATATGAATCTAAGGTTTGATAGGGTCGTCCAATCTGTGTTACGGAATGTAGTTACCTTACCGCGCATTACCTACTGCTTGAACAGAATGGTGTAGCTGCGGCTTCAGCATGTAGCATTGTTAAATTCGAGGCCAAGCCAATCCTATAATACGTCTAAAATGTGTGGCTTTAGCATAAGCTGCAGCACAAGTTCACTAAACTTCAACTTTCGCATATGCTGCTTGCTGCTTTTAGCATAGACATTTGTCAAAAAAAAACAAAAAAACTAAAACAAAGCAAAATGCCTAATGGAAAATTGACGTTCTATGTTACACCATTCTAGACGAGCTTGCTACTTTATGAGATACTTTTTGATTGTTGTTTTGACAGTTCTGCTTGCTGCTGCACCATTCTGTTCTTTATATTAACTCCGTTTGCATCTTTTTAAGAAATCATTCATAAGATTTTAACACACATTTTAAGTCAGTCATAGTAATATTTTTAAATTGAAAGTATAAATAGTAGTAACAAATATTTGAATTACTATAATTTTTTTTTGAAATATTGGCCCCTATTGCGGTTGTCGATCAGAGATCATCACCATCGATCAACCGCACAATCGGTATTGTGAAACATGATCGACTAGTACTTAAATTATTGTGAATGAAAAGTATCCATTGTGAATTATTCATACTTAAGGCGTTTTTCTTTTTAAGCTCGGAGCAGTGCACTGAGCTGTCAAAAGATCTGTGTTTCTTTTTTAGCTCCGAGCGCTCAGAGCGCTCAACTTGTGTTTTTTTTTCAATCAGAGCCTGCTCGGAACGCGCACGAAGTAGAGCGCATCCAACTTCATGTTTCATGTTATTTGACAGATTGTAAGTTGATTTCTACTGATCATGATAGTGAAGTGCTCAAGTGTGTTTCATTATTAATGTCGAATGCCTTTCATTTTGCCAGATTTGATCGAAAAAGTTGACTTTTTTCCTTCCTATGGATCTTGAATAAAAAAGTTGCTTTTTTTTCTTTGATTGTAGGTAGGTAGGTAAGATGGCGGTTTCGCAGAACAACTGTTCCGAAGAAACCCAATTAGCGCGGAAAAGCGCCGTTTTGATACCATAACTCGTTTGACCTAATTTTTGTGATATAGTGGTAGTGACTGTTAAGCTGAGGGGACTAGTTTTTGGTCTGTGCCCGCAGTCACAAGGGAAGAACCTGGCTCACACTGTGTGCTGGGTGGTTCCATTTGGACTGACAGACGACCAATTAACTTTACACCAGATCTATATGAGGCTAGGCCCGTTCAAAGACGGTACACCTGCCAGGTGTAAATCCGTGTTTTGATGCTTTCGCCGCAAGATAGAGTAAGTGCTAGTCCGAAAAGCTATTCCTAAAGGTAAGTTCCAGAAACTTAAAAGGTGAAAGTTGAAATGGAAAGTGAGTGAGTGCTTTGAAAAGCTAAGGGGACCAGTTTTTGGTCTGTGCCCGCAGTCACAAGGGAAGAACCTAGCTCACACTGTGTGCTGGGTGGTTCCATTTGGACTGAGAGCCTGCCCAATAACTTTACACTAGATCTATATGAGGCTAAGCCCGTTCAAAGACAGTTTATACCTACCAGGTATTAATCAGTACTCTGATGCTATTGCCAAAGATAGAGTAAGTGCTAGTCCGAATAGCCAGTCCTAAGGAGAAACAGGCTACCAAATGCCTGGAGGCGAGATCTAGCCAGGGCCGGACAGTGGCAGAGGAAATGCTCAATAGTTTCCTTCTCCAGCGGATTTCTACAACTACGGCAGTAGCTGTTAAAAGGTATGCGCAGTTTAGCTGCGTGTTCGCCTATTGGCCAATGGCCAGTGACGATTGCAACGACCCTGGCCGTGTCTATTCTGTTTCGTTTTATTAAATCATTCGATCTGTTTTTGTCATAGGTTGGCCATATCTTTCTAGTTATTTTACAGGTTGCCAAACCTTGCCACCTCTTTGTTGATTCTGAAAGGAAATGGTCATATATTCTGCCCTTCACGAAGCCCAGTGGAAGATCTACTGATTCCGCCTGAGAGACGAGAAGGGCTGATCCTTGCCTAGCAAGATCATCTGCTCGCTCATTGCCTTGGATGTCGCTATGGCCTGGGACCCATACGAGAGAAATTTGTATACTATCACTGAAACCTGAGAGCTCTGCTCTTCATTGATGAACTATCTTTGAAGACACCAGGCAGCTGTTAATTGCCTAAATTGCAGCTTGGCTATCTATACAAATGGCTACATTGTGAATATTATGGTTAGATATTGTTTTTTGTTTGAGTATCCTACAGGCTTCCTTAATAGCAAGCACTTCAGCTTGAAATATGCTGGCAGCGTCGGGCAGGCAGAACGATTGATTGTATTGCATATATTTCTGTAGAAGCGATTAATCATTCACTATACTTCACTTTATTGACAAATTGCACAATTTACAACAAAATTCACGCACAATATCTGACAGAATGAAAATAAAATCATTTAAGTATGTGTAAATCTGGCTACAAATCGAGATTCATGTCGAACTCCGAAAAGTTGATCTGAAGGGGAAAAAAGCAACTTTTTTGTCTATGGATCATGATTATTTGAGAATTTTTCCTCTCATATCAATCTTTTTACGAAAAAAAGCAACTTTAATCCGAAAAAATTCAACTTTTTATTTGAAAAAAATTCGTCATAAATAAGAGCGCTCGGAGCTTACTCTGCTCATAGCTTACTCGACAATCAATCAAAAATTTGATTCTTAATAAATTAAAAATGAGTTTTTGATGCAAGAATATTTTGTTGAGCCAACAATTTATAATTCACAATTTTACAAGAATTGAAAATTTTTCGGTTAACAATGTTTTTTTTCTGAGTGTAGTATATTTTTGTACAAAATTAGAAAACTAAAAACGAAAATGGATACAATTGATGTATGGTTGAGTGATTCCGAATCTGAAGAGAGCAACTCAAGAAGTTCGGTTTTAAAAACTATCAGAAGACGAAAGCAAATAAGAGATGCTTCCAATCCCTTAGAGCATGATGATAAACTTTGAATATAATTAATACAACATGCATATCATAATCTATTGTATATAGGTACATATTGTATCATTATCATCTATTTTCCATGAGTTTTTGTACAAACTCCTGTAGCGATTTCTTTATTTTCTTTCATAAAATTTACCAAATGTCTATTTTTTTTTGAAACTTGTTAAGCAAATTATCAAAAATTATAAAATACATTGTTTTATTTATCAGCCCTTTTTTTACTCATTTTGTCCGCAACGAATTCTTTTACAACTATCTAACACCGCAACGATCACGAAAATGGCGTCGACAACAAGCGATCGTAAAATCGACAAGTATCGATCATGATCGACACTCGCAATACCGATTTCTCAATTTAGCGACCGTTGATCGCTTGTCGTCGATTAGCGATCAGCAATCGACAATCGCAATAGGGGACGTTGTCTCTTATTGCTTGAATGCTAGCATTGAGTTTATACACATAGAGAAATCATGTATAAGTTGCAAATACTGGTCGTAGGATGTTTTTACTATTAACTTGTTTCTTTTTTCCCTCTTGAGTGTTTTTCGTTACAGGGAATTAAGGCAATACTAATTACTTGATATGCTCAATTAGCGACATCTACTTCTGTAAGTTTAAAACCATCTTGATTCCTCTATGAGTATTTATGTCATATATCGAGTGGTTTTTTCGTAATCTCAAACGAAGCAAAAACGAGTCAAACATTTTTTTTTTGCGTTTAGGAACTCCGCCTGTGTTAAGAGAAATCAGAAATTCAAACATAAGAAAAAAATTAAATAATGTAAATAAAATACAATTGTTATTTTCAATATCTTATTTTTTTTTTATTATTATTATTTTTGTTTAGAAATAAAGTACAATTAAGAGGTTACACATTAAAGGTTTGTTTAGGGCGAAATTAAAGCTGGTGTTTTGTATGCGTTTAAAAATCATCTTATTTCGATTTTCTGTTCTTCAACATCTTTTGTTCGTCTGCGCACTTGCTTGTTATCGTCAGACGAACTTCTTTCGGAGATACTTTCTTCTTCTTTTTCATTATATAGATTATATCTTCTACTTTAGCGGAATCTAAAGCCTTTTTATGTGGCTTATTCATGTTGAGAAAGGCCGGGGATTGTTTGCCGGTAAGGCTATGCGTCGATAGCACTTCCCGTCCAAATATTTCTACTAGCAATTTTCTTGTAATGATTGCAGATGATAAATACCAGTCAATTTTGAAAAAAACATCTTTCTTTAGCAGTGTCCCATTTGGCCCAATAATGACGTATTCCGGTTTGTTTAAGGGTAAGAAGGGAAATCGATCATTGTTTTCATCCGTTTCGGTATCCCCTGTAATTTTTGTAGTTTGTTGTGAACTAGTTGGATGGTCCGGGGAGGAATCTGGTGTTTTGAGGACGGTATTCTTAGTCTGATCCTTAAGCACTCTATGTTTTCTTTTCCCCTTCGGCTTTGGAATATTGGGCTTAAAACTGTCCATGTCATCAATAAGAACTCCTTGCATTTTTAAATTTTCCAGCTGCTGGGTTATAATGTCGGCCATTTGGATTATTGATTGGACTTTCTCGTTCTCTTTATCATAATATGAAGTTTGATTCTTTTCTGGCTGTGGTGATTTTTGTTTGATATTGGATTTGCCTTTGGAGGATTTTACATTTAATATAAAATCTTTGATGATACGTTCTTGGATGTTTACGTCGGAAATATCATCTACAGCTCCAGCGTTATCTGCCACTAGTTTTTCCATTAAAAGTGCGATTTCTATTTCCGTTTGATGTTCGTTTGCCTCTTCTTCTTCTTCGTAGATGTATTCCGTAATACGTCGTTTACGGTTAATCCTTGCAGATGTTTGTAGAGCCATTTTTGTAATTTTTGATTTGAATTTATTCCTTTATGTTGGAAGTGTCAGACCACAACGAATAACTTAGTTTGAATGAGGAATAATTTTTTGTGTAAGGCTGTTATATAGGATGAAATTTAAGTTAATGACATCCCTTCATTTCCAAGAAATTTTAACAGGTAACTAAATGCTTTCTCCTGTAATTAAAGAAAGGGATGGATTAATATTTTCATTGTTGGGAGGGGTGAGTCAATTCGTGTGCAAAGGTATAGATTTTTGTTTGGAACATTTTGTTTTTTTAATGTTTGGACGATTCAAAATAAAGCTATTGAAATATAGTATTTTAAAACTGAAATGTTCAATTTTCTCACTGTTTTCAGTTGTCAGTGTTTTGTCCAATGAAGATTTCAAAGATCAACTCCAACTTCAAAATTATTTTTGTGTGAAGAAATTGTTTTAAATGATTGTCATCATTGTCAAAACAAAATTTCACCCTGATTGTGTTTCACTTGTGTACGTATTTGACTTGCCCCCCGGTTGAGCTTTTGAACGTGTACAAAATTTGTATTTTTTGCTTTTGAGAAAAATATCTTCTGTTTTATACTAAAAAGCTACAAACATTAGGCAGGTATAGGTATTTCAGGATACGCGCCTGTAATAATTAGCAAATATGTGTGTGTAGTGTATGTGTTCTGGTTATGCGTATGTGTTCTGGGATATTTCAAAGATACATACATTCTAAATACCTGTGCGTTTAGCGTTCCATATACAAGTAATTTGTGAGAAAAAAAAACCTAGCTTAGACGTTGGTATTTTTTTGTTTTATGATGATTTTTACTAAACCACGTTAATAGATGTGACTTTAATTCCCATATCTTCGTGTGGCAGACAGTATGTCTAGGAAACGAATATTGAAACATAGTTGGACAGGTATCAGCAGCAGGAAATTGGTTTTTCGTTTTCAAGGTTTGAACATTTTATAATTTGCGGCAAAGTTGTAAAAAAAAAATTACGAGCCAAATAAAACAATAAACCTAAATCTTGCAGATCATTGCAAACAGAATTAATTTTTAATGTTTTTTTTCGAACTAAATTAGTCTCGTGTGTGGAGGCCCAATCAATATCAAAATCTTGGTGATAACCCGATGATTCCATTGCGCATAAACGATGACACGAATATCGGCTTGTCATCATTGATTGTTTGTTTTTGTTGGTCTCCATTGGATTATCTGACGACAAGCAGATATTCCTGTCATCGTTAATGTGCAATAGAACCACGGGGTCATCTTAAAAACTTTAAGGAACCTGTGGCATATTTCTCAAAATTACAATAACAATTACAAATATTGGCTTGTAAACTACAATTACGAATTCGCTAAAATATTTTGTTTGCTGCGAGTTTAATTATCCAACCCCCTCCAACTGTGTAGGAATAAATACAACACCTTATAGGTACGAAGATATCGCGCTAATAATGACATTCTCATTAACAAAGCTTTGATAAATTAAGATATTAGGATTTTCTTGCGAATAATAACCTTCCAAGCGTTTTTTGTTTAAAAATAAATCTTATTTAAGGACCTGTTTGTTCACCTTCGCTTAGATTCTTTCCCTTTAAAAATCTCAATCTCGATGAATGAACATAAATGTGAAGTAGAAAACAACAATTTTGTTTATTTGTTCTAAGTGCAGCCAGGTATCGCTGGTAGGTTTATAAAAAGACACAAACCTTCATCGTTAAAAAGGTTAGAAACTCGGAAAACATCTTCCTCTCAAAAAACAACCTCTGACAAATCAAATTCTAACGACAAATCATTAAGAAAACTTCGAAAAATATAACAGCGTATAGAGTTCTACGTTTTAACCTAAAAAGAATTCAAACCTCGTTTTATAGAGAAGAGCCTACATTGTGTCCGATTTGTTACCACTTCTAGAAAATAGGTATGTACCAACAATCTTGTAAAAACCTGATATACTTAAATAATGCATCTACTTTTTTTTTCTTCAAAGGCGCATATTTTTCAAGTGACGAATAATAACAATTGCAACGATATTCGAAATAATCAACATTTTAAGCCTTTAACACCATGTCGGTGTTAGCAATTTGCTGATGAAACTAGAAAACGTGACAGATCACCCGTCGCAACCTTGAAAATAGTTGTCTATTGTAATGTAAATGAATATTTTTTTCTTTTATTGTTATTAACAAATTAAATAAAGTAGATAAATATTATAAGAAAATGTAGTATTAGTTTGATTTCATTAATTCCAAGTTGATTCTTTTCCAATTTTATTTAAGAAACGTGAGAAAATAGAAGGCTACACGCAACCCCACACTTCTATCAATTGAGTTGCAATTAATGAGAAATTTGCTGCAATTGTAATAAGAATTTCACAAGTGATATCTTTAAAACAAAAATATTAGCAAATGAGTAACTGTTCTTTGTGTTTGAAATCAATTAATTAACTCTTGATATCTGTTGCCGAGATTGCATGTGAAATATAATTTTCTGCGGCTTATTACGGCACAGGGCGAACGTACAGATAGACCGACGACAAACGGTCGAACAGGCTACTGACGACGATGACAACAGCAACAATTCGTTGCTGGTAGTTGTTAAATTAGTATTATTTATGGAAATTTATATATATACAACATCTCAACGAATATATTAATTAATAAATACAATTTAATATAAATGCAACGGGGGGAGAGCGTTGTTTGACGAGTGGCCCGGGGGTATTGGATAAACAAATGATTGATGAGAATGCTTAGCACATTTAGAGTGGCCTTCAAATCAACGGTCGTTACCTTTGCAGAGGGGGTGTGTTTAGGGTAATGAAAAATATAATACTTGCATAGAAACAGCAGACACGGAATCTAGAATTTAATTATTATTTTTTTTTTAATAATTTTTTTTGATCTATGATGAGATGAGAATCTTTTTATTGTGACGCTTGGCGCGTGCATTATAATATCGTATGTGTCATCGACTTGATAATGAAAATGACGATCAGGTTTGCCATTGTTTTGAATTTTCTCAAAGGTTTCTTTTTTGAATGCAAAAAAATTTGCCATTTAACTATCTATAATATTATTGTGTATTAGTTGATATTGTTTCTCGAGTGTACAGGTAGACAAAGTTATACACATCAATGGTCACGTTCTGACCAATTCTGATCTTAATGAGAGGATATACTTACTTCGTCTTATCCTCGTTAACAAAAAGATCAATTTGAAATAAAAAATTATGAAGGGGCTGCTTGCTGGCTTCTTCGTGTCACGTTGATGTCGATATCGATATCTAGACAATATTTTAGATATTGCTTAAATTTGTTAATGATATAATCTTATATAATATGTATGTATTTGCATTTGGGTACAAACATAAAATTTTTCAAGGACAATATTAAAGTAGCTACATATATGGAAGTGCTTCTTTGTGTAAAAAATTGGTTGTGTTTAAAATTTCAATAAATCTCTTTCATTTTCGAAGTTATCAGTTTGGCAAAATTATTAAAACCAGACATGGCACGATGTAATTCTTCCGTCTCTATTCATGTTAAGTAGATATATCGATATTAAATTTTTTTAACACATTTGCACATTTGGTCGATTGCTGCACAGGTCCACACACAAATTGTCCTTGAGATGCAAGTATGCAATTATGATATGTAATTATACTGATATTCATAAAACAAAGAAATATTAAAATAAAAAAAACTGCTTTTGTAGCCAGGAGACCATTAAGTCCGAATCCAATAATAAATAAATATATAAATATAAGAATAAATCCAAATCCATTTTCTATGTTGATATACCTACGTATTTTTAATCTCGGTAAAAAGTTGTAGCGTAACCTTGAAGCAAATTTAATTCTTACAACATACATTTTTCCGATCATTCCTATCGTTCTTATTTGAAAAAATGATTTGATTTGATTTGTTTAAAATTATTATCTTTTTTCTTATCATTTAGATCGAACAAAAAATACTTAATTTTTTGATGCAAAGTAAGGTTCTTGCTCTAAAGCCCATATGAGCTGAAGATATCTGTACAGGATATCAACAATGAACATAGTATGTCTAATTCCAATACTACAAAAACAAATCATTGTGCAACTGTATTGTAGATTTCCCAGCTTTTGATTTGCCGGGGGGTTTTTTTTTTTCATCATCATGATTGGCTAGTTGATTTCGTTCATTGGAAGGATCTGAATTCTGGAAAGTCATTTGCGTTTATAGCAGTTGATTAAAGATTTTTAACATCACCTTCGTGTTCACTAAAGTCTTCCTTTAGCTGTCTTCACAGACTCACACTTTTTATTCCTTGTCGAAGCATCTTTTCCCCAATACCTTACCCTCGCCAGAGTTAAACCTTAGATACTTCGGTGGTCGGTTGTAAGAACCCCAAAGCCTCTAGTTTATGAATTGGAATTGTTTAATGTCTGAGTTCAATTGAAATACTGAATGGTGGTGTAGGGATACTTATGGGTTGGCATAAGTTTTGGCAGTCACTTATAAAACTGAATTTCGTTATTTAAAATATTTTCGAAAGTCAAGAGTGAAAGAGTCGCTGCTTTGGCAGGTTGTTTAACCAATAATTTTAAATGTCATCTTGTTTTAATTGTCTAATTTAAGTGCCATACCAAATTTAAATGAAACCGTTATATGGGAGGTACCCGTTATAGCCGGGCTAAACCAAAAATTAGAATTTATCCTCTAGGGAATCACCGAAAAGTGCTACAAAAGAAACATTTGAATAAAATCCGTCTAACCGTTTAGGCTGTATAGCTCTGTGAACAGACGACCGCACATACGCACATCCGCACAGAGAGACACCGACGGACGTGATGACGAAACCTACTTTTTTAGGATTCTCTATCATCGTATGTCAGGTTTGATTAAAACCTCGAAATTTTTAACACGAACCCTATTGAGCAAGTACAAAATTTTGGATAACAATCAAAAATGACATAGACGAAAAATGTGGGTCTGAAAATTCTGTCTGTGTGTCTCTCTGTATTTCAGTCTGTGTGAATCAACACATACATACATCCTAAACGGCTGAAGCGATTTACTTCAAATTTGGCATGTAGAGTAGACCATTCCTTAGAGGAGAAATTGAATTTTTTTAAGGTCAAAAAAATAACGGTACTTGCCATATAACAGTTTTGGAAAAACTTAATTTTTTCGAAAACGTCTCCAACGATTTTCTTCAAAAAAAATTGGAGATGGTTTTTGTCTGATTGTCTGAGATAAATTGCAAAACAAAATTGCAACGCCTATTAACGGTACATACCTGCCACAGAACCGTTATTTTTATTTGAGCTATTTTATTAGTAGGTTACTCGATTTATATCTAAAACAATATTTTTAGAAAGGGATAGATGACTAGATCAAATTTTAGTACCAAAACTTTGCAAAAATACTTAGTTTTCATTTTAATTAATTTATTTAATTTATTTATTTTCTTGTAAATGCAATATGCAACAACTTGACCAAAAAATTTTATTGTTTTGTACTATAAATGTAAACTATTTAGTTATTAAAATTTGTCATATTTAAATTAGCAAAAAAATAGAATTTATAAAAATTATTAAGTAAACATCGATTTATTTAAAAACCGCTCTAACAATGTTGGAATTAGGTAAACTTATATTTAGGCAATATACATTTCTGTATACTTCGATTTTTAGCCCTTTTGTGAAATATTCCCCATTTTTGTTTTTCATTTATATTTAAACAAAAATATTAAATTAATTTTTATTAAATTTAATTTTATTTTCGTTGCAACTTGCCTCAAAAACAAGGTCGTGCGACCCACAAGAGCAAATTGCTTCATTTTTTACCTTCATTGCCTATGTCTTTTCTTATTTATGTTATATTTTTTCATATAAATCTTATTTTTTTTTTGTGGCAACTTGCCTTAAGAACAAGTTCGTGCGACCCAGTCGTGCACTTTATTTTTTATTTACATTTACAGACGAAATACAGACTGATTTACTTCGAAGATTGCGAAAATATGAGGGCATCCAGCTTACTCTGTGTATGCGCTAACTGTGTCGACCATATATCCTAAATTATATTCAAACATTGATGCCAAAAGTTAATCTGTCAATTGAACCAACTTCATTATTTAAAATATTTTTTTTCAACTTTTATACCATTATACTAATTGTTTTTATTTTTTAATAATATTTTTTTTAATAATAATATTTATAATTACATAATACTATTAACCATTTTTAATATATTATTTCTCTTTTCTTCTTTTCAGAAAATCAAATCATTCAATAGGCAATACATTCGCAGTTAACAGCGTACCATTTCGTTTGCTTTCGCAATAGAAATGAGATGAAATGGAAGAAAAGTGAAGACGTTTTAATAACTTTTCATAAAATGATACAGAATTTATATATATGAATTCTTTGGAACCTTAGATCAATATCATTGTCAAAAACCAAATATAAAAATTCCCGAATTCTCAAAAACAAAGATTTATAAATGTTTGAACTTCCGTCGTCAATACCACCCATACAACCACCATTTAAAATAACGCTGTCATTTGCGGTTTTGTTGCTAACGTCCACAATATTGTTGTCGTCTTTAAAACCATCATCTTTAAAAGCAGCATCATCAGCAGCAGCAAAGCCAGCAGCAGATGAATTCGTACTCTTTTCTATGTCACGGTATTCAATATTATTAACATTGTCGTCATTTTTGCTGTCGTCATTACCGTTATTGTATTTGTTGTCGCTGTCATCGTTTCCATTAAAAAATAGAACAAATGAGTTCCTTCCAAAACGTTAAAATTATTTTCAACAATAACTCAAAAATTATTTAACACCAACAACAACAAAGCCATAACTCTAAGTTTTGTATTTGAATCAAACCAGGAACAACTACAGCAACAACTAGAAATCAATCAAAACTCAACAATTGTGATCAAATCGAAGGATAAACAAAAAAAAAAAAACATAATAAGTGAAGCATCCGATTTAGCTTTAAGCAACAGCAGCAGTAAAAGAATAATAGGTAGACAAAGGAATTCAAACGCATTAAGGACAAGAGGAGGAGATGGTGGAAGTGGAAAAAGAAAAATACTTCTGACTGTATTTCGGGAAATTCTTTATTAAATAAAAAAAGCAAATCTCCTTGGAGATACAAAAAACAAAATAAAAAAACACAAAATCAAGGAAACCCATATGCGCATCCGCATTGTCTCAAAATCTACCTTCCTCTATCCGCGGAATGAAAGACTTCTTTTAAAACAAACTGTATCATATATTTTTTTTGTATAATCTAAGGAAACAACAAAAACACAATCACGACGGAGACTAAAAGAGAAAACGTATTTTTAATTTTTTACAAAATGGCAAATACTTTATCAGTATTGATACGAAATGTTGTCAGCAAGAAGCGCCGACGGTACACAGAAGGGGGCTTTAACTTGGATTTAGCTTGTGAGTAAAAGATTTTTCTTTTTCTAAGTTATTTATAATTAATTGAGTTTTATTGCACTCTGATTGATTTTTGATACAACTTATACCATATATCATTAAAATTATCCCATTCAAATCTTTAACTCGAACGTTTTGCACTTTTTCGTTGTTGTTTGGGGCCTTTATTTGAAGACTCTGGAGTATTATCGTGCATTCGCCACATCCGCCTAAGAAATTCTTCTCTCGAAAAAAAAACCAGTATCTTCTTTGTCGGATCTCCAGTAAGGTATCATTCCTGTGTTGAAGTTGCTGATATCAATTCCAGCGATTTGCCCTAGACGGTGGACAGATGCTGATTTGTTTGTTGATAGCAAATATTTGGTATCGTTTTCGTTTGCTTTATCTCGAACAAGTTTCGTCTGTTCTTCAATCAACATTAATAACTATGATAAAATCCTTTATTCGGTCATACTTCCTTTTACCCATACTTTATTTGATACATGCACCCTACCAAAACATAAATCTGTATCTAGTGGTAAGGCATCAGATCAGCGGCCTTGTTTTTCTTAAGCTTTTTATAGCCAAGCCTAACTCTTTCGCTTAGACGGATCTCATACGCTGATACGGGAATTTCAATATTCATTATTTTGTTTTAACTTGGTCTGACAGTTTTTCAAGTACTCGTTCCATTAAGTTCTATTCTGATAAAGCTTATGTTCACTCAACATAGCTTTTATTGTGCAATGTGCATCTCGTTATAAAGTTGCCTCCACCCCGTACTTGTCCGTATTGTTAATGTTCATTATAAAAATTTTTTGTTTCTTTATTTTTTTTAAAAAACTGTTGTCTAACCTTTTAGGTTTAGGTTTAGGTTTATGTGGCTGTCAGGAAGACTACTGACACACTTAGACCACAGATAGGTCCGTTGTGATACCACGAAATGAGCGAGGGAGTATTTCTTTAATTAAACCAGTTGGAGCTTCTTATGAAGCGATGTAAAGATAGAATATCAACGTTCGACATATCGCTTGGATCGTCGAAAAAGAAATTACCCAGCCCTCTACTATTCATACTTTACTATTCATACTTTTCTTTTAGATATTTGTGACAATATAATAGCTATGGGCTACCCAGGAGAATACATACAAAGTGTTTTCAGAAATCCCATGAATGATGTTTGTCATTTTTTCGAAGTCACACATCCAGAGCACTATAAAGTTTACAACTTGCGCTCGGAAAAAGCCTACGATGTCAATAAGTTTCATGGAGTAAGTTTGTTTTTTGTTGTTGTTATTTAAGTTTTTTCTTATCGACTTTTTTATTTTGTATTTTATTTTAGAGAGTTTCAGTGTATGCATTCGAGGACCATAATCCGCCGACAATAGAACTGATAGATAAATTTTGTAACGACGTAGATAGTTGGCTGAACGAAGATCCGAATAATGTTGCAGCTATTCACTGTAAAGCTGGGAAAGGACGTACTGGTAAG
Organism: Baccha elongata; assembly: GCA_951217065.1. NCBI lineage: Eukaryota > Metazoa > Arthropoda > Insecta > Diptera > Syrphidae > Baccha > Baccha elongata. The sequence continues at coordinate 244,056,798 of OX578272.1, forward strand.
TTATAGTTTGTTGATTATTAAAAATTGTTTATAATAATTTGTTGTTTTTATTTCTTTATTCCCACTTTTTAAGGAACAATGATTTGTTGTTATTTGTTGTACAGTGGAATAAAAACGACAGATGAAGAAGCACTTGCCTATTATGGGGAAAAACGAACGATGAACAAAAAAGGTGTAACGATACCATCCCAGAGGCGGTATGTCCATTATTATGCGAGACTGATACAATCGAAACTAAGATATGAGAGGCGAACGCTTCAGGTGATTTTTTTTATAGAAACTTAATGTATTTCATGTTACTAAATTATTGTATTTTTTAGCTTTGCGAAATTCGATTTACGCCTGCGACCGTCTTACAGGGCACTGTGCAATGTTCAATTTCGACCATGGAAGAAATTGACTGTACAGAAACTCGAACATCGAATATTTCTGCTGGTTCTTGGACAAAAGTAACAGTAAAAGTAAATACTAAACAAAAAAGTTAAGAAAACAAACAAATTTATATTAAAACTTTTTTTAATTTTATAGGAATTGGACCGATTTCCAATTGATTTTCGCAAGACATTTATTCTAGAATTGGATGAACACAAAGTGTTTGTTACTGGTGATGTTAAAATTGAACTGAAGAAAATATTTCATTTTTGGTTCAATTCGTATTTCGTTTGTGATAGTAAAAGTAAAATGAAATTAATTTTTATTTCTGTAAAAGAAAAGTTTTTTTTTCAACAATTTTTTTTTTGTTATAGATTGTGTAGTTGAAGGAGAGGATTTGAAACTGATTTATACACTTCCCAAATGCGAAATAGATGATGCTCACAAGGATAAGGAACATAAATTGTTTCCTGAAGATTTTAAGGTAATTAAATTATAAAGAATGAGACTATTTCAATATTTATTAACATGTTGATGAAATGGAATAAGTAGTATGCATCTATTTACGAAGGGAATTCAAAATATTGTCGGTATCGATATAAAATAAAAATTATATTTGTTTTTCAACACAATATCTTCTTGCATTAATGCCGTTATTGATTGCATCAAGAGATAAATATGTCAGTGCACTCCCAAAAATATGGATCCTTCTTCTCTTCAAATTATGCCTTAATTGCCCTTTTTAAGTTCTGCACCCGTGTTTCGCGACTGCATGGACTCCTGTTTGCTTTCAGGGTCATAATGATAAATCCACGTTTCGTCCCTAGTAACAATTCGATCGAAAATTGAGAAAGGATGTTCACCACAGATCTGAACGAACTCTCTACAGCTTTCTGTTTGCACTTTTTTCTCAAACCGAGAATATTTTGTATTGTATCAATGTACAGTTTATTAATAAAGCTTAAAATGTATTCAATAGTGTTTACATACACTATTACCACTTAATGGTATGTTAAAAATCATGCTTCGTCATTTCGTCGGTAGTGGCAAAATGTCTAATCAGTGGAGGGAAAGTTACCTTCTCCCATTTGCAAGGGAATGGTTGCATTAGTGAGAATAAAAAAGATTGATTGAACTTCACATAATAACATCATAGTAAATAACATTGTTGTATGCTTTAGGTTATTGTCATGTTCTTATGAGATATTATTAGACCTTTAAAATATTCCAACAAATTAGCAAGGAAGAAAGAATAACTAGTCCAATAACAAATGAAACTACATGCGAAAGCATTTAGTTGGTCTCATACGCTTTCTGGGGTCAACACGGAGAAACCTCATTATACACTTAAGTAGTATATACTTTATAGTCTAGACTCTAGACAACATCGTTGTAAAAGAAGAGAAACAACCCATCTGTATCATTACTTTTTTTATTTAAAATTTTTCATTACATTATTAGGCATTACATATTTTTATTTAATTTTTTTTTATTACATTATTATTATTATTATTATTTAAATGACTTGGGACAGATTTCACTGGATATCACATTATGATTTTATATCATCAATACGGTCTTAGTCTAACATTTTCCTTGTCATTATTATTTTGTTTCATGTCACGCCATCTTTTAAGTTTCGCTTCATCTGCACATTTCGTTGTTATAGCCATGCGTATTTCCTTGGGAGTTGCAATAGTTCGACTGGTTACTAGGTCAACTATATCTGAAACTACATAAGGATCCAATGGTTTCTTTGAAGGTTTATTAATGTCTAAGAAAGCAGGAGATGGTCTGCCCGTCAGACTGTGTGTTGATAAAAAGTCACGATCAAACAAGATGACAAGAATTTTTCTCGTTATTGCTGGAGGTGAAAGATCCCAATCAATTTTCGACCAATTATCCTTTGAAATTGTGGTCCCTCTGGGTCCAATGATAACAAATTTATCGTCAAATGGGGATCGAATAGGATAATCAGGAATCGCTTTATTTACTTTGCCATTACTCCATGGAATTTGGTTTATCATTCCTGAGCTTTGAAGTGGTTTAATTGATATGTTTTCCGATGTTGACGATGATGATGATGATGATGCTGATGATGATGGTGAAGGTAGTGTTAATGATGATGATGATGATGATGATGATGAAGGCAATGTTGATGATGATGATGATGATGATTTTATGGCCTTTTTTGTTGATTTTTCTTTAGATTTTTTAGAGATTTCCTTTTCATAAACATCAACACCTTCTTTAACAAAAGCATCATATTGAAGTTGAACTTGATTTATAGATGCGAAAATTCCAAAAACTCGATTTCTGTTTTCTTCTTCTCTTTGTTTCTTGGTATCAATAGTATCAATAGTTTCATAGGCACCGGCATCATCATCACTTGATATATAAATGTCAGGTTCAGCTATAATGAGGTTTGACTCTTCAATTACCATGTCTTCCGGTGATGATTGTTCCTTGGTGCCTGATAATTGATTTTCTTTTTCTGCACAGCTTACGGATAAATCTTCGGAAAACAGATGCTGATCTGATTCAGATGCCTGATGGTAAGAAATTTGTGCGGGACATTTCAGAAGTAATGACTCCATTTTTAACTTATTTAATTTGGCTAAGATAATTGCCGATGATGATGTTTTAGTATCAGAAGCTCTTGTTATTTGTAGGTTGATATATTCCTCTACATTTTGCTTAAGTTTAGAAGCTATTAGGATTAAAGTTGATATGTTGATATTTTGATTGTTTGGAGTCAATTTTTTGAGTGAAGCATCAGCAAATTGTGTCTCGTTCTGAGGATTGTTTTTGGATTTAGGTGATGAATTTTCCATTTTCAATAAAGCATTTGTACTCCGAGCTAAAATTTGCATTTGTTGAATTGATTTTTCATATGCATTCGATGCATCTTGGCTGGGAATGTTAATATCGAAATTTGTTGGTGAAGATTTCTCCAACGAATCGTGGATGGGAATATTTATATCACACTTTGTTGGGCTGGATTTGTCTGATCCCATTGATGAAGGCGATGAAGGATATTCATATGTAATTGGAGGTTCATTGTTATAAGCGAAATGTTTTGGTTTCGGGTCGTTAGATTGTGATGAACTTGCTTCCATCTGATACTGAAGAAGCTGCCGCTTTCGAAAGTGCTGTAATAAATATAAAAACAAAACTTGTTAGAATTTTTTTTCAAATTGAATTTTTTAAATCTGTTTGTTTAAATTTATTAAATAAATTTGAGAAACTTACCATGCGAGCATCCATTGTTACGGCCGTTTATGTTCTAAGTTCGTTTATTATTTAATATCGTTTCCGTTCGTTTATTATTCAATTTATTGGACTGTCCTTACGGTCTCGATGCAACAAGTTGAATGTTAAAGTTTAATATTTTTGCTCTGTTTAAATAAGAAATATTTTCCGAGATTAATATTTTTCTCTTCAAAATGTGTTACCCATTTGAAGGATGACAAATAAGTGATTAGATATATTTTTGATAAGTTAAAAGAGTGCAACGAAATGTCGTTATTTTTTTCCCCGTTAGTAAAATTTTGCGAATGTGTATGCTGATTTAGGAAAACGTTTTAGCAGGTAAAATATCCTTACTACCTGTTTGTCTAATATAATCTGCGAGGACTGATTATTTCTGCGAATTATGCAAAGTGGATTTTTAATGTTGTTGTTATTTTTTAAATAATATGTACAAGGTATTCCGGGTGCAATAAAAGGTTTGAGTGTAATATTTTCTGCTGACAAATCAGAAATGCTTTGACACTAATTATGAGTGTTAGAATTGTTGTTTTCTTTGTCATACACAAAGATTATTGGTGCAGTGGTAATTAAAGAACAGTGCCAGCAATCGATGAGTATAGTTTGAACTATGAGTTGAATTACTTGTGTGTATGTAATACATAGTTGGTCGGGAATAGTTTTAGGATTTACATAAAGGACTAACAATTATATAATAATAATAATTAGCACAATATTTTCATGTAATTCGTTGTTTTAGATTTTACTAAGATATAAAATTTTACAAATAAGTAAGGTAAGGTAACAAAAAGATTCCCAAGAACGAAATTTCATTGAGGGTTTCTGACTAACGATTTTTCTTTTAGGAATTTTTAAACTACACTATATTTTTATGAAAAATACGTAATCAATAACACTTATGGATGTAGCTTATTTTATTACTTTGGTCATTTCGTACATTTTTGCTTCAAAAGTTGGTCGAATTCGCACAGGTTGCTTTATGATAACATTCATGATTTCGTTACCAATATCAAGTTATTAAAATAACAAAAATGAGGAAAATTCAATTGAAGGAAAATTCTTAAATTCCTAAAAACTTGATCGTATTGCATTTTTGATGTTTCACTTCAAGAACAAGTGATAATATTTATCGAATCTTAACAATTAAGACTCGCTCTCTCTGATTTAAGAGATTTAATCTGAAGTGATTTATATGTATACACGGATAGCTTTATGTTGTTTTACCTTTATACATTTTACTGAATTTTATTTTGGCAAATACCTTTTACTTACGATATTATGGGTTGGTAAGGCAAATTATTCGTTATGAATTTCGTATTGATTGAGATAACAATCAAGCTTGAAATTACGATGATAGAGAAGACGAAAATAGTGGGTCCCGCTATTTTGTCTCCTTGTCTGTTTACCTACAGCCTAAAAGGTTGAACCGATTTTCTTAAAACTTGGTAAAAAGTTATATCGTAGTAATATTCTCGGATTTTTTTTTTTTTTTAAGTTTTATCCTTAAGATAACGGTACCTGCCATATAAGCGTTACCAATTATTCCATTTTTTGGAAAAAAAAAATTTTTCTCAAAAAAATATAAATTTTGATAAAAGTTTTTTTTTTAATTCTTGTCAACAGTAAAATTTATCATCGGAAAAAATATTTCGAAAAAAGTTTTTAAACGGTGCTTCTCATAGAATAGTTATTTTTGTACCGAACATTTTGTACACTTACTGACCGATTTTGACGAAATTTGTTTTACAGGTAGTTCTTTTATGCCTGGTATTGCATGAACAATTTTCAAAATAGTGTGTTTTTTTTAAAGGATTTTTGTATGTTTCCGACAGTTTTTTTTTGCGACCCATCGTGCTCTTTATTGTTTTACGAATTTCTAATGTTCAGTAAACAAACAATGATAATGAAGTTCTAAATTGAATGGAAATGTGCATTGTACAATACAAATGACAGCTTGTACCTACTTGTTGTGTTGTCAACATCGAATCTATCAATACAAGCAATATACAATATCGATATTATTGTTTTCGATGGCTTCTTCAGCAAATTCTTTATTGAAAGATGTTGAAAATCATTATTGTTCTTGTATGTCATGTTGAAATCTGAATTGATTTTAAATACGTAATAATTTAATTCTCAATGCGAACAACAAATAAAGCTAAACAAGTAGTTTTATGACGATCATAATAAAGATGAATAGGTAGTGGATGAAATTCACACATCGCTTGTGTCTGATTGTTCACTCTATAACACAAAAAAAAAACAGCATCATCAAGTCGCACATCTTTGAAATTTTAACGAAAAACCCTGTGCAGTAAAATGTTGTTTATCTTTTTCGGTAAAAATATTGCGAATCTGTGTCCTTTCTACCTGTTTGTTATGAACTATACAAAATATTCCCAATAAAGTAGGTCGCCCTACAAAAGCACAAGATTTGAGAAATACGTTAGAGAGAATAAAGGTTGTTGTTGTAGAGCTAATTAAGATACAGTACCAGCGACTGACTAAAATATATTGTTGAACTAGTGTGAATTTTATAATTTTTATACAAAAAAAAATTGTTGGTCGCGAAGAGCTTAGCGATAGCAGATGTATACCTGAATCGCAATCCTGACTAAGATGTATCCTTTTTGGATTGTCTTTTTGTATGAATATAATGGAATAACAATGACATACTTGGCACAATGTTTTCGTTTAGTTTATGTAGATCTGAATTTATGACTGTAGCAAGGTATTTCAGAAATTAAAAGGTTTGCAAGTATGACATTTTATTGAGGCTTTTTTGTCGTTTCGCCAAATTACGACATTGCAACAACAATCATGGATGCTTGTTTTATTACTTTGCTAATCTAATAACTTCGGTTATTTGATTGAATTCAAATAGGTAGCTTAAGGTACCTGACATGAGTTTGTACCTAGTGTTCAGTTATTAAAGTAACAAGATAGATTAGATCTTTACTGACAAACCTTAAATGCTTTAAACCTTATTATGAAGTTAGAACATTTGTGAAGATTGTCATAGTTCATAGGTACCCAAAATCAGTAATTAGAGTACATTAACAGCGGCTGACGATAGGTATTGTTACTTGTGTGACTCTAACAATTAATGTGTTAAACAAAATTGTTGGTCGCGAAGAGGTTACGATAACACTATAGCAGATGAAGACTTATTCGTAATATTATTTCTGCCTAGTGTTTGCCCTTTTTGTATTGTTTTTTTTTGTATTATGATAATGGACCAACAATGATTTTTTTGGTACCTACACTATTTTCATATACATAGTGGGTTTCAGTTTTACTTTGATTTGAATTTATAATTGTTGCAAGTACGACATTTTATTGAGGGTTCACGAAAAAAAGGTTTTTTGTTTTTGTAAAAGCCATCGCATCGAATTATCTATAAGTATTTTGATAGCAAACACGCAGTACATAACAGTCATGGATGTTAATACTTATACTTTTTCATTACTTCAAATACATATTTCCTACAGATTTGCTTTAAACGTTGATCGAATTCACACATGTAAATTTTGGTATTTTACGTATGTACGTCGTACCTCGTACCCAATGTGAAATTACTAAGGCACATAACGTTTAGTTTTAAGCTGACAAAAAGCCCACATCAATCTTTGAGTTTGAATGAGCCCAATTGAAAGAATGTAGATAATCAATAGATCTATTGTTTTTGTACCTATTTGTACGGATTATTCGCAAGGAAAAACAATATAGGAAACGCATTTAGAGATAAAGGGAGGCAGCAGGCATTAAAAGCAAAAAAAAAAAAAATGTAATGGCACCAGCATTCAGTTGGGGTCTGACATGGAACAACCAGAAACAAAAGGCTTTCCGACGTTTTGTGAGGTCACCCCGACGAACCCGACACGCTGATCTTTAGATAAAGCTGTAAAGTGAAAAGGTTGTAGTCTCTCATAACATACGTCGGGGAAAAAATAAGAAAAGCGTTTTCTTATTTAAAAAAGATTTTTTTACCTACTCCTTAAAATTTTATTACCTAACAATTTATAACCCAAGTTTGTCTGGAACAGACCTAATTACCTATATATGTATCTTAAAAGTATTAAACTACTGAAATCTAATGGTTAAAGTGTGCAGCGAAATGTCATATTGCGAATGGGCATGCTGATCTCACAAAAGGATTTAGCAAGTAAAGTGTCCCTCCTACCTGTTTGTCTCTACGACTACATTGACTGATTCTGCGAAATATGCAAACTGGACATTTACATTTTTTTTTATTATTTTTAAGAAATATGTAAAAGGTAGGTCACACTATCAGAGTACATATGATATTTTATTAGGTTTGTCATAATATGTTTGAGGATAATATTTTTTTTTCCGTCAGTCATAAATGCTTAGAGAGTTATTCTGAGTTTAAGAATTGTCACGATTGTTTTTGTACTCATAAACAAAAACGATTGTATTCAAAGTACAGTACCATGGGCTGACGAGCGATTGTTGTATTTTAGTGACTCTATAGTAATTCCTGAATAAAAAAAATGTTGGTTGCGAAGTGTTAAGCTAAAGCAGATGAAGGCTGAAGTTGGCATAATATTCCAGACAATGTTTTGGTTTTCTGGATTGTGTTTTTGTATTTAGCTATATAATGGAGTAACAATGACATCCTGTTGTTACAATGTTTCATGTAGCTCGTGGGTTTCTATTTCATAAAAATCTGAATATATGATTGTTGCAGGGTAAAATTTTAGATATAAGTAGATAATAAAAATAAAGGTTAATAGAGGTTGAAAAGTACGACACTTTGTTGTGGATTAGTGATCGCCTTTTAGCTCTTTCAATATACCTATAATATTGCATAGGTGGAAAAAATACTGATTCAGGTAGTTTATGGTACCTGATTTCATAACAAATGTCAAGTTATTAGAACAACACGATGGATTTATGTGCCAAAATGTCAAATTAACATTTTAAATCCCCCTGCTAAACGGAGGGTAATAGACTCACATTAAATTTATTTTTTGTATCGACCCGACCCACACGCTCTCGTAAATAATTTATGAGTGACGGAAATGAAACGGAACGCTTATTGTGTACTTTTTCTATTTCTGTGTTAATTATTGCAATATGTTGACTATTGACTCCACTGCACTATCAACTGAGTTTAAAGAAAATGTGGATTACAGAATACTCGATGGAAGCGCATTGTAGCAAGAATAAACAAGCTTTCAAAGCTGAAGTCCAGCTCGGTTTTATGATATCTCTGTTCTGGCGTCAAACGATATGAAATGAACTGTCGATGTTTATATTCTTTTAGCAGACAAATAAATGGTCAAAGCATTAAAATGAGTTTCAATAAGAGAGAAAGATATGTGATGGTTTCTTGTATGATATGATCATATACATATATGATACTTTGGGCGCTGGATTCAGCAGAGAGAATCCCATTTATACATAGCCGATATAAAAACATCGTTATGAAAAAACGAGAAGTAAACCGTCATAACATAACATTTAAAATTATTTTTTTATTGTTACTAACTTGGAACAGATTTCACTAGATATTATATTATAATTTTGTATCATCAATACCGTCATAGTCTAACATTTTCTTTGTCATTATTAATATTTTTCATGTCTTGCATTTTTTTTAATTTCGATGCATCTGCACATTTAGTTGTTATAGCCAAGCGTATTATCTTGGAACTTGCATTAGTTCGGCTGGTTACAAAGTGGATTATATCTTGAACTACATCAGGATCCAATGGTTCCTTCTTAGGTTTATCAATGTCTAAGAAAGCACGAGATGGTTTGCCTGTCAGACTGTGTGTTGATAAAAAATCACGATCATACAGGATGACAAGAATTTTTCTCGTAATTGCTGCAGGCGTACGTTTCCAATCGACTTGTAACCACTTATCCTTTGGAATGGTGGTTCCTCTGGGTCCAATGATTAGTAATTTATCATCAGTTGGACATGGAATAGGATAATCAGGAATCGCTTTATTTTTCCAATTACTGCAATCACTCCATGGTATTTGGTAAAATATTCCTGAGCGTTTAAGTGATTCAATTGAAGAAACTTTATGAATAAATGATGGCGATGATGGTAGTGGTGGTGGTGGTGTAGTTGGTGATGGTGGTGGTGGTGATGCCGATGATGACGATGATGACGATGATGACGATGATGACGATGATGATGATGAAGATGCTGATGATGATGATGATGATGATGATGATGATGATGATGATGATGATGATGATGATGATGATGATGATGATGATGATGATGATGACGACGACGACGACGACGAGGATGATGATGATGAAGACGAGGATGATGATGATGATGATGATGATGATGATGATGATGATGATGATGATGATGATGATGATGATGATGATGATGAGGATGATGATGACGATGAAGATGGTGATAATGATAATGACGGCGATGGGGATAATGGTGGTGGGGAAGGTGATGGTGGTGGTAGTGGTGATGGTGATGGTGGTTGTGGTGATGTTGATGTTTGTGGTGGTGATGATAATGTTGATGCTGACGATAATGATGATGATGATGATGATGATGATGCTGATGATGATGATGGTAGTGCTAATGATAGTGATGATGACGACGGTTGTGTAGTCTTTTTTGATTTTTGTGGGATTCCGTTTTCATAAATATTAACACCATCTCTTGCAAAAGCTTCTATTCGAAGTTGAGTACGATTTATGAATATAAAAGTTCCAAAAATTCGACTTTTAATTTGTTCTACTGTTTGTTTCTGGGGTGTATCATCAGTATCAGAGTCAGTATCATCAGTATCAGATTCACCGGCATCATCATCACTTGTTATATAAATGTCAGGTTCGGCTGTAATAAAATTTGACTCTTCAATAGCCACGTCTTCTTCCGATGATGATGGTCCCTCGGAGTCTGATAATTCATTTCTTTTTTCTACACAGTTGCCGGATAAATCTTCTGGCAACTGGTTTGGCTCAGGAAAGTAGCAAGCTGCCTGATCATAAGAAATATGGCTAGGACATTTAAGAAGTAATGAATCTAATCTTAACTGATTTAATTTGGCTAAAATGACTGCGGATGTTGCTAAGTTAGAAGGATTTTTTGTTTGTTGGTCTATAAATTCTTTTAAAGTTTTCTTAAGTTGAGAAGCTATTAGGATTAATGTTGAAGTGTCGTAGGTAAGCCTCCTTTCCATCCAATTAAAACCGCTTTTTTGATTGTATGAAACCGATATTTCAAGTGCGGCAATATTATCAGCTAATTGTTTCATCTTTTGAGCATCGTTTGTTGATTCATGTGATAAATTTTCCATGTCCAATAAAATAACTGTGTTCCTAGCTAAGTTTCGCATTTGTTGATTTGTCATATTTTTATTTAGCTGTTGACTGGGAATACAACTATTATCAACATTTGTTGGTGTGGATTTGCCTGAATTCATTGATAAAGGCGATTGAGGATATTCGATTGTATTTGGAGGTTCATTGGTAGTGGCAAAATTAGTTTTTTTTCTGGCTTCATGTTCGGCTATCCTCACATCAACCTCATGCCTTATAATCTGCTCCTTGCGAAAGTGCTGTAGTAAATACCGAAAAATAACACTTAATATAAAGTTGTTTCAAATTGAATTTTTAAATTTGTTTACATATTAAGTTAAATAATAATCTGAAACTTACCAAGCGATGCATTGTTATTGTTGTTCTAATTGCGTTTATTCTTCAATTTGATTGTCCTTGCACATACGGTCTTGATGCAACAAGTTGAATGTTAAAATTTAATACTTTTGCTCTATTTAATTATGAATTAATTACCTAATTATTAAAGAATGAGAAATACAAATACACATGCATTTCTAAAATGTGTTAAAAGATCTTAATTTTAATGCAGAAAGTGTTGAGCGAAATGTCAATGGGTATTTATATTTCGTTGGAAACAATATCGAAAGTTTATGCTGATCTAACTAATCGTTTTAACAAGTGTAGTTTCTATTGTCTAATTTTTGTTATTATTATTCAATTTTTAATGAAAAATTCGCAGTTTCTATTCTTACAGATTTTCATACATAATCCCTAACAAAACACAATTTTTTTGTTTTGAATCAATCTTAAATTTTTCTTCTATTCTCTAATGTGTAAATTGTGCAGCCAAATGAAATGGAAATATTAGATATGTGCATGCTAGTCTTACAAAATAATTTAACAGGTAAAGCGTGCCCTATTTCTGCGAATTTTTTAAACTGGATAAAGTAGGTCTTCCTGTAAGAGTGAATATATGCCATTTTATTAGAGATGTCATAGAAGATATAAAAGAAACGCTTCGACACAATTTATGAGAGTTCTTTTCATCAAAGACTGTTGTTACATTGGTTATTAACCCGGTATCTCTGAACATCGGGATTGTTGGTCCCCATTAGATTATTTGATGACAAGCCGATATTCGTGTCATTTTTGATGTTCAGTGGAGCCACCGGGTAAAATACAGTACCAACGATCGCAGAAATTTAACCTGTGCACCATCCACTTTTAGTTTTTAAAAGAACCAATAAACTAAAGTGCCCGTTTGATGCAAATAAACTTTAAAAGCGTCTTAAGCATCCACATATAGCTATTTATCAGTAACTGTACTTAAATGGATCTACGTCCAGGGTTAGTACAAATTTGTCTTTTTATTTAAAATTCACTGTCCGTTGGTGCAACAGAAATGCTGATACATTTTATTGATCCGATAACTAAAATAGTTTTAAATGTTTTTTGGTGCAATTGGACATAAGTCCTACGTCACTCTATTTGCCAACTATTCAAATAGAAAACTCCCTGAGTGAAATCACCTAAAAATTAATTTCCGACTTCAAATTCAATGCTGCAAAAAAATGCAGCATTAAAGTCTTTAATGGGACAAGTTTTCATTTTACCTCTGCTTGTACTACAACCAATACAATCAAAACGACCGACCATCTTCTTCTTCTCGGAAAATAGAACAAGTGATTAAAAATTCACAGTTTGCCTTTTCTCTGATAAATTCTTATCCCTAAAATTTTATTAGCTGACTATTAATGACACAAGATTTTTTTTAAATCTTTCTAAGCTCTAATCTCTTGTGTCTAAAGTGTACAGCGAAATGTCGTTGTTTTTTTCCGCTGGCAATATTGCGTGCTAACATAAAGATTTAGCAGGTAAAGTGTCCCTACATGGACTGATCATTTCTGCGACTTATTTAAACAATGTTATTTGTAAAAAATATGTAATAGGTATTTCACCCTACCAGAGTGCTTCATGTAATTTTATGAGGTGTCTCATAAACGGTTCTCACAATCTTAAAAATGCTTTAAGAACGCTAATAATGAGAGTAAGAATTGTCAAGATTGTCATAAACAAAGAATATTGTTGGAGTGGTAGAAAAAGTATAGTACCATCGACTGAGGAACGAGGTACCTACTGTTGAAATTTTATGACTTTGGTAATTTCTGTAAAAAAAATTATGCTTGCGAAGAGTTAAGCTGTAGCAGATGTAGACATGAGTTCGCATAATATTCTTGGCAAAGATTTAAATAAATGTATAGGTATAATGAATTAACAATGACATACCTCGTGCAATATTTTCATGTAGTTCGTTAGTTTCAATTTCACTATAAGATCAGAATTTATGACTGTTGCAAAGTAGAATTTCAAAAATAAGTAAGTGAGTAATAAAATAAAAAGTAGTATGACTCTTTATTAAGGGTTTCTGGAAAGGTTGTTTCTAGTAAGTCCCCTTACCAAATTACCCAATTGCTCTATATTATTAGCACATTAATATGATATTGGATAGGCGGGAAAAAACCGGATAAGAAGACTCACGGATGCGTTTGTAGCTTATTTTATGACTTTGGGTTATTTCTTACATTTTCGTTTCTAAAACTGGTCGAATACACATCACAGGTATATATTAGGTACCTGCCATCATTTCGCACAAAATGTCAAATTACTAAAACAACACGATATATTTGTTTTAGTTTTTAAACATTTTATCCCATCATAACGAAATGGAAAGCTGTATAAGTAGTCCAGTAGGGAGTCCAGTTAGGGAGATCAACCTGTCACAAATTAGTAACAAGTTAAAACCACTGGAAAAAAGTGTAGGTGACGCGAATGAAACTCTATGGCTCGGATTTACATTTGAAATATGCTTGAACACAAATACGCTAGCAAAAAAAGAATGGTAGATTAGTTTTCACTCATAAAAAGAAAATGTTTCCAAGTGGTTTCAACTTGCTATTAATTTGTAGTAATACAAATCCTAAGAGACTTTTCACAAAAGACAGTAAAATCTGAGCTCCTGTTGTAAAAAATATTATTTAGTTTCTCCGCTATCGAAATATGTACAATACAAAACTGTACTTATTGTATAATCATATTAAGATAATTCATGCAACTGAGTAAAATCCAAATAGACTCCCTCCCATACAATTTTTTTCTTGTCTCAACCCAACCTACACGCTCTATCTTCTTGTTACACCTAATGTGAATTATCCCGTATAAGAATTGCTATGTTTAGACCCAGAAATCCGACCTAGACCCAAGATAAAAAAAATTTCGGTAATCGACTCAAACTTAAAGGGGTTGAAGGTGCTTATAGATGCAGATAGACACAGATATATATTTTTCTACTATTCTAACATCGTAATCAATCATTTTTGGTTGTTAGTTGTTACCTCAATTTTTTTACACGAATGTCTTATGGGGGTGAATATTTCAAAATATTTATATTTTGGACCCAAAAATGGATATTTCCTAAAATAAACTAATTTTGTTTTATAATGGTAGGTTTTGGTTCATATTGCACTATGAAAAGTTTTTCAGCAAAGGACCGCCATTTTATTTTTTTATAACAACTTTAATTTCAATGGAACATGAGACTTCTTCCACATAACTGACAAACAATTCCGCCAATCGATAAACACAAAACATATCATCATTAAAAAAAACTTAAACATGATTGCTGAACGTAGCCATACGAAATAAAAGAAAAATATACAAAATTGTACAACAGTTTAAGATTAGGTTCAAATTAATTTGTTGTTCTTTTAACCCGTATCCGGGACTTTCATCGGAGCTTGAAGAACGATCAAGATGAGTAAAGGCAACTATTTTCAAGCCATGATGCTCAATATTTCTTGATTTTGCCAAGGAGGCATGGCAATGATATCGAAAGGTGTTTTACGATAATAAAATCGAATTTAAATAAAGAATGCAGATCAAAAGTAGTTCATAATATAGATGCGATCAAAATACATGCATTGGCAAAAAAAATAATTTTATTCTCTTATCTTTCATAAAAAATAACTCATCATGATATCAATGAACGATCGTCTATTCGACTTGAAAAATTTTACATTTCTGATTGTTTTTTGTAGTAACAGTACCAATATTCAAATATAAACAACAAATACCGTTATTTATAAGGAAAAAGGTGAATCTTTTTCGATGGTTAAATAATTTTTTCTAGGTTTTTACTTTATGTGAGACACTCCTTATATTACTTGATAAAAGTATCAAAAATAAACTTACTGCACGAAATTAACTATTCATATTTACCTCACATATCTGTGTTACTAGATTATTCGAAAGTTTTCTTATTTCGCTGAAATATTTTGGACATTTTTGGTGTTCAACTTGAAATTACGGTTATATTTTGTAACAAAATATATTTTTTTGAGATGTCAGAAGTAAGACAGCTTTTATTAAAGCTTCATAACTAAAAATCAGCCCTATCATCGTATCCGTTCGGTGAAACCTATGATCGGACAAAACATGGTTTCCTAATCGTAACAGAAATAAAGACGACTGTCGGCGCATGGATAATTTTAAAATTAAACAAAACAAATATCTATGCTTGTAATTAATTTCAAACAAAATAAATTATTCGTTTCCTTGGTCACCAGACAAGACCAAAAAAACCCATATACAGCAGAAACCTCTAGTTTGTTTGTTTATTTATTTATTTTTCATATCATCGGACGAAATTCCGCCTTCGATTAGCTGTCGAAGGAAATCGGAACATACACAAACCTCACAATCGCCATTCATCGCCACAAATTTACTGTGCGTTGCTGTGATTTTTACATTTTCGACGCAAATTTTAATTTTTTTCGGAGGCATGCCCTATTAATCAATCGGAAAGGTTACCATGATATAAAATTCGTACATTTTATACAAATCGGAGTCAATTTTTTTTCCGATCGGTTACGATGATATGGGCTGAATGTATTAAAAATTATGAATATTTCTTAATTAAAAGTGATGGAATACAGAATATTAATATTTTAAAATATTCACCCGTATACGTAGTTCCTATAATCGCCAGTAATAAAAACTTGAACAACCCTCAAGTGTGTATGTTTAGAAAGTAGGTACTGGTACAAAAATATTTGTAACTTCAGTTTGTTCAACTGAATGTACCGTGGGCATTTCTAATTGTTACCAGCTCGAGTGAAACTATTTTTTAAAAAAATTGGTTATTAAATAAATAATGGAAAAATAAAATGTTCCATTAGCAAGACAAGACAATCAAACGGACTATAAATTAGATAAATTTCTGTATTATAAGTGCTTGAGTGAAATTGAAAATAAAAAAAAAAAATAAACTAGTTTTTTTTTTGACAAAATTAAGAATAAAATTTAATTTTGATACAAAATTTCACCTAAAAACTATATTTTTCACATTTAATATTATTATTTTAATAAAATTGAAAGTGAAAAATCAAAAACCACTCTGCGTTAAGAATTCGATAAAAAAATATGTACATCTCCAATAACAATTTAGTCAAAAATGGCGTCCTCTATTCTCCGGTTTTAATCGTTGTTTGAATTATAAATATTAATTTACTCTGTTTAAACTTAATTTTCTTTCTTTTATTTGTTGAAAATAACAAATACAATTCTAACTATCTTTGCCTACAAAATTATTTTATAATCAAAAAATCTTAAGACAAATTAAAGACTACTAATTGTTTCCAAGCGGAACTTGTTTTTTGTTATGAAAATGCGATTTTTTTTAATTACCAGGATCCCATATTTCATATTATATTTAAACATTTAAATCAGCACAAAACAAAGTGATTGTTTTAATAAAATTCACTAAAAATTATTATACTTATTTTAAATTAAGTAACTACTGGTATGAGGTTAAATGAATAAATAATTCAGTTTTACACAGTGAGTGCTCATTGTATAAAGTTGAATTATTTACTTAACGGGATCGACTTAGAAGAATCTATGTATTTGATTCTCTTAAATAAGTGGAATTGTGCGAGCAGAGAGAGATATAATTAGTGATTGGAACTTAAAAGAAACAACACTCTGACAAATATAAATATTTATGTCCATTGTAAACGCTAATACTAACTGCAAATAATGTTACGCTCTTATAGATAATATTATTTATATTTTTTTCCGCAAACGGTACATATATATGTACCTACTTGGTAAATAATTCTTCAGATTTTGTTCCTTCAAAAAAATAATGAATTTTTTTTTCTATAAATGGGTTAACATTTGGTTTTTAGTTTTTTTTAGTTGAACTTTAGTTAAATTGCGTTTTATTTTTATTTTCTGCTTCAAATAATATTCATAGACCATTAGCGATGGCCATACTGAGTATCGATATTCCATTGTCTTTAAAAGTAAAATCATTCCGCTTTGACATAAGTGGCTTTTGTAAAAAGTACTGTGTGTGATTTGTTGGATTTTGTTCATAATTTGGGATGAAAACATTGAATCGGTTAATTATTTCTGTCGTGAAAAGATATTGATTTGCAAAAATTCAAGAGCTCAAAGGTGATGGTGTTTCGTGTAATTTTCGACTGTTTTAACGAGTGTTTCAGTTAGATATCACTGAAATGTTTCCATTCTAGTATTCATATAGTGAAAAGTGTTTGACATTTTGCACAGAATTTATTGCGATTGGGAATAAAATTTCCATGGGAAATTGGAAATATTTTGACAAAAAAATCTTCCTTTCATATTATTGGGCAGAAATTTAATGAAAATGTTTATATATTTATGTGAAATTATTGATATCCCGTTTTATTATTGTAATCTGGCACCTGATTTGAAAATCACTCTTAAATCGCAGCAATTTAATTAACTTTGTTCCTAAGCTTTAGATTCTCGATTTTTAAATAATTGAAATTAAGCAAAAAACGGTTTCTAAGTAATATTACTTTCAAAAGTGCATTATAAATTTAGAGGCGAAAAAGCAATGCGCCGCCGTCTTGTTTGTTTACATCCACATCAACCAATTTGGGGTAAAAATAATTCGTTATCATTGGGAAGCGCTGTCCGTAGATTGTGATGCTAAACGACCATTGTCGTTCTTGAAGAAGTACTCACGACGATGCAACCGATTCACTTCAAGCGACTTTCTACAAATGCATTGTTACTTAGTAGATCTAGTGTAGTTTTGCATCGTTTTTTTTTTTTTGCTGAAATTGGATCCGAGATGTCCAATCAGGCAGGCGCGGTCGCAGCCAAAGACTTTGTGGGGGGTGGTCATAGTCATATCAACAAGATTTATTGTAAACAAATTGTGACGGTGGGAATTCAGGTAGGTATGTCCAAAAATTCAAAAACTGTCAAATGTTACTTTTACAACGATATAGTCCGTCCATTATTGTCCTTTGAGCGTCCTCGATTTACTGAGTCCAGCTGATCCCTTTACTGTTTCAGCTTATAATAACCGTGCATATGGTGATTGTTGGTTCAATGTGCCACACGGTCCATGCACCGCGTTCCGACAATCTCGTGCAGTTCTTGATCAGTGCAGTTTATTCGGGGTTTTCAACTGATACGGTATCATCTACTTCATAGAACTGCAATTCGTTTTTTAACCAAGCCAAATACTCGGTGCTTCACAGTTCACAATCCACGTCCATCATCACCTTTATTTTCTGCTTGAATACTTCCAAAAAAAATGTATGGCGGTCTTCAGGTTTTTGTCCTTACTACGCAATACACTAATATGGTAAATAAGTTCGGTGTTCGTTCATATGTAAAATTGTTTTAGTACCGTTCTAATTGTTATTCGTTGAAGGACAAAATCTCGGTTAGGTACTTGATCGCCAACTAACAATGCAACAACCGTACCGAATTGAAATGAAATCGGCATAGCCGTTATAAATTTACAACAGAGACACATGGATCCACTTCAAATATCAGAAGCACGAAAAATAAAATAGCTAGCTATACTGCTGGAAGAGGAGAAATGATTCTTTTTGAAGGTGGAATTCGAGTAAAATGTTAACAATAAAATTATCTACTCATTTTGTATGTCTATTGCTCTTATACCAGTGCGTACGTTTTCTGCTGCTTCACGCTTTGGTACCAAAATAAGACTTAGTTTGAGCCATATTCAAAAACTAGCTGTTTATTTATTTGATTTCGGTACTTTATCTGTCATGAGTACTGAATAAGTAAAATGGGTGTGGAAAAATTTTATAAATGAAGTTATTCAATGCTTATTCAATACTAATTCACTGCATAACTATATTCAACCGTTTAGAGGCATTTTAGTGAATCCTGATAAAAAAGTCTACTAAACTTAAAGAGGTTTATTAATTTCGCGTGTACGTTTGGGGGGGGGGGCATGACCCATGTGATCCCCCCCCTCGGAACGCCACTGTGTCCAATTATCAATGACTGCCACATTGGCCGAAAGCGGCAGTTGGGTCTTATACGGGTTCAGACCCCCGAAGTTTGCCAGTTTGAAGTCTGTGAAGAGCCGAGTTCTTGTGCACAGCAGGAAACGACTCTTCATAAGTGATTATAAAGAAATTGAACTCGTTCGTAATTCAAAGAATTCAATTTGTCATATTCATAGACACTGTTTAAGCAATTTTTAAGAAAAACTCTAGTTTTTCCTGTTTAAATTACGTTGTTTAAAACGAGACTTAACAAAACTGTTGATTAAAAACAACTATGAATATGCCCCTATAGCTTTTGGCAAAGAAATGCAATTGAAAATCAGTTCAAAGCTTTGCGGTAAACTACGTTTGACTTTTTGTTTTACTGCACGTAAACAATCAAATAATATGATGGCCTACACGCGAAAACGTCTTTTTTGTTCATTCAACTACAAGTTAATCGCGCAAACTTCTAACGACTGTCCAGTCCGTTGGAAATATCGGAATACGCAAAAACATCCTCTTCTTTGTACTTTTCCTAAATAATTGTCTTCGAAATTAGGCTTTTTCATAGCCAATCTCGTTCCATTGCACAGAAGAGATTCAGAATCTATTTTTAATTTCCCCCAAGTCTTTGCTATCTATCATAAAACAATAATGAACAAAATAATTTATTAAGATTATAACAAAACACTGCCTAGGTATATTTATACAAATTTATTTTTTATTTCAGGTACAACTTGTTCTTAAACCAGTTTCCCCGCACTTTCATAATAACGATGATAGAAGCGAAACCGCACTGCTTCGCCAGCACAAAATTCACAACAATCATGTGAATAACTTAACAACACACAATGCCAATAAGCTTACCTATGGATCATCAGCAATACCAACATCAAGTAAAAGTGGCGACCCTACTTGTGATCCTTTTCATAATTTAATACAACATCCAACAATGGAGCGAAGTAGAAAACCAACAAGTATGCCACAATTTGTGCCACATGCCGGTTATAATAGTGGCGGTATTGCTGGTGGTAGTAGCAATAATATACAGCTTAATCATAATATGCAAATGCGTCATCACCAGCAGCAACAACAACAACAACAACAACAACAACAGAAACGCAGTAGTGAACCAACGCCGTCCTTAAATTCCGAATCAATAAGCCGATCAAACAATAAAAATCACAACAATAGTAGCAGTCACCATCTGCCACAACAACAACAGCAACAACAACCCCAGCAACAACATCAACTACAACAACACACCCACCTCCATAATTATCAGCATCACCGGCACCACGAACAACAGCAACAAAAGCTACTCCAGGTACAGAATCAACCGTCACAACAACAAAACTGTACTGCCAGCAGTAATATCCATAATACGAGCAGTAACAGCAACAGTAGCAGCAGTAGCAGCATTAGCAGCAGCCAATCAACGTCCTCTTCATCCTCAGCTGGTGTGGGTGGCGGTGGTGGCGGCAATGAGGAGGACTGGGAATCCGGTGAGTCTTCTAAAACTACTTCTACTACTTCTACCACTACAACTACTACTACTCCTACCACAACTTCATATTTTCCATACAAACGTTTAATAAGTAGTCATGCTGATGATGATGATGATGATGATGATAATAGGAATTCAAATAAAAATGGTGTGTCTTTGATCAGCTCTCATAGCACCACTACCACCACAACTAAATCTTCAGCCACTGCAACCACAATCTCTACCACTATTACCACAACCACAACTACAGCCACAAATTACATTAGTGACAAGGATAAAAATTCTATATTACCTACTTTTTCACCCCCATCATGTTCGTCGTTGTCAATCTTAAAAACTCTGCATGAAGAAAAACTTCCACCAATAAAGAAGCTTGACGAAAGCCTTGCTGATTCTATTCCTTTGCCTCTGCCTTCAGCTTCAGTTTCATATGCATCCTCTTCAAATGGTCTCAATCTAGAATATTCAAAACCTTACATCACCCCCACAATAACATCAACGGCTACACCAATAAAATCCCGTAATATGAATTTATTTCATAAGAAGTGCCACGAAATACCGTGCTCGTCACAAGTTGCTGCCACGACAAAATGCATAACGGCCCGTGATAAATTCCTTAAACTGATTAATAGCCAACGTTTTAAAGCAAAACCTATAAGTCCAGCTTTGGGCTCAAGTCTCGCCTTAAATTGTATCGGCACTGTCTCTTCTTCCGCAACTCAAACCCAGCAACTTCTTAAGAAAAAGAAAGCCAAGAGTAAACAAATTCCACCAACGAAAAAAACTTTTCAGTGGCTTCACAGCTACTTTAAAATCGATCCCGATTTTCCCGAGAATCTGTCACAGCAAACGACCATACCGATGATGGGGCGACGGAATAGCGCCAGCAGTATTTCTGGTCGTATCCATTTGAATTCGGTCGGTAGTGCCACAAGTGGGTCAGCAAGAGCTGGATCAGTTGAAAAGGGAGGTTTGCTCTTGGAATCGAAAGAGGAAGATAATTTACATTTTGTTGGCATTGGTCCGAAAAGTCGTATTAATAATGCTGGTATTGAGCAGGAGGGTGGTGAAAGTTCAATTTTAATGGAGTATCGCTTCAAAGTACCCACCCACCCGACTGACAAAAGTGAATTAAAGATGATCCCCCTTGGTACTTCGCCAGCTGATAAAGCTCTTCGTAATATAGTTGATGTGGGAACACAGTTGACTTCTTTAAGTAGTCCCGCCAGAGATTTGAAATTTACTTATGAAAACTCATCATCGGCTTTTAATAAAAATCAATCAACTTCAGTTGGCAATACAGAATGTAATCAAAAAACTTATTCTCTTCAAGATGAGTTTGGTAAACAAGTAGCTGTGCCCTTCTCGAATGAGCACAAATCTTCAATGGAAAGCAATAATTCAATGAATAATTTGTGCGGTCCCTATTCGAATATGTATCTACAGTCTGCCGAATCGCAAGACAGTGGCAACACTGAATACAATCACGATGAAAACCACTTATCTAAATGTGATAACCAATTATTGAGTTGTAATAACTCATCAAACAAATGTCCACGTTCCCTCACGGATATACTCGATCTCAAGCCGGCCATAACAAATAAAATGCTTCTGCGACAAATTGAGGAGCATCATTTGCCTAGAACAAGTAATGCAGCCGCCACGACTACAGTGACTACTTCGGCAATAGTTGATAATAATTGTACTACAAAAAAAAGTGATGGAATTGTGATTGCCACACCAATTGATTCTCATTCGATTGGATTCAATGTAGAAGCTGTTACTCCTCATTTTCCTGATCACACTCAAATCCCCCTCGATGAATATTGTGATGTTTTTGATTCATCTTCGACATTCAAAGCAACCCCAGCAAGGCGAAAACCCCATGTGGATTCCATTCTCAATTTGATTATTGTCCAAGCTGATAAGTCAGAATCCACAGCGGTTCGTGCTGCTGCTGCTGGTGGTTGTGGTAATGCTGGTGGTGCTGATGATACCGATTTATGTACAGGTGACGTTAGTCCAAGTCGACCCAAAGCTAGTGGCAGCAGTAGCAGCAGCAGTGGCTACTGTTGCACCAGCGAGGGCAGTCAAAGTATCAGTTCGACAAGTAGCAGTGGTGTGGTTGATAATATAAGCAGCAGTAGCACCACATTCAGCTTAGAACGAAATAGTTTAGACGGTGGTAGCAGAACTGTTATGGTAATAGATTCAAAGAAAAAATTTTCGCTACCAACACCAGAAATAGAGAACGGCGCTGTTGAAATCGGTATGACGACCAATCGAAGCAGTAGTTATAGTAATAATCATAATAATAGCAATTTTAGCAAATTTTTAGAAACGGGGTCGTTGTCCGCTTCGTTGTCCTCATCGTCGAGTAGTAATTCAATTGATAAAATAACAATTAACATTATTTAGTAGTTGGTTGTTTTTTTTTTTTTTTATTAGAAATACGAATCCGTACCAACTATTGATTTATTATTACAAACAAAAAAAAAAAAAACTCTTTGTCTCTCTCATCCCATTATTTTCCCTCTCTCATACTTTCTTCCTTTATTATCAAAAAATATTGAAATGAAAAAGTAAACAAAAAATACAGAAACGAAATACATTGATTTATTTTAATTTTAATTTTAAAATAGTTCTTTAATTTTTCTGTTGTTGTTTTGTTTAACATTAATAATTATAATACAGTGTTAAAGCAGCTGTATACCTACAAAAATATTAAATTTAAAGAATATTTTTTTTTAAAGAACACACGCAATATTTTGAGGAAATGTCATTTGTTTATATAAATAATTTTTAACAAATTTGTTTCTTTTTTTAAATATTATTTTTATTTTATTAATTTAATTTAAACAAAAAAAAAATATTATTATAATTATATGTTAAATATATATGTTTATCTTTTAAATGTAATCTATGTAAAAACAAATCAATCAAACAAAAACGATAAAATCGAAAAAAGAAAACAAAAAACTCAAAACAAAATGTAGTTTTTAATTCCTTATTCTTGTAAATTTAAATTTAAACAAAGTTTAAATCTTTGAATTGCTTTAGGGTGTTTTTTTTTTATTTGAATTTTGTAATATGATGTATAAACAAAATTATTGTTGTTGTTAAATTCAAATGAGTTTTTAAATATTACATAATTATATTTGAAATAAGTTTGAAGATTTAGAGTAATTGAAATCTTAATATTAAAGTTCACAATGGGTCTAGAATGACCTTACGTATGTTAGAGTTGAGCTGGCTCTTCTCCAACAACCCGATAACTTAACCTTATAATAAAGTTTGGGATATTATGTGCGGTTATTTGTCTCATTTTTTTTTTGTTCATTCAAATTCGCCCAATCAATAGACATTGAATTTTAGTGACAAGTACAAATTCGAAAAACCTACCTGCTATTTTAAATGAAATTGTTGCTACATATATCTGATTTGCACACATCGCAAAGGTGCCACTACCATAGTATAGTGCTAATTATGTTTTTGAGGTGCGGCATGTATAGATTTGCAAATCATAAATAATTGGAAAATTGGTTTATTTGCCAACGCATTTCGAAGACCTGAACAGATTTGGATTTTACTATCTTTCTGGTAGATCAAACAAACAGTGAATCAGACAAAATTAGAAATGGTCGTTCGGGACACTCCCGGAACCTCCTGAGATTGTTAAATTGTATTCCGATAACAGTTCTTCTCCTGAAAAGAAGAGACTTTTGATTCTTATTTTTGAAAATAGAATCAATTTAAGATGATCTCACACTAGTTGTGTTTGTTGAACTCTGAAGTCGCCCTGGTTTCGCCCGGAAGTCACTCCGAAGCGTTTTTTTGAAAATCATTAACTGGCTCTGGTGATCTTATTCTGTGTTTAGATCACCAGAGCGAGTCGCCCTCAACTCGCCAGCCTGAAGTACATAGATCTATTAGCCGATTCCAGAAAGCGATCCACAGCGCTTTCTAGTTTCAAATTTGAACATTCGTCACTGGAATGGTCTAAGCCCAATGGACTTCGTATGGACTCAAGGCCCAACCATAATAGTCGAAAGTAAATGGAAGCTAATATTATAATAAGTTTCCTTAAGTGTTGTCAATTCCATGAGTCGACCATAATGGTCGGATGTAAACGCAAGTATGTATATGGTTTGGCGCTATGGAGCGCTCTTTAAGTACGACAGACGCGAAACTCAACAAAAATTGAACGAAACTGAGTAATACGACATTATGGGCGCAATATATAATTTGCTAAGATTGTATTCGGATATTTTCGTACGATCACGTACGCACTATTTCGTCTATTATGGTTGAGTCTTAAGAGTTTTAGACTATTTCTGCATTCTAGCGACGAAATTTTGCATCAGTTTAAACAGCGTTGTTACAGTAGTTTTTATTTGATTTCATTACAATTTGAATTAACAAGTAAAGAAAATGGCAACTTAATAAAAATTATTGTTTTTACATTTTATTATAAAAATTAATGATAGAAAAAAAAACCCCAACAATGTGTACATATACGTAATAAATAAATAATCAAACCGTGAAATAGTGATTAAAAATATATAATTTCAAATACAAAAACAATTATGCAACTTTTTATTAACTTTATTTCTTTAGATTTATTTTTAACTTTTGTTTAGTTTATATATTAAGAAATATTATTTTAAATTAATATAAACAACTTAAGGAAATATAAAAAAGAATTCATTCCTTAATGTCTCCATTAAGGAAAATAACCCATCATTATTATAAAAAAAATAAAAATGTATACTTTTTTGTTTTTTTTTATCGTTATATTTAAAAAAAAATTCTATTATTATTCTTAATTTATTTAACTTAAAACAAAAAATTAAACTTTATTGAAAGTCATATGAATAAAATGTAAAAAAAAGAAAACAATTAATTTTAATTATTTTAAAATAATTAAAAAAATATTTAAGAAGCGATGTTTGCAAACATTTAAAACATAACCACATATATAAGAAAATAGACAAACAAAATACAAATTATGTGAATAAATTTTTATTATAAAATTGATTTATTTTTTTCTCTCATCTCTTTCCCTATTTTGTTGTTTTGTTGTAGAGAATTTTATTTTATATTTTCTTTGTTTTGTTTATTATTTTTTTTTTCTCTTTGTTACTTACTTCTTTTAAAGAATAAAAATAAAAATAAAAATTTTTTTTTAGGAAAGTTAAATATAACTAAACTATTTTTTTCGTTGAATTCGATGCGAAACAAAATAATTAGAATCGGGTTGGTTACAAATTAATTTTTTTTATTTGTTCAGCTTTTGTTGTAATAAAATCGAATAAAATAATCGAACAAAAATTCAAATATTTATTTTTCTTCAAAATGTTATCTCTACCTGTTATTTTAAGTTGGTGGTTTCAGAAAAATGGGAAAAAATTAATATGAATGTAATGATATGGTGTTAAGTATTAAATCGAATTGATAAATAATTGGAATATTTATGTTATGTATAATTGGGGAGTGATTATTATCTATTCTTAAAAATTAAATTAGTAATTATTATGTTTGTTGTATGTTTTGGTAATATGAAATATTCCTTTTATGTTCATTAGCTAGTTTTGGTCGTAATAATGTATACCTTCTTTTTATTTTGGCTTACAGTCAAAACTTGTGCTGCATTTTTCTTATAATTTGGGATAAGCGCCTCCAATTTCGCACGGAAAGTTTCTTGAGTTCTTCTCCGTTGTTATGTATGATCTTCCTTTTCTGCGAATTCCCACTGTGGTAGCTCTATATATGAACTAATCTTCGGAGCCGTTGAATATGTACTGTTATGGGTAGGTACAACCTGGTTGATTCTACTTTGCCACACGTTATCTATACCGAAAATCTGTCGATGGACTTTTCATTCGGTTTTGACAATTTTCACGGTCTCTGTACAAAAGAGGAGGATTTGGATGATAAGGGTTTTATATAGTACTGTTCGATTTTTCAATTGAGGGCCCAATTAACTTCCTAGCCCAAAGAGACATCGATAATTCAAATGTTGCCTGCTTTTCCATTGATTGATTATTGATTCCAATATGATATTGAAAAGGTGTCATGAGGAAGCATCTCCTTGCCAACATCAAAGGTCTTGCATGTTGAGCAGTCATCAGAATTGTTGGGGATGTAAACGCTAGATATGGTTCTGTAGTAGAATTCATCTTTAAATATGTTTTCATAAGCAGCTGGAAGTTAATGAGAAGGTAGTGTGTATCGACTTGTTGTTCTTGGATTTTTCACATGGTCTGTCATAATGCGTGTTTTTACTTTTTTATCATCATGTTTAAACATAATCAAATACGTTTCGTTTGCAGATGATTAGTTAGCATCGTTTCAATGTTACAAATCTATATAGAATCTATGAATAAACGCTTCTTGTACAGAAGCTATTATGTTTTTGTTTGATAACGCTCGTTTATAAATAAAAATTCCTGGAATGCGGTTATGCCTGTTTTAAAGCAGTCTAGAAGTTTTTCTTATTGTTTGACTGCATGTGGTAAATAGACAATTAAGTGCAGATTAAGAGTCCTAATATGTCCCATGTACAGATCAGAATGTTATTGTTCGTGATTCGTTTGCAGGTTCATCATCAGTCAATAGGATTGTATCCATAGCTTGTTTGTTCGTAGCTATTTAGTTTCTTTGTACTTTGGTAGGGAATTTAACTTTCCCCAAAAACTGACGATTCGGAAAAACCAGATCCTTATTAAAACTTCAACGATGAAAACCCGGATAATCCGCCTCTAATAGGGCTTGAGTTCTTACTAATATATTGTAGCTCACTAAGTAGTAGTTTAGCCTTACTGGAACTGTAGATGCAACCGATGATTCTATCTAGGTCTAGGGGATCCCACCGCTGTAGGGAAAAGTAACTTAGTGAAAACAATTCTGTACCATCAAACGTTTGCTGCCTTTAACAACATTTCACAAGGGTTAGAACCCAATGCTTAGATGAGGTATTAGGCATTTGATGTTCACCTCGGTTAAGTAGGGATTGTAGTTGGAAGAAGGATTCGGTATTTGTAAATGAGTTTAGAATAAACTATGAACGCTGGTGTCCTCTTATTGAATGCACAGAACCATCTTTAGAAATGTTATATACCAACTTACTTCGCGCTAAAGTCTTTAATTTAGGTGGGCTTGACTTATCCTCTTTTCCTGCTTAACAGAAAATAAAAAATTATATTAACAAAAAAAAAAATGAATGGAAAGAAATAAAATTCAAACTTTCTTCCTTTCATATGTTTAACCAAATTTCTTATAGAAAATCATCAAAATGACTTTTTCATCAACAATACCCGACCATCAGAATTGAAAACACGAACAGGTAAGACATCAACCACTAAAATAACAACACTAACATCACCATCATCATCTGAAGCAACACCACCAACAACAAACCCATATAATAATTGTAATTCAACAACAACAAATTTTCTACTAGCAAATCATCATTGTTCATCAACAATAACACCATTTCATCATTTAAATGACATGTACGAATATAATTTGTCAACAAAATTAAAAAACGAAGACATCAATAATGGAATCAGCGTTAAAAATACAGCAAATAATTTTACCACAACTGCCACTGCAACACTTATCAATAAAAGCGATAGAATCCTATTACCACCGTTAACAACAAAAGTTTTAGATACACAATTAACAACAACAACAACAGCAGCAGCACCAACAGTGACCGCTGCCCTATGTAGGCAACATTCTAATTTACCATTAAGTGCAGGTCTCAAATCAATGTTGTCGAAAAATTTTAAAACTCGTCCAAGACGAGAATCGACTTAAAACGAAAAAAAAAAAATATTGTTTCAATGTCCCCGTTTATTATTTGTTGTATTTGTGAATGTTTAAGACATTTGAATAATTTTATTTTATAAATTATAAAAAAAAACATTAAATTATTGCAAAGAAAAAAGTAAAAGAAAGAAAAAAATGTGTGTGTTTTGGACTGTGCTTAAAAAGTACATAATTATACAGAAATTGTGAAGAAAATAACATTTCGAAATAAGACAACATTTTATTTTGTATTTGTAGGCTAAACAAAAAAAAAATAAATAAACAATTTCTTATTTAAACAAACAAAAACAATTATTATATAAATGTATGTAAAAGGATCTAGTGATTAAGTAAAATTTTCTGTGGTAATAAGCATATATATATATATATATGTGTATATAGAAATGTTGGAACGCAAACCGTCTTTAAAAAAAAAAATAAAATAACAATTAAAAAATTAACAAATTGTAGAATGTACACAAAAACGAACTTAAGAAACGACATTTGTTTCAGAAGTCTTAGGAAAAATAAGATATGTATTATTATTGTTTACGATGGGTGATTTGTTTTGGAAAGTTTTTTTAGATTTGCAGTTAGTTGCTTATATTTTAAAAATTAAAATTGATAAGAACTTATATTTTAATTTTTTTAAATTATTTCGATTTGAATTTTGAATATTAATATTATTTTTCTTTAAATATTTATTTTTGGTGTAAAAACACGTTTTGAGTCTGAAACTGAACTTAAAATAGGACATTTTATAATGAAATCATAAAAATAATATTAATTCTGTTAAGTTCCCAACAGTGTGGTCATTGAACAGAGAGAACCCTTATGTCAAGGTGAAGGTGAATTAATAGGCCAGAACCAAAAAAACGGAGGAATCGGAGAAATTTTCGTTGGTTCAAAAAATCTCCATTGATTTCTCCGCTTTTTTTCTGAGATTGTTGAGGAGAAATTTTTTTTGAACAGCTGATCATTTGACATCTAAAAAATTAATTTTTTTGGCTTCGCGAATTGCTTTTCAAAAGTAATTATTTTGCAATCAATGAACACAAAACGACATTTTAAAAGAAGAAAATTGATTAAATACCAATATAAAATATTAAGCTCGAAAAAAAAAATCTACAAAAACTTGAGCAAGTCGCCAATATCATAAAAAAAATTACTTTGAAATGGAAATTCGACAAGAAAACAAATCAGGCTGAGTACGATAACAGCGGTTTTTGCAGGTTGCAATTTTTGTGGAGCGGAGGAATTTGAGCCAAAAATAAAATTCCTCCGCATCCGTCAAAGTGACAGTGATTCCTCAATTAGGAAACATTTGTTGGCACACGCCTAATGTTCCAAGGATTGTATGGTATTTGAGCAATGAGAACAGGCTTCAAGTGAGTTTTCCCATGTGAAGTAATTGTAATTTCATACCTGTGATAAGGAACATTTCCTAGTTCCAGTTTTACAAGACATGACACACAATGGAATATTAACTTTCTGGTAAGGCAACATCGTTTGAATCCAGATAAAATTTATTGCCAACCAAAATCTGGTGAAGAATGGTAAAACTAATAACTAATCAAATTTGTTGATTTGGCTACAACTTCAAGAATTGAGTCTTTCTCAGATGATAAATTGATGAATTTTGCATATATTTTGAAGATTAACACAAGAGTAGAAATCAAAGGATCTGAGATTGCTATTACTATTCAATCCTTTCCCATCAGATCTCTCTTCGATTTGTGTATTTTATTGCTGGAATTGGGTTCAATTTTCCATACGAGAACTTATTAAAAATGTGTCAGTTATTGGTACTGCTGTACTCCAAGATCTCGAGATCAATAATGTACAAAATAAAGAGCACATTATGGATCACCTTGTAGGACAATAGTAATATTTGTTTCTACAGTGACACTCATAGTTATAGTTTTTCCATATTAACGTATAAGCTCTATGTGACGTAAGCAGGCTGTGTAGATATAATTGGTGCCATGCAATCAGTTTGCTATTCCCATTTATGTCCATCAAACAATTTCAATTTTATATTACATTTTCTTATTCTGTTGTTCTTAATTTAAAAAATAATAATTTTTAACAGCAAAAATATTTTCCAAAATAAATCATCTCATCTTCTAAACATAAAAAAAAGAAATAACCTAAATTATTGAGCTATGAAAAAATATTTTTAAACAAATAATGAAGAAAAAAAAAAGTTAAACATAAACAAATTGCATGACAAACAATAATACAATATTTATTAATATTATATAGTGTCTTATTTTCATTTTCTTAATATTAATGTTGATTTTTTTTTTTCATTTTATGTTTAAATGGGTAACTGTCTGATTTCATTTTATAATTTTCCTTTGTTGATTAATCATCATCATTAAAATAACTTTCAAAATTGAATAACCATGACCACTAACTATACATAGGTAGCTACTTTAAAAAAAAAATAGGAGGAAAAATAAAATAAAAAAATTAAATTATATTCTGATGGTAAAAAAGTTTTGCAACTTAAATTGACTTTCTGTCAAATTGTTAAATTGAAAATCCTTGAAATTCATGAATGAGGCTTGTTTTTTTTTTATCTTGTTTGACTTGAAGTTACAATAAAGATTATAGTTTTCATTTGGCATCTTAACTCGAACGCTTGGTTAAGTTCTTAAATTTATCAGATAAGTTTGAACTACAAAGTCATTAGTTTAAAAAAGTAAATGAGAAAATTGTTGAGAATTCTGCTTCAGCTTTTGTTAAGACTGTTGATTTCCATTTCATTGGCCTATTAACCCTCCGTGTACCGGGAAACGGTACACCCCGTAAGCGGCGCGAGCATTGTTCATTTTGCTTTTAGCATCCAATTTCTTGTATTTACATATAATACGAAACTACCCAGGTAGTTGAACTGTATAGTAGTGTATAGGAGCTTCTCAATTGGTGTTTCATACCATAACTATACGCCAATAGGGTTTCCGTTGCACATCAATTCTAGAGTAACTGCAGTAAGGATATCGTCTATAGCTAGCAGAAATGTAATGTGTCGCTTACATTTTGCGGGACGGTGTCGCCTCACAGTTTTTTTTTTTGCAGTTTTTTGTTTTGCATTCGTTTCTCAATTTTCTTTCGGATAAATGTAGGTATGTCTTACTAAAAGATTGTGCTTTTGTGAAATTTGCATTTAGATCTTAGTGAAATGTTATGCGACACACTAATGTTATGTAAACGAATTTAGACTATCTTGTACCTGTTGATGAATGAATGAATTATAATTCGGAATATATGCACTGCGAACTTAAGGGTGCAGGGAAAGTACTGCACGGACAAGTGCTCCACTTGTGGGAAAGTCATGAGGGTTGCCCCCCCTTACCAATCTCGACTGTTGGGGACACAAGTGGGCCACCTAGCTAATGTTCAGTGAAAGTTAAATTATTTCTCACAGTCATAGTCAGTAGAAAACAACTACACTTTAGAAAGTGAACTACTGTCTCACTTTAAAGTGCAAAAATTTCTCACTTTAAGTGGAATAAAAGGCCATGTGGAGCACTTGCCCGTGGAGTACTTTCCCTGCACCGACCTTAAGATCTATTGTGCCCCCATACAGAGTCTGATGATAATTCTCATTTAACAGCTCATCCTCTAAACCTATTGCCTTATGCCTTAAGGAATTTTAATATTTGGAGTACCTTTAGATAGAGAAGGTCACTCTCTCTACTTCTTCCATCTGTTAAATGATCCTGTAATCCTTATAGACAGAAATTGGTGTTTAAGGAATATATAGTTTCTAGATTTCCCATTAATTTAGCAAAACAATTTCCATATAAGTTCAAAAAATAAAAAAAAAAATGTCCTTGAAGCCGTTGAAAAAAAGGATTTTTACATTTCAAATATTTTACAAAAAAAAAAAAAAAATACCATCAGATAACAGAGTTTTTGTTTGGTGTAGATACAAATCAAAATTATAAAAACAAATTTCATTTTTCTCCTTGACTTTCTATTTCCACTTTTCATAACCCCCTCAACACATTGAATTGGCAAAACAATTAAAAATATAAGTATATAACTTTCTATTTAAAAAAATATATTTTTTAATCTGTGTTTTTCCGTTGTTTTTTAATTTACTTTTCTTTGTTTAATTCCATGCTGCCGAAATAATTGAAATTCAAAATAATAAACTAATAACAACATTTTATATATCTACTTAAATGAATATAAATAAAACATCTACCCAAATAACAATTACTACCTACCCAAATGTATGTATTATTTTAATCAATTTGTTTATAATAATCTAACTTAAAATGAAATAATTAAATTTCTACATAATTGCTTCCATTTTAATTGCTTGAATTTAACTTAAAATTTATTTAATATTTATTAAATTTTCTTATATTTATTAATTTATTTTTTTAAATTTAAAGGACAATTGTCATCTCCAAATAGTTGCTTGACATTAAATCGTTATCGGTTATTATCGGAAAATGATTTTAGTGAAATTTCGGATGTATTGTCATGTTAAAGAAATAAATCTAAATACCGAAATTTTGTCAAATTAAATTGATAAAAGTGTTGACATCGATCTATGGTTTGTTCACGTTATTTTTGAAATTAGCTTAATCTGCTAGTCAGCTATAAAAAAAAACACGCATTCTAGGAACTACTCAAAAATAAAAAGAATAATGTGAACAAACCCTCAAAAAGTATCCGGAAACACTTTCGTAAATTAAGTACGTATACATTTATTAGATGCATGTATTTCTCTCCTTTTTCTTCTTCCGTTGTTGCCCTACTTTTCCTTTTCGTTCACTTTCTTGTTTGAAGCAAATTTTTTGCTAATAATTCACTTGAATGTTTAACCACGACCAGTGTGTGTATGTATATTTTATATTAAGTTGAAATCATCCTCATCATCGCTTTATTCTAACCGAATTTAAATTAAGTTACTTTTATTAACAATGGGATTATTTTAGATTGTTTTTATTTGGTCTCAAATTTTAATTTTTTGTTTAACTTTAGTTGCCCTAAAATATTGAAGTTGATTTAAATAAGTAAATATTGACAGTTGACCAACCAGAAGTTATTATAATAGCTTCTTTTCAAATTATTTAGCTCTAATTGAATACGTTTAACGATGTTCACATTGGACGTACTCACCCGACGCATTTTGACGTCTACATGTTTAGCCGTCTTCCCACTTCGTTGTAAGAAAGAGACGGGGGTTTGCGTCCAGATTTTTAAATTTTTTAAAATTTTCAAGGATGCATTTTGACAGTTGCTACTATGACATTTTATTTTTTCGCTTTTTGCACTAATATTTTGAAAGTTTTCACAAAATTTGGTCACTTTTCATCGAAAATTTCTATTAAGCTTGAGCCTATTAGGAAAATTGTAAACATCTAGACTCATTTCAAATATTTTGTTTTTTTGTTTCGTGCATCCTTTGTGTTCATATTACTTTGTGTTTGAACACGGCGGATTGGACGTACGTCAAAGTGCATCGGATGAGTACGTCCAATGTGAACATCATCTTTGTTGCCAACAGTTCGCGTTCAGAGCGACTCACTACTCAGAAGTCAGGAAGCCCAATTAGAATACGAAAATTAAACAAATTTCTGGTTTGACAACAACTACCAAGGCAACCAATCAAAAGAGTATTTTTTGAAGAAGTTGTCATGTCATACTTAAACTGTCAAATCACATTTTTTTTTTGCTTAAAAGGGAATTCAAATGGTTGCTGACAGCTAAAACTAGTTAGCTCGTTAACAAAACTCTCGTTAGCGATCACATTTGTCAACCATGCTGTTAAACTCTAGTTTTCAAATTAACTGTTTTTATAATTATTTATATTAATACACGAATACATCAAGCCTTCGGATAAATTAAATTGTGAACCCCTCTTTAGACATATAAAAGCGGAGTAGTTGGTCGAAAAGTTGAGCACTACCAATTTCATGTGACATTTTGGCGGAAGATTTGTTGATCATGACATGATCAAAATACCATATTGTGGCAGTGAAGTTCAAAAATAGATCGGATGGTTCGGAGCTGAATTTGCTTAGAAAATAATCGATTTGATCACACTATCCTCAGTGTTCTACTCAGGGTTAAACTATCACTTTTGGCATATTGTCACTTTTTCCAAGTTCAGAGCGAAGCACGATTTTTCAGTGCCTCAGTTTCAGTTCCTAACACTTCACCACTGGCATTTCAACACAAGCTGTTTCATGTTTATAAAATTCGTGATGAATGCTGCATTATGTGTATCTACGATGTCACTAGCCAGTTTAGTGGTTCAATGATTGCAATATTTCATATGACTTCATATGATTTCAGGTGATTTCAAACAGTTTGATTGATTTAAAAATTTTGTGATTGCATTGATTTCAAATAAATTTACTGATTTCAAATGTTTGCGAATTAATTCAAGTGTTTTCATTGTGATTTAAATTCGTGATTTCATTATGGCATTTTTGATTGCATGATTGCAAAAAAACTTAAAGTAATTTCAAATATTTTTGATGATTGCAAGAAATCATTTGAAATCGATCACCAAACTTTTTCTTTTTGATTTCATCATTTAAAATAGTGATTGCATCTGATTTCAACGTGATTTCAAATGATTGCAAGTATAAGTGGTTAGGTGATTTCATTCGTGACAAACCCCTCGTGTATCTAGCCAAACTTGCACCCATACCAAATTTTTTAGGAAGGAGGAGGGTTGCATCAGAAACGCCTTAAACTTTAACTAAGGACTGTAACGCCGCGGCCGGCGGTGGTGAAGTTAGTAGTTAATGATTATTTATTTTATCAACAATAAACTATTGGAAGCTCTGATTTTTGAACCGTTAAAATACCTGTATTGAGCTTTAGTTCAAATACTTGCCGCTCCCAACACCAAAGTATAAATTACTTCAGTATTCAGTTCAATTCAGTGCGCCGCAGTTAAAACAATAAACAAACATGTTTATGATGAATACATTTGAATACTGTTAGAAGAGAGAGTAATGGAACAACCGACTGAAAATAGAAAAAAGAGGATTTCTGAATGAGAAACAACAATTTATAAACAAATTTATTGAATTAAACAAATTTTTGAAAACTTTTTAGGTAAATATTGGTTCAAAAAAAAAAAAAAACCATTTTACAGAAAAAGAAAAAAATCAGAAACATTTCAGAAATGTTTTCCTTTTTGATAAATGTTTCTGTTTATGAAATGTTTCTTAGGTCTGGACAAACCTTAAGAAACTGCCTTACCTCAGCATCTGCCTCCGTATTACTATTCTAGAGGTAGAGTGATGGGACTCATAGACATCAAAATAAAGCAGATGTGTGAATCCAATGTGAACATCGTCAAAAAGTAATCTGACAGCATCTGTAAATCTGTTGTTGGTTAACTGTCAAATTTAGAAAAACAAAGATACATGCGTAAACTGCCCAAACTTTCTTATTTAAATTTGAATTAATTGTCAAAAACAAAAGACGATCTTCAGAAAACTAAAAAAATAATTAATTTTTCAAGTTATTGATTTTTTTTTTCTAAATATTTTTTTTTAAACTTAAAAAAAAAAAACAATCTAAAACTTTCCCCTTGAAAAAATATTTTTTTTATTTCATTTAATAAACTTATTTGTTTTATTTGGTTGTATATATTTTATTTGATTTTATTTGTTTGTTGTGTCCTTTCAGGTGAATCTACTTATCTTTAAAAAAAACACAAAAAAATTAAATAAAACTCATCCACTCATATATGTAAATAAAAAAAAAAATGCGAAACAAATTCACATTCTATATTAAATTTATATATTCTATGTATATACATACTATTT
The DNA here is from genome assembly GCA_951217065.1 of Baccha elongata. Classification (NCBI taxonomy): domain Eukaryota; kingdom Metazoa; phylum Arthropoda; class Insecta; order Diptera; family Syrphidae; genus Baccha; species Baccha elongata. The sequence goes on from OX578272.1 coordinate 244,093,232, forward strand.
AATTTTATTACTTAATAATTTTATTTGATTTTTTTGTACAAATTAATTATAATTAACTACAAGTTATTGTTTGTTCGTGTACATTTTTTATATATATATATTTTTTTTTATAAATACATATTATTATTTAATAAAAGAACAGCAAAATCATCTTTTTAAATATACCACAAAATCTTTATGCTTAATAATGTTATTGTTAAATTTCTTTAAACTGATTCAATTTTTTACAAAAAAAAAAAGTAATAATTATGCAATACCTATAAATTAAATTAAATTTAAATTTGTTGCAACAATCCAGTTAAAAAAAATAATCAAGTTACTTTCTATTTATTTTTGTTTTACAATTTAGAGTTTGCACTTTTTTTTAAGAAGCACAATTGTGAGAAGAAAAACTAAATTACTTAAATATTGAAATATTTGTCTTGTTATGTTTTGTGTTCTTAAATTGCTCTTTTTCTAAAAATTTTGTTTCTCTAAGTTAAATTTAAATCTTGTCCCATCAATAGAAAATCTTTTATAAAAAAACATAAATGAAATGTCTTAAATGTGAATTAATCATTTCTTTTATTCCAGAACTGTTTTATTTTGAAAAGATACAATGTGTACATTTTGTCGTGTAAGAACCAAAAATACGGGGAAAAGCTATTCGTAGCTTAAGTTAAATAAAGGTTTTCGCCTTTGACATATAAAATAGTTTAGGTTAAAATTCAAAATTATTTACCCAATATTTAGATATGTTGCTGTGGATCCAATTTGTCTAGAACTATACATTAGAACAATACATTTTATAAATTCAACATTGAAGAAGACAAAAATAGCCATCAACTAAAATTCTTCCTAGCATATTAGGGCATATTTATAGACACTTTCTAAGCTGTTTTGTAGTAAAACTGGAGTTTATCATATTTAAATTACATTGCTTAAACCCAGTCTAAGCAAAACTGTAGTTTAAAAATAACTGAATATGTCCAAATTTTTAAATTTCTAATTAACTTGTAACAGTTTGTTTTAGTTCATAATAATGGCTTCTTCTCCTTCTATTGGTAAACAAATAAAGTAATAGGTGAACAAGTTTCTCGACCAACATTTGTCGGAGTTAGTCAGAGTCAAGTGTTTCTTTTTTCCAAACTCTTATTTTAACTGTCTGAAAGGACTGTTGTGTTGTGGAATTTAAAAATTTAGTTAACAGCGGAACAAATAACAAAATAATTTGGTTTTTTTTATTATTGTTAAGATCTGTCTGAGTTTCTGTCCACAGAGAAGACTAGACAGAAAGCCAGATAGTTGTTGGATCTGTCTGCAATGAGGTGTTCCCTATTGAACAGTTTATCAGACAGAACAGAAGGTACGACAGTTTTCTTGCCAATGGAGACCGCGTGACACAATTAACAGAAATATAAGATGTTTAATGTCATTGTTTTTATTATATTTTCTTTTCTCATAATTATTATCACTTAAAAATAATTGATTTTAAATGTTTATAGTCATCATCTTTGACTATTATTTTATGTCTTATATAAAATAATAGTCAAAGATGATAGTGACGTCACTATCATCTGCGAAATCGACAAAATGGCGAATCAGGTATCTTGAGTGAGCATACCTTATATTTCTATTTGTCGTCGTATAGAATAATATAATTTCATTGTCTTTTTCTCATGTGTGGAATATACGATTGCGAAAGATATGAAGGTTTCTAAATGTCCAATTATTTACTAAAATTATATTTCAGTTGTAAGACATAAACCTAAATATCAAATTTCTGTGCAAGCTGTGTACTCACAAACATTACAAAAATTTAACGATTTTACTGAGAAAATAAAATAAATATCTATCTATATCGTTGGATACGTCAAGAAATAATTTGCCCATTCAAAAAATAAATTGTTATTGCTGCAATGCAGTCCAAAATCAAGTTTGCAATAAATATTTCTTGTGGAGCCACGGCGTGGTACAAAAGAGAAGTGTCAAATTTGATTCAAGTGAGAGAGACATCGTATAAAAGAAGAATTCACTTGAAAGTGCCGGAATGCACTTGAAAAACGTGCCATCACTGCATTACAGCTGTGAAAAAAAGTGCGCCAACATAGAATATAGAAGGCTCCAATTGCAACACCCTTATGCTATGTTTCGACCAAAAATAAAAGCCTGTTTTCAAAGATCATAGAATAACAAAGTGATGAACTTGACAAGAGGTTTTGTAAATTCCAAAACACAGCACCTTTTGGTTTAGAAATTCAATAACTATTTACTAGTATAAAATGTACTTGGTCCTGAATCCTGATTATAGAACAAGATACCATCTCTTTGGTTTTTATTTTCGTTTAAATCAGCTGTCAATTAGAATGACGTAAAGCATTCGCTTTGAATTAAATAATTAAACAAATCTATCTGTGTCAAAAAGGAGATATCGAATAGAAAACCACGACAAAGTGATTTGGTCCAAGTTAACCATAATCCAAGAAAATTGAAAGTTTCAAGAGGTAAATTAGTACTTTTTGGTGACTGTTCGCCCATAATAAGGGTGATCCGACTAATCTGAGCGCTGAGATTTTTTCCGAAGATCACTGAGACAAAATTTGGCGGATTTGATATAGTGCAGCATGAGCAAAGTGTTGTGCATTTTTAATTGAAAAAATTCAACAATAACAGAAGAAATATAAAATTAAATATATAAGGAGAAGAAGAAGAAATACACACCGATAATGACAGCACATTTGTTTGACAATTTATGTTTGAAAGATGTTCCATAAACGTATTCTGATTATGTCAAATTGATATAAAAATCTACGTGAGATATAATTTAGTGGGACACGCCTAATATTCCACAAAAGTGAAAAATGAATATTGAATTTGTCCATGTCTAAAACAATATTTTTTTAAAAATACGAATTAGTATTTTTCGTTTACAGCTCGCACTACAAAATTCAAATTTTAAATTTTACCGGAAAACAATTTCTGAAATTTTGTAGTTTGACAGATTCGGACTAATAAAAAAAATAGGTTTATTTGTAACTTGGGTTTGACTTTTCTTTCTATAAAAAAAAACATGTTACTTTAAAATTGTATATACAAAACGGCACTATACAATAATAAAATGCCTTATTAATTTCCTTGTCTATTGGGGAAATATGATATAAATTTTAAACTCAACAACTTAAAAAATTATATCATATATGTATTTAGGTACCTAACTATCTATATTTTGTTAGAGCGGTTCTTTACAGTGACATAATGTATAATCAATAAATCAATCAGTTTCTGTTTCAAATCAAATGTCCTTCTTTCCACTCTGTTGCTTTATAATGTAGAATTAAAAAAATGGTTTAACCGATTCTGTCCTTTAACATGCTATTAAAAATTAAGTTTTTATTTTATTTTTCAATAATTTGTCAATTGTACATTATATATTTTTTTTAAATTACTAACTTTAAAATTAAGAAAACATTTATAAATCTATGTAGGTATGTATATGTATAGTAGATTCATATGCATTAAATAAAAATATTTAATGTGTATTTATTAATTAAATACACATTATATATTTTTTAGAATTACAAAAAAAAAAATATATGTAGATATAAAAATAATTAAAACAAACTGAATGGATAAAAATAAACAAAAAAACCCAATTTGTGATATAATAAGTTAATGGAAAAATGCAAAATGTTTAATAAGAATTTTTTATATGTAAAAAAAAAACAAACAAACTCACAAGAAAATATAAAAAAATAACTAAATATATAAATATGAAATTTGATTATTTTTTAGATAGAGTTTAACGAAAGGCTATAGAAGGTGAATTAAATGGCAAAATTAAAATTAAAGTTAAAAAAAAAATTATCAATCTAAAGAGAACAAAAGGCAAACTATTATCAGTGAATATATGATTGTGTGTAATGAGAATTTAAAGGAAATAATAAAAACAAAAAAATAATGCAAAATTATTATGATGCTATTTGAAATGTTAACAATTTTTTTGTTTTTGTTTTATTTGTTTAAAATGTTTCGGTAACTAATTCCTGGCAAATTTTATAAAAGTTCCTAGCCGTATTTTTTCTTTTACTTTTTATGTGAGGATAACTTAAGGGAAACTAACTAACTCATTTTGAAAAAAAAGATCATTTATAAATGGCGCCCAGTGTTATGTCTACGTGTACATAATGTTATCGTTGAATCCTAAAAATCCAACTATTTGAGAGTATTTCCCTCAAGTTCTTTCCTTGCTTGATATAATTTCTGAATTTAATTTCATTAAAAATGTTTTCCGAAATTCAAAATTTAAAGAATTATTATATTTTTTTTTCAAATTATTACCAAAAATTTACATTAAATCACACAAGAAAAATGTTAAATTCAATGCACACCATTACATTAAAACAAAAAAAAAACAAAATAATTAAAAATATCCAAAATATTAGAAAAAAAAAAAATACAAAAAATAAATGTACTTAAATATAAAATAATGTGCTTAATAAAACACACATTATTTGTTATAAAAAGCTTTTTCCGTTTTTAGTACAAACCTATTTAAATATTGCCGATTAACTTTCAATCTGTTTGAATTCAAAAATTTTTAATTTAACTAATTTTATTTTCTGTACATGCAAATTTACAAAAAAAAATAGATAAACATCTTTAAAGGTTTAATGCTAAAAAAAAAAAACAAAATCCATAAATATTCACAGTAAAAACAAATCTTATATATTCAATAATTTAATATTAAACATTTGTAGTACTGAAAATATGTTTATAAATAAATAAAAAAACAAAAAACTTTTAAAAAGAAAAAACAAAATACTGACAAAGTTAAATTAAATAATAAAACAAAAATAAACAATATTATAAAGAAACAAAAATCAAATGAACAAAACCATCGCAACAATGTTTTTAAATACGATTTAAAATATAAAATGAAAAACACTCACATAAAAAAAAGAATTAAATATACAATTAATATAAAATAGTAAAAAAAAAAAAAACAAATCATGTATGTACTGTCTTTTTAAACAAGAAATACAAAATGGATATGAAGCTGAAAAATAAATGAAAATAAAACGATATGATTTACCTATAGAGTACAAATCAAAACTAAAAAAAAAACTACAAACATAAATATTTAATTGAAAATTAAAAGGGAAAAACTGATATAGAAAAAAGCAAAACAAAAAATGGTCAATAAAAATTCTAAAAAAAAAAATATAAAAAAAATTATATAAATACATTAAATAACTGTGTTTTATTTTTACTGGAATTAAGTGGTTTCTCTATCTTCTGATTTGTAAAAATAATGATCGAAAATAGTAAGTATTCAGTTATTTTTCTAGTTACATATATTGTTTCGAATTATTTCATGTTAATTGCATATAATAATTTTAAATGGATAGTTACACCATCAATAATTTATTTTTTTTGACGATATGGACCCATCATAAGTGAAAGTCCTTCATCCTTGTTTACGAGTGCAAGAAATATGGAGTGAATAGCCGATGAGGTAAGCGACCGACACGGTAAATAGAAAGCTCAAAAGCGTTGTCCTATTTTTCTTATTGAAAGTCTCTCCCCCAGTTTCACAGTCAGAGTTTAAACTAAAATTGATAACGGATTTTTGTAGACGGGTCAAATACAAACATTTTTTACTAAGGGTGGTAGCTATCACCACCCGTTTGGGCGGGAGGGACATTTTAATGAAAAAAGTACTAAAAATTGAAAAAAATATCATTCAAAAATAACGGTAATACCTACAATCAAGTATCATATCATTTTTGAAAGCCATTACTCTGTTTTATTAGCCAGTTTGTAAATCATGTGAAATCTATCCATAGTTTTTGAAAAAAACTACTTTCAAACTAAAAATTTGGCGAAAAAACAAAAAAGAAATGCTTAAAGTGTATTTTTGCAAAACTGTGATTTTATAATATATTTTTATTTCTTAGAATAACTTAATCAAAAAATGAAAACAAAATGATTTTATTTCTTCTTGTTTTCGAGAATATTAAAAATTACCAAAACTACTATTTTAATTCAATTAATTTTTTCAATTAGTTTTGTTTTAATCGACCTCGGAAATTTTAGATCTACTTCGCTTTTCTTCCAAATTTATGAGTTGGGTACGAAATCCCGACTGGACAGAATCCCGACTGACAAAACCCGACTGACTAACTACTTTTTTTTGGTAACAGCAATTTAAAACTGAATTTTTTTCAATATAAATTAATTGCAAAAAGGTCTCTCGTTGCCTTAGGGTATATTCCGCCGTCTGGCAGGCGCCCGAGTCCAATGTTTCCATATTCAAAAGCACATGGGTGGCCCGCTTTGCGGGTTTTCCTTTCTGTAGTTAGTCCCTCTCACGCAACTTCGTTGCTCCGCTTAGGGTATGTTTGGCCGTCTGGCAGGCCCCGGTGTCCAATGTTTCCAAATTCAACAGTACCTGTGTTGCCTGCTTTGCTTCTTATTTTCTTCCTCTTTCAATTCCTATTTCAAATAATTAGTGTAAAAGCAATTAAAAATACGAAAACGTGCTAAAAGTGCTGCAAATCCATTCTGAATTTTTAAGAGTCGGTGGTTTGTCAGTCGGGATTTTGGCAGTCGGGATTTTCTCTCTATCCCCAAAAAAAGATCACATTAAATACCAAAAAAATATGCATAAAAAAGTACTTCCAGTAATTTTCAATTTTCTCATTAACTAGAGGACATAAAAGCTTTCGTTTTTTTATGTTCGATTCAGAATCGATTTGATCTTTGAACACAAAAAGAAAATTTAGTTTTCCATTTCACAATTTAGAGCAAAATTGATCCAATCATTTCTTTTTGCGTTTTTTTTATCAATATTTTGAGTTTGAATGCAATTTTTTTAAAAACTTGACACAAATAATTTAATTAAAATGCAGGATTAAAGATCAGACTTCTGGCTTTTAAAACCTTTATTGTTTTGCATTTTAAATATTGTCGTTGATTTTTAATATTTGTTTTTCCATTTAAGTCGTTTTTATCGAAAATCGTCCCTACCTCATAAGCGGGGCGAGATAGACCCGCTTGTATTTGACTCTTCTACAAAATCCATTATCAATTTTCGGCGCCCAAGTTATCGTACTCTCCTTCCAAAGCTTGATCGAATCAGTAGTAAGAAGATCCGAGGAAGGTTTCACGTAAAAATACAGACTCAACTTGTCATGTAAAAAAGGAGAGATACCAAAAATTTCTCCCATAAGAGCATGCGAGCCAAATGGGCATCGTGTCCATTAAATCCATAAATAGAATCAAGCATTTCAACTGGAATTTTAACTTCGACTAAATTTATCAACAACAATATTATTGCTCCCGTCTATTTTTTGTTTAATAGGAAACCATTTCGATACAAAAAAAGAAAACATACTGAAAACTATTCGTTTTCCTTTTTTAAAGAAAAAGTATCATGCAAACTTCTAGAATTGTAATAGGAAATTTAAAAACAAGAGAAGAAATCACAAGAAAACTAAAAAAAACTGTACAACCGGCAACACCACTACCTGTATAGTATTTGGGAACGTCAAATTTCATCGTTGATGGTGTGGGCTAATCCCCGATGTCGGTGAAATATACAAATTAAAAACGCGGCTAATGTTTGGTTTTTGGAGGCAAATTAAGGAGCTCCGTTAAAATGCTAAATGAATTTGCAGCGTACATATATGCGTGATGACGCGTAAACCATACAGGTGCCAATTTCATAAGCTAAAAAGGATAAGGATAAGTATGGATATTATAATAAAAAAAGAAAATAATGTTTCATGAAACAAATATAATCACCATAAACTAGTAAAGTAAAACACAATATAACGTAATTTCTTAAGTGACCCAAGCTCGGTAAGACAGGTAGTCGAAATCCAGAAGTAGATATTATGTAACTGGCAATTGCAAATGCTAATTGTGAATTAAGATGGGTAGATGTAATGTCTAAGCCACTTGACTAATTACCAGATCTAAGTTGTTACCTGTCAACCGTTTAGAAATTTAAATTTCCTGGAACTGCTTAAGTCAAAGTGGTTGAACTAAATATTCGTCCTAGATAAAAGCCATGCACATGCAAATGATCCTCATTCAAATTTGAGTTCTTTCTTTTGCAAGTTCGAAATAATTCAAAATCGCTGTCAATAATTTTTTTAAATCATAATGGCTCCAACAATTTTATCAACGTCAAGGCCATATCCAATGTGCCGAAAGCGACGTCTCTTGGAATATCTGGAGATAGAAAACAAAGAAGATTTGCAACATATAGAGATAGAATCCAATGAACTGATGGAACAACTTGTAGCTGATACCAACCAAAAGCTGTTAGCGGAAGGCCCACCTCAAAAGAAACGAAAATTATCGAACCCGGAAATAGTTGAAAGAAGTCAAGTTGGATTCGAACAATATTCAAGAGCAAAAGAAACATCCAATAAGTTTGAGCAGCAGCTGCTTGATGTTACAAAAGGAATAGAACCAATATTTCCCTGTGAAGAACACAATTATTCTAAGAAACCTGCGAGCCCAATGGAAAAAAAGCTTCGTCGAAACATTAAAAAGCCGGCCAGATTTACCGATCACTCAACAGGAGAATCCTTTCCGGAAGATTTCAAAGTTGTTCCCTCAACAAAAAATGGAAGTACTTCTGAAATCCAGAAGTCAACTCCAGAAAAGTCACCAATGCCAGAAGGCATGGTTAAGGAACCTGTGAGTCCGAAAGCAAAGTCAACAGTACCAATGGCGAAGAAACCACGACGTCGAAGTATTAAAAAGCCTGCCCTATCATTTGTTCACATAACAGGAGACTCTTTACCCGAAGACACCGAAGATATTCCATCAACTTATGTAAATACGCCTGAAATCAAGAAATCAACTCTAGAAAAGTCACCAATACCAGAGGGCAAAAGGAAGAGCCGATCAATCGTTAAAAAGCCTATTACAAATTTCGTTCATATAACTGGAGACTCTCCTCCGGAACATTTGGCAAACTTAACAGCAACCCCAATCAGTACCCCCAAAAAACTAACAACAGAAATGATTTCGAAAGCTAAAATAGAACCAATAGAGAATGAAAATTTTCCGTTCGTTCTTGAAAGCAATCCGATCTATGTGGTGTTGGGACCCAAATTAACTTATATAACCACAGAAGCTTATTTGAAAATTGATTGGTCTCTTTCTGCAGCACTCATAACCAGAAAATTACTAGTGGAAGTATTTGGCAGGAAAATTTTGTCAACTCATAGCTTAACTGGTAAACCTTCACCTGCATTTCTCGATAGAAATAAGCCACTGAAAGAACCTTTGGACCCTAGAAAGGTGGAAGATCTCGTTTACATCATTACAAAAAAGAAAAATGTCACAGCAAAAGAGGTCCGTTTGACGATCACAACTAAATGTGCTGATGAGCAGAAGATGTCAAGGACGCGCAAAGTCAAATAAGATTATCTTCATCATTATTCATTAATTAAACAAAGCCCCACCAGTCTTTATTGTCTTAAAATTGTAATAAAAAAAATATTTCCAATTATCTCATATAAAATGTTATTGTTTCTTTAATTTTTATTTTAAATTTTGAATTCGTTAAGCGAATACGCTTTCCACCCAGCTTTTGTCGTATATTTCATGGGTGCCTTTGCATCATCTTGATCAAAAGCAAAGGACTTGCTTGCTTCCGCGTCTACTTCATACCACAGGCTATTGAAACAGTTATTAGGGTCAGTGGAAACACTTGCAAATAATGCAAAATATAAAAGCATCGTGACATTATGCCCGAGGTGATGATATTGATGGGGTATGCATTTATCGTTGACTGCATATATATATGTAATTCGTTTTCATTGGTTTCTGATACTATTTTCGCCGCCTCCGATTCCATTCTGGCGAATGCACAAACCACAGCTTGCTTCTTTCTGCGAATAATGTTTATGTCTTCTGATTCATTAGTTGAACGAACGGAGGATTCTTGATGTCGCATCCCAAACCACCGTGACAGTCCTTATATGCATTGTTGTACGCCCATTGTTTGTCCACAAAAAAAACTCTTCCTTTTTGATATTCAAAAAACGTCTCATTTTTTGCTGGCTCATCCTTAAAATGAGAAGCAAAAGATTAAGATACAACCGGATAGTCAAGATTCTACCAAGTAATTAAGATTTTGCGAGTCGCAACTAGCTCTGGGCCCGTATTACGTATTACGTAACGAACGGCAAAAATAACGATAGTCAATGATACGATAGTTGCAACAAAAGCGATTGCATAAAACTAAAATGGATCCACGAAAATGTTGCCAGATAAAAAGGAGAAACACTATTTTTTTAAAGTACATCTAACTTTTCGTCGGTGAATAGATGTCAAAATATGATAGAAATAAATAAAGACTTGAGTATGAAATTCAAGAAGTGCGGTATGTTATCTTAAAAAATATTAAAATGTTTATTAATTTCTACTTTTTGGATAGTGAACATTGTTCCAATGGGCAAAGACGGAGAATTATTAACAAATATGTAAAAACCAAATAGTTTTTTTTTTTGCAATTCTGGAATTTGTTTATTTATAAGTGCAAGTGCGTTTATTATGATTGTGTTTTTCATATTGTTAATAAAATGTTCTTTTATAATTTTTGTTTGTTCAGATTCACGTTTTGTTCCCAAATGGTACCTACATAATCGGCAGACATAAACACAACACAAAAAAAAAAAAAATTGACAACAACGAGAACGAAGGCCAGACGACAGCGACATTCAAATAGCACTCGTAAGAAGAAACGAGTATCGTTGAAACTTAAACGATAATCGTTTTACGTAGTCGCATTTGAACGAAAACGAGGTTTTTTCAACGATTATCGTTATACGTAACACGGGCCCTGTTATAGCGCTTTTGCGATTGTTGATGTTGTGGCAATTATGTTGGCTGCAAATGTTGTTATTTTTGTTAATTCGATAATTGCTGAATTACCTATTTCGTTGAGTATAAACTAGAATACACAATTATTAAAATATCACCAAAGCAAAGCAAAAACCATTTTGGGAATCTGGGCCCGTATTACGTATTACGAAACGAACGGCAAAAAAACGATAGTCAAGAAAACGAAAGCCGCAACATAAAGCGATTATAAGTAACGAGAATAGTTTCATGAAATTGTTGCCAGATAAAACAGAGAAATACTATTTTTTTCAAAGCGAATCTAACTTCACGTCGTTGAATAGATGTCAAAAATTGATCAAAATAAATAAAAACTTGAGTGTGAAATTAAAGAGTGTTGTATAGTATCTTATAAAATATTAAAATATTTATTCACAACTACTTTTTGGGTAGTGAATATTGTTCTCTGGGGGTGCAGGTGGAGAATTCACAAATATTTCAATAAAAAGAACATGGAAAAATGTGTATGTGAAAATGTGGAAGCCAAATAGTTTTTTTTGCAATTATTATTTTTGTTTGTTTGGCTTCTTAATTTGTTCGTTTAATTTTTGCTCGAGATAGTAAATAACCGGCAGTCATAAACATAAAAAACATAAACAGAACAAACAAAATGTAGGTATGGTATGACAACGAAAGCGAAAGCTAGACGACAGTCTAATGGCACTCGTAAGACAAAACGAGTATCGTTGAAACTTAAACGATAGTCATTTTACGTAATAGCATTTAAACGAGAACGAGGGTTTTTCAACGATTATCGTAATACGTAATACGGGCCCTGAAAGAAGATTATTGTTGTGAAATTCCGTAAAACTTCTTTTTATAGAGAGTAAGAGCTCTATATTTTAATATTCCTTTTAATAAATTGATTTTTTCTAATTTTTTTTCCTAAAAAAACACTATAATTACATTATTTTATTAATTTTAGTTATCACAGCTTTTTAATTGTTTGGTAAACTTCAACCAGGGATTCAGATGGTGAGAACATCTTAAGCATGTACCGTTCATACGGTCTTATTGTGTTTATTGTTCTCTACCAACCATTGTAATATCATGTTAGATTGTTATCTAAAATTTTAGTTCACAAGAATGCGAACCTTACCTTATAGTATCTATCTACCTATAATCGCATCAAGTAAAAGAGTGTTTTAAATTAAAACAGCCGTTTAGACTGTAAGTAGTTATACAACCAGAATGACATACAGACAGACAGACTGATTTTTACTTCCGATTATAGTTACTATAAGGCAAGTTTTGTATTCGTAAAAAAAAAGTTTTGAAATTACGATGATAGAGAACACGAAAAAAGTAGGTCCGACAATTCTGACTGTCTTTCTGTCCGTCTGTCAGTCTGGATGTATCTACATCTACAGCCTAAACGGTTGGGCCGATTTTCTTCAAACTTGGTACTCTGTATTTTTAGAGTAATATGCCAAGGCGTATTTTTGATTTTTATCCTAGGTCTGAAAATAACTGTACCTGCCATATAAACGTAACAGATAATTCATTTTTTCTCAAAAAAAAAAAATACGATCGATTTTGTAAAATTTAACATGACTGATTTTTTTGAAAACGGTGATGTTTTTCGACAAAAAAATTTTTTTACAACTAGATTTTTAACGGTACCATACAAGCGTTTTAGACAATTCCATTTTTCTCGTAAAAAAACACAATCGATTTTTATAAAATTTCGTACAATGGATTTGAAGCCAAAGGTTGTGTTTTTTATTTTTTCAGAATAAGTTTAAGTGAGACTAAAAATTAATGCCTTTATTAATTTTTAGTCTTACTTAAAACTGTAAGAGTCTAAAAATTCTATTTATAAAGATATAAGAAAAACTACGAGACCAATATTGTCGTAGAAACAGAAAAATAAATGTTTTTTTTTTGTATTTTTTCTATGACGATGTTGGTTTCGTAATTTTTTTTATATAATCAAAACTAAAAGCTTTAGAAGTTTAGACCCATCAATCTTTTAGTGATTGACTTAAAACTTATAAACGCTTTAGGAATAAATAAAAAAAAATATTACTTTTATACATACTTTTTTTTTATTGTTGTTTAAAATTAATTTTTTAGTTTTTTTTTCAAAGTTTTTTTTTTAAATTAAAAATTTCTTTTTCAAAAACTGTTTATAAAAATAACTTAATTTAAATATTAATAAAAAGCATAAATCTTTAGCTTTATAAAAACAAATGTTACGAACTTGCGAAATCACTGCTAAGAACCACAAAAAGAAAACAACGGAACAAAGAAACATGGTGGTGGAGAGATGAAGTCGTAGCAGTGATGGCTAGGATAAAATCGGCTTTCAAAGATTGGTTAATGTTCCCCCCTCATATAACATATGTAGATGTTGAAGCAAGTGCAAAGAGTAGGGAGATCATGTGTCGGGAACTGGAAAAAAATCTGCTCAAGCTGCTAATGCAAACTAGGCTTTTCAGGAACTGCGACATGCCAATATTAACAAAGATGCAACTTTCTTTAAAATTGCTTTCCAAAGAAGAAGAAATGCTCAGTAGCTTTGTTCACCAAAGTTCATAACCAATGCTCAAAGCCAACTTCTTGTGGATGACGACAAAATTCTACACATGTTGCGAAAGTACTGCAAAGGACTTTTAAATGAACTGTTCCCCAGACGACTTTCCAACAGCCGCACCAAAATACGAAGAAGACAGTGTGGCGGCGCCGCGCGGCTGTGGAAAAGTCTTACAAAGGAAAAGCGATATGCTGCCCATTTTCTGATCCATCCAGGCCTATTATATTATAAAAGTTTAAATATCTTAGATCTATGGAACAATTCATAACTAGGTAGCTATGTCAGATTTGTATTTTGTGTTACTTAACTTACGCTATCTCAAAGATCGCAAGCATATATGATCGCATCGTTTGAAAATAAGGTCCCCATAAAAAATGTATTACCGGCACCACAACCTGTATGTTTTATAGAAAATATAAAAATTTAAAACGCGGCTAATGTTTGGTTTTTGGAAGCTAATTAAGGAGCGCCGTTAAAATGCTAAATGAATGAGGGATGACGCGTAAATCATACAGGTGCCAATTTTATAAGCTAAAAAAGATAAGTGTGGATATAATAAAGAAAAGAAAATTTCATGATACAAATATAATATAATCACCATTAACAAGTAAAATAAAACACAATATTACGTAATTCCTTAAGGGGCCGGTTATAGCGATCAGGAAAAACCATCAGGAAAAGTAGAAACAAATGGGAACAGGAATTTTTTCCTGATGTGCGTTTATAGCGATCAGGAAAAATGTGTCAGTGAACAGGCTGTTTTCCTGATTGAAATGCACACGAAAAACTTTTTCTGACAGAAATCTGTCAGTGGAACAAGTGAAAATTGAACTCAAATAATTGGAATGATTTGTTCCATTTTTTTTAAATGTCAATCAGCTGGCACGAAAAATTAGTTTTCGTCAGGAAAATAAAGAAATACATTTTAAACAATAAATAATTATTCTATAGTAAAAATTATTAGCAAAAAAAAATAATTTGAGTTATTTGTAGTCAATAAGTGTAGTATTTGTGTTTAAAATCGATTTAAAACAACATAAAAGATCCATTCGAACATTTTTCCTGATGCGTTTTCCTGATCGCTATAACCGGCGCCTAAGTGACCCAAGCTAAAGATAAGACAGGTAGTCGAAATCCAGAAGGAGAAATTATGTAAACGGCAATTAAGAACTCTAATTGTGAATAAAGATGGGTAGATGCAATGCCTGAGCCAATTGACTAATTACCAGATCTAAGTTGTTACCTGTCAACCGTTTAGAAATTTAAATTTCCTGGAACTGCTTAAGTCAAAGTGGTTGAACTAAAAATTCGTCCTAGATAAAAGCCATGCACATGCAAATGATCATCATTCAAATTTGAGTTCTTCCTTTTGCATGTTGGAAATAATTTAAAATCGCGGTCAATAAATTTATTAAATCATAATGGCTCCAACAATTTTATCAATGTCAAGGCCATATCCAATGTGCCGAAAGCGACGTCTCTTGGAATATCTGGAGATAGAAAACAAAGAAGATTCGCAACATATAGAGATAAAATCCAATGAACTGATGGAACAACTTGTAGCTGATACCAACCAAAAGCTGTTAGCGGAAGGCCCACCTCAAAAGAAACGAAAATTATCGAACCCGGAAATAGTTGAAAGACGTCAAGTTGGATTCGAACAATATTCAAGAGCAAAAGAAACATCCAATAAGTTTGAGCAGCAGCTGCTTGATGTTACAAAAGGAATAGAACCAATATTTCCCTTTGAAGAACACAATTATTCTAAGAAACCTGCGAGCCCAATGGAAAAAAAGCTTCGTCGAAACATTAAAAAGCCGGCAAGATTCACTGATCACTTAACAGGAGAATCCTTTCCGGAAGATACCAAAATTGTTCCCTCAACAAAAAATGGAAGTACTTCTGAAATTCAGAAGTCATCTCCAGAAAAGTCACCAATGCCAGAAGGCATGGTTAAGGAACCTGTGTGTCCGAAGGCAAAGTCAACAGTTCCAATGGTGAAGAAACCACGACGTCGAAGTATTAAAAAGTCTGCCCTACCATTTGTTCACATAACAGGAGACTCTTTACCCGAAGACACCGATGATATTCCATCAACTTATGTAAATACGCCTGAAAACAAGAAATCAACTCTAGAAAAGTCACCAATACCAGAGGGCAAAAGGAAGAGCCGATCAATCGTTAAAAAGCCTATTACAAATTTCGTTCATATAACTGGAGACTCTCCTCCGGAACATTTGGCAAACTTAACAGCAACCCCAACCAGTACCCCCAAAAAACTAACAACAGAAATGATTTCGAAAATTAAAATAGAACCAATAGAGAATGAAAATTTTCCGTTCGTTCTTGAAAGCAATCCGATCTATGTGGTGTTGGGACCCAAATTAACCTATATAACCACAGAAGCTTATTTGAAAATTGATTGGTCTCTTTCTGCAACACTCATAACCAGAAAATTACTAGTGGAAGTATTTGGCAGGAAAATGTTGTCAACTCATAGCTTAACTGGTAAACCTTCACCTGCATTTCTCGATAGAAATAAGCCATTGAAAGAACCTTTGGACCCTATAAAGGTGGAAGATCTCGTTTACATCATTACAAAAAAGAAAAATGTCACAGCAAAAGAGGTCCGTTTGACGATCACAACTAAATGTGCTGATGAGCAGAAGATGTCAAGGACGCGCAAAGTCAAATAAGATTATCTTCATCATTATTCATTAATTAAACAAAGCCACACCAGTCTTTATTGTCTTAAAATTGTAATAAAAAAAATATTTCCAATTATCTCATATAAAATGTTATTGTTTCTCTCATTTTTATTTTAAATTTTGAATTAGTTAAGTGAATACGCTTTCCACTTAGCTTTTGTCGTATAATTTTTCGGCGCCTTTGCATCATCTTGATAAAAAGCAAAGGAATTGCTTGCTTCCGCGTCTTCTTCATACCACAGGCTATTGAAACAAGGTTAGTGGAAACACTTGCAAATAATGCAAAATATAAAAGCATGTTTTATAATAATAATTTTGGAAATGCTTGACAAAATTCAAAGCTTCAATAATCAGCAGTACCCAGCAAAATTGTTTTTAAAATTTTGTATCAAGAAAACTAAGGAAATGTATGTAATGTTTCAACTGTCCCCAACTCCTTTTGGTACATGAGTGAATATATTTGTAGTAACGATAGTGTAGTTATTAGTTTTACTTCGTAGTTATATCTATCCATTATGACGCTCGAGATAATATTGAGATTAATTTTTCATTGACAGCATATATGATATTTATTTTCATTGATATCTGATTCTATTTTTTCCGACTTCGATTCAAAGCATGGCAAAAGCTCAAATCACAGCTTGCTTCGTTCTACGAATTATGTCTTTGTCTTCTGATGCATTGTTGAACGAACGGAGAATTCTCTATGTCGCATTCCAAACCACGATGACAGTCCTCAGAGCTTTTTGGTGGATAGATATTTTAATGGGCGTATAACAATGCATACATTATACGCCCATCAAAATATTTGTCCACAAAAAATCCCTTCCTTTGTGATATTCAAAAAACGTATCATTTTTCGCTGGCTGATACTCAAAATGGAGAGCATAAGATTAACAAACTCTTAACTCAGGGTCGTGGGGTTAGGTCCCCACGTTGGGCGCCATTGTTTGCTAGTTAGTTTCATACCAATTTCTTTTATGCAGAGCAAGCGCTTCGTATCCTTCGTAATACCTAAAGCGTAACACCTTCCTGTATCATAAAACATCTTTGTAGTTAAACAGTGCCCCACAACAAAGTATGATTCCGATTCCATTCTTACCCTGCACTACTCTATAGAAGAACATCTTTTCTGCTTTTGTCGCATCAAGATCCACGAAACGATTTTCAATGCTTCGCCATTTTTGTGTTCTTGTATGCAAAATGTCCAGACACTTTCCCTTCATCATCTCTTCCAATTCGTAGATTCATTAGTACATACTTTTAACGTTCAATGTTCGGATTTCGACTAATCTACTGCATTTACTTTGCTATCCTCTGGAACGCGTTTAGCTCTGACTAGATCATACATGTATTTAATACTTCAAACATATATTTTGAAAACGGCATCTGCGAATTCTAAAACAAATTGTTTAAAAAATAAATAATATGCATATTTATACCTATGCAAAACGAAAAAAATCTAAATTACCTTTCACTTTAGTAAGGGTATATAGCTTGCCTGTATGAACTTCAAGACTCCCTTAATTTAGTAATATAAAAATAAACTATAAGTGTGACTCAAACGTTTATGTTGCACTGTAATACCTATGTTTCCTTTTAGCTACCGAACTTAAAAGTCTTTTTAAAAGGAACACAATCAAGTTCCGATTAACTCAGGTTGTAGTCATTTGAATTGCCTGAGCTCTAAATTCTAAATATCAAACAAACATTTTCTCTTTTATGAAGTTTTCTAAACAACTTTTATGGCTTGCCGAATGCTGCATGCTGCACCTTTATTCCAATAAAGGTTTCACCTCTCTCAATCAGCAGCAGCTACATATATTCATTTCCTTTGATAAGATTAATTCTGCCTTTAATTCGCATCTGCACCATTTCCTCAAACGCATAAAGAATAAAAACAATTTCATCGCGACTGCACATAGGATTTTCTTTTTTTTACGATTGCACATTCTATAGGTAGTTAGTTCAGGCATGGCATGGAGTAGAAGCATTACCAGTATACTCGAACCTTATGCGCTCCTATGGTGACGCAATACATGGAACGTGACTTTCGTTTACCCATTTTCACAAACGATCCAGTAGTGCACTGGTTATAGGTTTAAGTTAACAAAGCTATCTTTGTTCGTTAGTGAGTTGGTACCGCAAACGTAATAAATCTGTGAACTTTGTTTTTAGCCGCAGCAGTGGGATGGGAAATGACTTGAAGCGCTCTGTTACCAAACGCATATTGTCCGGAATCTCGGATGCCGGATCTGGGATCAGAAATTGGCTGCAATAGTCCCTTACTCCCTGCATGCCACATGGGATAGACATCACACACATCCTTTGTGCTCGACTCCATTAGGCATTTTATTCGCAACTCTATATAATAGCTATTACGCGTTGGAATCTACATACTTGTTAAGGAAAACAGGGTCGTGGTGTTTGTTGGAGGGCTCATAGAAGTGCAAATAGGCCTTGAGCCACACCAAAAGAACAATATGTCATTTGTCATTGATAGATTAATGAAATTAAATTTAAGTAAAGGCATACGACTAATACAATCTAAAGCCGAGTGACATTTACTACAAGCGGGTGCATGAACATTGGACAGTAGATCTTTGGTTGTGATGGGTTTGTGATATGAGGAACACTTTGGCATAAAATCTTTCGAAATGTAACTGAGTGCCTGGTCACAATCAGCATCTAAACTAAATTCAAAAATATAAAGTAAATCTGAGCTCACTTCTTAAAAAGTGAGGAAGACTGCACCAAAGAAACACTGTACGATTTCCTCGGAAGTCATCTTTAAAAATCAATTAAAAACAGTGTTTCTTACAAGCTTTTACAAATACTACGCTAAGATAAGAGCACTTCGCTCCATGCTTTAGGTTTCACCCCTTTAGGCCTTTTCTTGTTCTAACGACTTCTTCAAGATTGTTTGAAGAATCAAAATCTCTTGAAGAATTAAATCTTCAAGGTATTATGAAGAGATAATATGTTGCTTGGGATGTGCAATATGCCAAAACGTTAATACGTCAAGATTATTCTTCCCGACTTCACACCAACATTGAAAACGAAGACATTTTTGGACAGATATGCGAAAGACACAGCCTGCATGAGAGCACCTTTGATAACGAACTCCGAACACTCGATTCCCATACATCAATATACACAAGTGGACTTGGTGGTATAATTTTTGGAGTAGAAGATGCAACAACGAGCTTAACGATTTACGTGTTATACAGCAACGCTGACCTGAGTGGTGTTGGGAAACGTGGAGTATATGGACGACAACGCACCAGCCCGTGGATTTTTCGAATCTACCCCTGAGGGTGTACGAAGACCACCTCACGAAGATGGAAAATAAACTCAAGCGACTTGGTGTGTGCATGAAATGTAGCTAGCTAGGAACTATCCTGGCTGGAAAAGCATCTGGGTAGTTCCTTTTAGACGTTTAGCCCCATCATGTAGCTTCACAAATACTACGTAGATACGTATCCTAGTTTACAATACGATAAATAAATATGTGGCACCCAAACTCTTTTCGAGCAAGAGTTGTGTTCATAATCGTGTTTAACTGATAATAATTACTAACACATCCTTCTTGTGTGTCTACTTCATCGAGAGCGAATATGGCGCCCAACGTGAGGAATAAATCCGCTTTTCAGCATTGAGCTTGATTTTCTTCTCATCTTTTAACTGAAACTAGTCCAGTCGATTTTTATCGAACAGATTTAAGTTAAACTTCGATCACACCACAAAAACAAAGCTGCAGAGATTTCAAATAATTGCATGTATCGGCAATAATTGCATATGTATCGGCATTTACAGTCAAGCAGCTTTCGTCTTTCTTCAAATTGGTATAACTTGATTCAAAGTCTTTCTAAAGATGCTACGATGTTATAAAAAATACTTGCCAGACACATCGGGGTCAATTAAGCTTGATTGGGTCTCGAAAGAGCATTATGAGGGTTGGCGGTATAGCTGCAATTAGTCGCATAAATACCTTAGTGTGCGTGAGCGCCGAGCGAGTACCTAGTAGTAAAAACGTCCTTTATCAAAAATAAATCCTACGATATGAAATAAAAACCTTTGAATTATTTACCATTCTTCTCAGAACCATAATTCGTTATAATCCGCCCCTGCTCCTGTGAACACGCATCGAACACTGATAGATATATTATGTGGGTCTGGTAAATTGGTTCCTCTGGCGTTCGACTAGAATACAAATATTTGTGTATGCAGGATGGCATGGCCAAGCCATTCCATCGGGGAGTTATCAATCCGTTTAAATCGAACAGATTCCGTTATTAATTCACTAGAGATTCAATGACACGAAAATATTCGCATTGAATTTTTTATGCGGATCATTAGACTTGAATTGACAAGTATTTCGTGCTCTCTGTGGTATTGGTGTATGCCTCTGTATAAATATACATATTTAGGACAAAACTGCTGAATGGCACCATTGAGGATTACGTTTTAGAGAGATATACGCACAATTAACCATTACCAGGATTTCAAAGGGGCGAGTTTTTAACTCTTTCAATTGCATATTGTGTGGGGTTAATTGAAGGAGAAATAAACCCTTGTTTCAATATTGATTGGGAATATTGTATTATAAGTTTTATTTGTTTAAAAAACCCTTAAGGGTATCGCACTATATTTGCCAACAGCAAATTGATGTTCATAACATAGATACACTTTTCCTACTTTGGTCATCTTAATGCATTTTATAATGCTGCATGTATTTGTTCCATGTTTGTCACCCCAAGCACAAATAATGGTGATGATGTAGTTGGCCATTAAGTGAAAATGTCTGAATGGAAGGAATTGAGAGCATTGCTTGAAGGGAGTCAAAGAGGCCGCATACATTCGTATATTTATTCTTGCAATAGATTGTATGCTTAGGGAAAGGATTGTGCATCATGTAAAGAACATGATATCAAAGTTGCAAGGACATGGGGTCAGACATTATGTGGTTTCTCTTTTGTTAGATAGGACTTAGGCTTTTGGTACTTTGTGTGTTAATAGGTTTGTCATGAATCATGCAAATAAATATTAAGTCTTTGTGCGATTTAGGTTTCGAGTATCCAATAAAAAGGAATCGATTCTTGGATTTACATATTTGTATCTTGGAACTTTTGTTCGTTTGCTGTAAATGCATCATATCGGCTTTCAAAAACTTTTTCAATGTGCATACGATCCATACAGTATGCGCATACAATGTATGAGGATGAGAAAATATGCCTGGAAGTGATATATATATAGTTGTAGTCAGAAGAACAGTGGCCAACTTAACGGATGGCTTCCGTTTACCATGCATGATTATATACCACAAGTCGGGAGAAATATTAACGGGAGAAATATTAACTGATGCAAACCAGGCTATTCAGAAATTGAAACCATTTCATTATTAATATGGTCGCAATTATCTTCAAAATTGTCCAACAAATTTCATAGGCAATGCCTAAAGGCAACTTTTTGTAGATAACGACAAATTATTAACCACGAAAAATGTTCCGATATCACAGTCGATTAAGTGTTTCTATAAGCCGAAATGCTTTTTGAATTTTTAAAAAGGATAACAGACTTTAAGTCTGGATGGCTTACGATTCGCACCTCGAAATTATTAACGGTAACCTTATTGCCTTATGAGTGAAATTTAAGGAATAGCAACCTTCTTCTAATTTACAAGGCGAAGTGTGATATATGAAACTTTGACAAAATATCAAAATTATTGAGCAAATATGGGATGATAGTTTGCGGAACATAATACGGCTATGTTGTGGCCAGTTATTGCCAGCGGTTAAATCAACCACACATGAATTCCAGTGTATAATAATGAGAATTAAAAAGCGTCGTAATAACATCAAGCGACAAACATTTTCTCTTGATTCATTTGGAAAAATCAAATCAAATTAAATCTACTTACGGAACGACAGCAGGGGTAACATAGTTTGGTTAGTCGGAATCCTTCACCTCAAAATTAATATCGACCAGACCAACCCAGCTGGTACTGTACTCTCATTGACAGAGAACATTCCGTTTTAATCACGAAGAAGGAAATATAGGGCTAAAAACTACTAGAACAAACTAATCACACGACACCAATACCATTATTCAGTTAGCCAGTTAAGGCCCAACTATAATGCGCATGAGTAAGCATGAGCTACTGTCAAAATCGCATGTATAAATGCGCGAATTCACACAGTCATATGGCGTTGGCTATAATGGACATTTGCGCATTTCGTTGAGTTTCGTTAAACATGAGGTCCGCATGAGCTGTGCAATCTGCGATCTGAACCGCTCTTACATATTATGTAAATTTGACAGCTGTGGGCATTTGACAATCCGAAAAAAAATTTAGTTGTAGGTATTTTACCAAAAAAAAAAGACTACGAATTTGCATTAAATTATCCATTTCATAAATAAATCAATAAATTTAACAATAAATTATGCACTTTTAACACAATTAAAAGAAACTAATCAGATTCTTATAGGGTGAAAATGTGAAGTGGTGGAGTTGTGGTCCCATCAATATCATTAACAGCACGAACGACGGTCGGTCTTTATTTGCAAACACCCAGTCCAGTTCTTTTATGTTTGCCAGACCATAATGTGTCAAAATACAACTGAATGGTTCCTGATTGGGTACAGTTCGAACATAATATTTTAAAAATTTAAGTTTTAAGGGCCAACCATAATAGTCGTAAGCAAACAAAAGCTAACGTCATAGTTCTATGTCAAGTTTCCTTAAGTGCCGCCATTACATTCAGTCGACCATAATGGTCGAACGCACACGCAAGCTAATTTCACATGTATTTGGCTGGCTGTCAGATTTACGTACGTAAACTGCGCTCTGGAGCGCTCTTTACGTCGAAACTAAGCAATCCGACATTATGTGCGCACTATACAAATTCCTTGTTCTTGCTAATTTCGTACGGCACCGTATGTACTAATTCTTCTATTATGGTTCTGCCTTTAGCTGTCAAACTAAAAAGTTTCTAAATCTATTTCACATTTGACACGAGAAATTTTGTACTGTTACGAGTGAATTGAAATTAAATCAGTCTATCAAAGTATCCAGCGTTCATTTGTTTCGTGTTGAGATTTGATCCAGATCATTTCTTTTTTGAATAAAAAAATTTAAAATGTGTGTAATATGCATATAGTTACATACATATGTTCATTTTGTATTTTATGTTCCATTGAAATAAAAGATAAGATCTGATCCAATCTTAACTATAACTTTTTGGTTTGACAGATATGTAAGAACTTGATGTTTTGCAATATCAAGCCCGTTCTAAAATATAGGTGTGTTTTTTACAAGTACGAATTGACTTAATCATGTCAAAAAACGACATCGGTGCTGAGTGACAACAACAATAACTTAAATTAAGTTTAGGAAGTTTGTACCGTGTCCGTTACGTGACGCTGCAAAAAAAATTAAAAAAAACGTGGAAATATATGAATTAAACTAATATAATAAATATATTTGATAGTAGAACAAACATAAGCTCTTAACTAAAGAACTTTATACAACTATCCCTCCATTGTCGATTGTAATCCTCATCACTAATGGATATTTGTTTTATTTGTTAAATTTAATGTTAATTAAATTGAAATATGCAAACATACATTTTGGTGTTTTATAACATCAATAGAACTCACACAGGAGACAATAAAAAATGTATAAGTGGTCATATTAGACGACTGCTTGAATTAACATTAAATAATTTAAACTAAATATCATTGTTCATCTCTTTCATTGATTTATTCAAACAATTAATAGTTTAATTATCACCTTTTTTGTTTCAATTGATAAATTACATAAAATTAAATTTTACGCCAAACACTTTTATTATATCATCATCATCAATGTTTAGTAAAATGTATGTCCTTGTTGTATAAAGTATTAGTGGCAAAACAAAAGAACAATAAAAACAATGGTCTGATAATGAATTAGAATTTATGCACTTGTATCCATTATGTGTGCATTCATTTATAAGTATATTGTGTCTATGCAATCTAATAAATAAAAATTAACCTGATTTATGTTTATGGTATTTTTAATGTATATGATTATATGAATTCATGTTGAGGTTTAGGTCTACACATCCGCAGGCAGAAAATATAGAACATTTAATTCAACCACACATATTCACCATTGTTCTTTCTAATTCTGATGAAAAATAACAACATTTAATTATGAATAAATAATTATGTGGCAATTGTAACAATTATTTTCATATTTTAACACTAAAATACTTTAAGCATGTTAAGTAATTTGTTTTAATATTATAAAAGCCAAACAAATTAAATATCTAATTAATTTTGGAATTTTTCATTGTTATGCGCCAATTAATATATAAAATAATTGAATTTTTGATTTAAAAAAATATATGTAAACCGTATTAAAGGTTATTTGTTTGGCTTTATAATAATATAATTGTTGGTATGTGTGGCCGCCAGCCTTTTAGAGGCATTCAAATATTTGGTGGGTGAGGTTTTGTTAAAAAATGTTAAAATAAAAATACCATAAAGCACATATGTAGTTGGTTTCTAATTTTAAATTTTTTCAATAATATAAAAAGGGTTGGGCTTGTTTTTGTTGGTTATAGGGAAATGGTAGAAAATAGTGTTTACAGAAGAATTTGTGTTTTGTAGAATTGGACTGACATAGAATTTATAGCATTCTATCCCTGTAACAACACGCGTGCTTCTTATGTTTGACGTTTAAATGTCAAAGGGTTTTCCTCTATAATTTCTCTTTGACGTTTGACGTTTTATTCGTAGTTCGTAGGCCTCTTCGATTGTTATTTTAGAAAGAGCTTGTTCTATACTTTATTTTAAATATGACCTCGATCGATACTACATGTATAAGTCTATTTCTATGAAAAGAGACAGATGGGAATCTATGAAATATTGTTTGTGGAGACACTGGGTATTGGTTAATTAAATTGCCTTTTGACACATTATGGTCTGACAGATATGAATGGACTTTCGACAGCTATGAATGGCGGTTTCTTATACCAAGCCTGACCTATAATGCCTACACGTTTTTTATTAACACGTTTTAACAAATAAGAAAAAAAAATTAAGGAGGTTCAGATGAAAGAGGTTCGAGTCGCACATGAGTGGCGACCATAGTAATGTGGCCAAGTTTTAAGGAATGAATATTTTTCTCCGAATCAATTTGAACGCCATCTGTACTTCATCATTTTAAAAATTATAAATTAATATAAAAATGAAAAAAGCTGTCTATCTGTGAGCTGCGCAACCGGCAACACACTTCACTCTGTAAGATATCTGTTGATAAATCGCTTCTCATCTTAAACTTTCAGATCTGACGGTAAATTGTTGGTGCCCCTTCAGTTTTGTGGAACTGACAACACACATAAAAGAATTGGTTTATATAGTAATAGGCCACTAAAATTTGGTTCGGTAATATTTGAAAAAAATACATTCTCGTCCTTGTTCTTTACATATACTTGGTTCAAAGTGACCAAAGACTTCAACATGGCTTTTTGACAGTCGTCGATTATCAAGGAAGATCCTTCGTATATGATTTCAAAGCTGGTCGTTATGGAAAGTAGGTATACCTTATCAGAAGAACCAAGGTAAGCTAAATTTATTCAAGTTTAGGTAGATTTCGCTGGACCTAGAATACAGTATTCCTTGACAACAACAAAAAAATACTTTGTCTTACTTTCACTTACCACACGACCCACTGCTTCTCCTTGAAGGCTAATGAAAACATAATTAACATAATAAAAGATATTGCCCCGTAAATTAACACCCGGAATTTAAACGTGATATTGAAGAGGTCGCATTACAAAGGATCTTCTTTTAATATCCTATTATTGGCATAAAGGTTTCATTGATATTGTTTACTATACCTACGCAGTTTCAGCGGCAGGTCTATGTGGATGAAAATCAAGTGGTTTGCGCAGGTCTCTTTTAGTGTTAAACATATTGCCATAATATTTTGTCGATGATGGTAAACTTTTCTAATCTAAGATCACACTGACTGATAAGGGTCGATGAGGTTGTTTTTGTTTTTCATAATTTGTGCGCCCTCAAGAGATTATGATTATTCTTTTAATGTTATTATTATTACAAACAGCACGAGCCTTTAGGAAATTAAGAAAGAATTTAAAAGAAGGTGCCGGTGCAAGTTGTTGGTTTTTAATACCTGATGTACTTACATCATAAAGAAAAGGAATAATAACGCGTTGTTCAGCTTTGGTTTTTACTATCTGATAGACCTTCAACACCTCATGATACAAATGAGATTTTGTAAAGATTAACCCTTTTTTTGCGAAAAATATGCTTTTCAATAACTGTTTTATGAAAGTACAATGAATTAGCAG
The DNA here is from genome assembly GCA_951217065.1 of Baccha elongata. Classification (NCBI taxonomy): domain Eukaryota; kingdom Metazoa; phylum Arthropoda; class Insecta; order Diptera; family Syrphidae; genus Baccha; species Baccha elongata. Next base: position 244,119,742 of record OX578272.1, read on the forward strand.
CTACTCTCTGGTATTTATGAATAACAAATACAGTACCTCTTTCAAAAAGCTAGTTCTGCATACCACCCATATTGACTCGAAAAAGACTTGAAAACATGTGGCACTGGCAATTCTTGCATGTCAATAACAATAGGGCTTTGTAACAGTCGGTTATATTCTCATAATTCCGTAGAGTTGCCTCTTTCACACCACAGTAGTTCTTATGGGTAAAATTCTGTTAGCCTAAAATTCGTTTGCGGTGATTTTCTTGGTTTGACAGACTCGTTAAAAGCTGAATACATGCTAGAACTTACCTACATTCATGCGACAGAATTGCCGTCGAAATTTGACGTTTCCATATAACATGGAAGTATAGTTGTGCCGGTAATACAGTTTTTTTATTTGGACTAAGCTAAGTCCCGCTCATTATTTGGAGTTAGCTAAGTTCATATTGACTTACTTGTAAACTGATGTCGTTTTTTCACACAAGTCTATTTGGGCATAAAACATACCTTTTATTTAGATTTAATTTTTATCAAATAAAACATCGATATGTCAAGTGCCAATAGTTCTAAAACCCTGATTTTGAAAATAATTAAAATATGTCTGACATACATATAAGTTTCAAAAATCGATTCCAAAAAGCTATAGCAAATTAAATTCCAAAGCAATGAATCGTATACCTATAAAAAATAGAAAAGCATACACAAAATAATCTTGCTTATTCGCGTAACGATAATGCTCATTCTTCCATATGAACAACAATCGAAAACATTTGTTGGATGATAATCTTAATTTTTTAATGCCGTAATCACATTCATACATAAGAGTAAATTATTCGAATATAAGTTCCATATCTACACACAAACAATTTCCGTTTTCCCCTCCTTGGCAAAATTCGCTAAAAGTGTTTTATATTACTAAATTTTTTTGCTGTTGAACATCATGAAGAATAACTGCGTATGTCGTCTTTTAACGGAAAAGTGTTAGCGATCAGGTAGGTACCTGCTGTAGCAAAATATTAGACTTAAGGTTTTATGACAAAATAAAGACTAAATATGAACAGATATTTTCTTCAAGGTAACAGTATTTAAATTTGTATAATATGAGCGAATATCCAAATTTCAGCACTACAATAAACACATTGCATCTTTAAAGGATAAAGGTAATCATATTTCTTTTATGTTCGATTCTTTATACAAGGTGGGCCGTGTAATAAAATACCTATAAGTATCTGCAAGAATAATAAAACTTTACTTTAACTGATCTGATACCTATATATGTATTTTCGTTGCAACTAATTGCAAAAAGAATACATGGTGCTCGAGTACGATCCCAAAATCCAACTACCTGTCTTCGGGATTTCCAAAGGACATTTCTCATATAAGTACATATATTTCTAACCCTTATGATCCCTAGTTTCCAAAACCAGCTATAAAATAAAACTTATTTTGAAAAGAGAACTCTTCGCAAAACAAAATTTGCAGACACGCCTCCTTAGATTTTCGCAACTTGGGATTCACTCGGTTGATTGCTTCAGCTTTAGTCACAAGACATCTCACTAGTGCTATTTCATTTTCTACCTTTACAAGATGATCCATTTTTGTTTTTGAATAAATAGGACCACATATTTAGTTTGTCCCGTTATTAGTTTAACGTAATTCGTGGGAGACGGTATGAATTTATCGGAACGTGATATAATAAGTCTAAACAAAACACCATCCCAGCCGCCAGTTCGTATGTCTTGGCTTCTTGTTGAAGTTAACGAAGGTTCCAAAGCTGAATATTACTCCATTCACACGGTTGAAATTTTAAGTGATTACAATACGGCTTATGTTAATAGAAAAGTTCGCTTCAGTCAGCAGCACCGGCAGCTGACAGGTGTTGTTCGTCTTGCATCTGATGATATCGAAGTAATTGAAACTGAACGAAGGCGTTTAAGGCAAATTCAGAGAATTTGTTTGGCCACGTTGGATCCGTTAAAAGTTGAATTATGGTGTTTGGTACGTCAAACAACGGATGACACCATGGTACGGCTGATAACTGTCAGTTGTAAGAAGCTTATTTGTATCGAAAGTACTGACATCAATAGAAAGCATTTTCTAATGGAAAAAGGTGAATCACAAATTCCGATAACTTTACTTCATATCATTGATTCTGAACATCAGTTGTTTGAAGAAATGGAATTTCTTAACAGTTCATTCGCTAACATTTGCTTGGTAAGTTTGTGTTTTATTTTTTATAAAAAAAGTTAAAGGTGAATAATTTAATAAATCATTGATAACTTTTTAAAGTGTGAAGAAAAGGATCGAGCTGTAGAAGCTAAAGGACTTGAAAAAGCATTTATTCTCGTTCAATACTTTGAAGATTCAAGAAATCTTATTCACACAATTGTGCGATACAAGGACACCATTTACCAGAAAGGAAATCATTTTCCAAACGAAATTGCCTACATTACTGACGATGAAGGGCTAAACGTCAAACAGTGCATTATTTTAAGAAAGTCGTTTGATAGAGATGAATTATCTGAACTTTTGTTAAAAATAAAAGAGTTTTGTGACAATATTAACTATCCGTTGTTACATGCAAAGCTAAAGGTATGTCGACTGTTTTCTTCTTAAATATGTTGATCAATTTCATTTTTTTTTTGCCTATAGAAATCGTTAGTAATAAACGGAGAAAATAGTCAGAAGGGATCGAAAAAAAGTTGAAAACTACAATAATATTCAACTTTAACATAGCTTAGTGCTACAAGCCTAAGTTTCCACATTCAGAAAACACCCAAATTTGGCCGAGAGTGCGTCTGGAACGTGCAGTAAGTTTGGTATATGAGTTCTTATATAGGAAACATAGGCTTTGAAACCAACACAAGATTTAATATTGTGGTGATAAAAAATAAAAATAAAATTAAATGATTTGTGTGTATACATATGTACATAAAAATAAAAATAAAAATGAGATCAAATAATAAATATATTGAAGTAAATAACAAGAATTTTTTGTTTAAGTTAACTTATGATTAGCAAGCTGGTGCCCATTGAAACAACTTTTTTATTTTGACAGTTCTATATAAATTATATAACAAGATAAACAATTGAAATTGGCAATACCGTTTCTATCGCAAAAGCCCGGCAATTTAGCTTGAAAAAAAAACACGGCTATAATGTCGATGTCGCTTTTTTCGACTAAGAATAAGATACTGAATTGGAAAAAATACCTTCATAATGTATTTATTACGAAGTAAATTTTTGCAAGCCCATATTGTGCTATTAGACCTTGGTACTTGAGGCGCGGCTCTTTTTGAACATGCGCCCAACTGCTATCTTCATCGATCCAGGAGTTTAGCTGTGGTCGCCTAAGTCAAACCCTGCACATCTTTGGTGCCACTTCTGATGGCTTGTTGACGATGTCCCATTCTCCACTATTATTTGCTGTTGGTGGAGATTTGTTCAGAAATTAAGAAAAAGTTCAGCTAAATTTTGGCGGTCTCTTTCGCTTGTAGCTTAACTTTATATCAATTTTTTTCACATCATTGATAGAATTGTTGTCGTCATGGGATAATATACCACGCTTCCATAGACTCGGACAAGTGACCACTAGACTTGTCCGAGTCTATGGAAGCGTGATTAGCTTCTCAATTCGTTTGACATTTTTTTTTAACCACAAGACCTCAATTATTTCGTTGATTTTGTTTCGAAAGCATAATATATTTTGAAAAAATTGCTCAACAATGAAAACTAATTGTAGTTTCATTCACCACGTTCTATTTAAATGAAACTTAAACTGTCAGCTGTCACGATGCAGGTTTTCATTCGTTGGCAACGTTTATTCAAACAAAAGGCGCCAAATTTAAATTTTGCCTTAAATTTGTGATGTTTCATTCTCCACGTTCTATTTAAATAAACTTAAACTGTCAGCTGTCACGATGCAGGTTTTCATTCGTTGGCAACGTTTATTCAAACAAAAGGCGCCAAATTTAAATTTTGCCTTAAATTTGTGATGTTTACTATTACAAATTTGTAATATTCAAGCACCAGATTGACTTCTCTTTAAAACGTTTTAACGGATTTATGTTTTAATAAACTTTTTGTTGAATTAATAAACTAATAAATTGTGCTCATAAACTATTTTGTTATTGTTAGGCGACTTTTACCGTCTAAATATACATTTCAATTGAATTTACGTAATTACTTTTGGTTCAGGGCGAAGTTAACTCAATTGACTGAGTTGCGACATTCGCCAACATAGATTCATTACTTCGCAATCATTACTTGTTTAAGTTATTTCCTTTTTTTCGTCCAACTTTTCTTTACATATTTTAATTCAATTATTTATGACGAACTTTTAACAAAAAAAGAAGTAAATTTTCTCTTCCATTTTCACTTAAATACAAAACTTTTATTAATTTATTTATAGTTCCTTATTTAACTTGCAACATTAATTTGAACTGCCCTGCTAAACTTCCAAATGGAATTAGTCGACACTACTTTATACTTCCGCGCTTGGAAACAGAAAAAATAATGTATCTTTAAATAAAAAATCCATCTTGCCATTCAACTTCTCACAAAAAAATGAAGAAAAATTCAATTAACTTCTTCGTGATCCTTCTTTCCATTAGACAACCAGTTCATTTTGATTCAATGAAATGGAGTCAAGTTTAAAAATTCAATCACGTAGTAGTACCCTGCGACCACCATAACACCCACAACTGTCTACTTCTTGCCTTTGTTAAGGTTAAAAGATGAGCTTCCACCAAGAAGTTCATAAAATAGAAAGGAAGTAAAACAGCAAAATAAAAGGAGAAGTTCCTTGAACACACTTTCTTAGAGCATGTTCGAGGATAATTATGATTTCATTGTCTTAAAAAGCTGTTATCATTGCTGCAAACTATAAGAGAAGTTGTTCCCAAGTTATGTTGTATGCTCTTGAGACAATTTTATTTTATAGGTGTATATAGTACTCAAATTGTTTGTCCTTGTTTTTTGTGTTAACAAATGCGTTTGTCTTGTAAGCAAATTTCAAGGATCTTTTGCATGATAATGAAAACAAATAAGTATATAAATGTGTACACTGTACTATAAAAAAAGGAGGACTCCAGACCAAGTGTATAGTGTTTCCGTGCTCAACTTAATTACACTTCAACTTTTACCAACCCACTCCTTAGTTTCTGTCTGTCTGTCTGTATGTCCACTCCAATTTTTTGGATGCTATAAAGTGCACTTGTTATGTCAAGGATCTAAAATGCAGGGAATATCCTTATAACCATGGACGACCGAGCTTAAAGTAAACCATTCAATTAGGTTGTATCGTTCTAGTGTCTAGTCGAGGTCTCTATATATTGCCGACGGTAATAGAATGCAGTGTTGGACTTACACAACAATACAGCCGTCCACCAACAGCCACCAGCCAGCGTATGGTGTGGCAAACCAAGTGCACCAAACCAATGTCTAATGAAAAAGTCCTTAACAAAATATCCTTGATTGTTTAGTTTCTTTTATATTGTTCAGTTATTTTCTATTTTTGTTATTTTTTTGTTTGTGAATTTCTTTCTTATTTCATTTTCACAAGGACGATCTTTTGTTCCTTAATTACTGTGGAACGAACCGAAATAATAGGAACTATTGTGTATGCAATTGGTGAAGAGGGGGAAATTCCAAACTTTTCTTTGTCCAGGAAGCTGCTATAGTGTCTTTGCTATATATATTTGTTTATGTCTGTGTACAGTGTTACACATAAATGTGGTGACCATCTGTCTTGTTTGTCTCGGGGACTATAGTTTTAGATTGCAGTGCCCCGTGGCGTAGTGGTAAGTGTGTCGGACTATTACGCCGAAGGGCTGGGTTCGAGCCCTGAGTGTACCTAATGTTTTTCAGGGGCACCGCCTGTTGCGAGTATGTGACAAATCATCCAATAGTATCATTTAATTTAATTTTTTTTTAATTTAGTGCATCTCTCCATAGTTGTTTGGATTCGACGAAAATTAGTAGGTTTCTTCCAATCCTGTAGAATTATAATAACGCACACAAAAGGATTTGTTGAGTGTGTAAGTTACTAGGCCATGGTTCTTCGAAGCTGTCGGGTCGGTGCCACTAAATTTATTTGTTTATACTTTAGATAAGGCAAAAATGCTGTGAGTTCCCGTCTTAAAACTAAACTGTGTATCTCCCGATTTCTTTTTCTGTGAGTCTTAGATGAGCTGTAGCTCCATATTCAAAATCCCCCGTTTGCTTGCAGATGATGGTTTTAAGGAAGTATTCTTCATTAAAACTATTAACACCATACTTGTCTGATCGCCATTTTGCTATGTCGTTTCGAAGGTAAGAGTGGTAACGTCAGACTCTGTCTTCCAGTTCATAGCGCAAACTGGAAGACTTCATTATTTCCAGTTTTTCAATAATAAACAGGACATGGTACCTCTTGATCTATGCCTGCTGTTTACTGTCGTTTTCTGAAGCTTAAGACATGGAAGGTCATGAAGATCTACTTGTGGGGTTCGCCACCCGGGTTGACCTCAGAAAAAAATCCTCCTAATTTTGGTTGAGACTAATCTTATCAGTGAACACAATGGATGCACGAAAACACACGAAATAAAAAAAAAAAAAACAAAATATGTGAAATCAGCCCAGATGATTACAATTTTCTTTATATGCTCATGTTAAATTGAAATTTCCAATAAAAAGTGACCGAATTTTGTTAAAACTTTCAAAATATTGGTGCAAAAAGCGAAAAAATAATAAATAACAAATGTCAGAATAGCAAATGTCAAAATGCATCCATGAGAATTTTAAAAAATCTAAAAATTTGGACGAAAAACCCCGTCTGTTTCTTACAACGAAGTGGGAAGGGAACAAAATATATAGACATCAAAATGCGTCGGGTGAGTACCATCGTCAATAATAATACGACATTGAAAAATGCCCACTAACTCACATATGACCTTAAATGACGTTTTAACATTGACAGATCGTATATAAAGTGTTTGAAGATTCGTTCTCACTAAAAACGTTATAAACTGCATTTTTATTTTCTTTTGGAAAATTGAGTAATCGAACAAAATAAACAGTTTAAATAGAAAAAAAAGTTGCTACGAATTTCACTTCGTAAAACATGGTCACCCTACAGTATGCAATTACAATTTTTGCTGAATAATATTTTGGATTTCACATCTTCGAAAGAGTTGGAACGGGAGGTGGCAGAGGGTGTTTTCAGAGAATTTGGTAAGATGGACAGATGAAACTATCCGAACAATTAGATTGTAAATTATGCAACAGAGAGTCAAGTTTATGCAAAGGGGAGTCCTTATCGTGTTTCTGATGGTTTTACTGCAAATGGTTGACGCTGAGGTTGTCGTTGTATGCTGTTGGTATTGGTGCTATAGTGTCAGTGTGATACTTAATTATGTGCAAATGACAATTTTGCTAAATCATCGATGCTAATGTGTACATACAACCTCTGTTGTGTTAAATGTCTTAAAAGTAAAAGATACTTACCTACATCAACTATAATACTGTCCTGGGTATTTTCATTTAAAAGTTTATTTACATTAAGCTTTTCTGTCCAATGTTTCGTTTTATAGAAAATGTTGTAATGTGGACTATGGTACCAAGTAATTTTGAATACTAATGGCAATGACGATTTGTTTAAGTGACAATATAATCAAGAATGTTGAAGGACTTTATTTTAAATTAAGATTATAATTTATGAAAAGGGACAAAAGTGAATTTATCTGTTTTTAGTTGTTAATTTGAATGTCCACCCCATGACTTGAGTAATGAACAAATTGTCTATATTTATAATGTTTCGGGAAACATCAATTAGAGAGTTAAAAGAAAAATACTTTATTCTACGGTCTTGATAATTAAAAATTTTAAAAAAAAATGTTGAAACAGTTAAAATGTTGTCATAACATTTATCTTATTTGTGCTGAAAGGAAGTGTGAGTTCCTATGGATCTTATCTTGAACTCCTTGAAAGCTTTGTCCGTCTCTTTTGGTTCGCTTAAAACAGGAACTCTTTTGTTTAAGTACAAAATCTTTACTTTGCTTTTATACATAAATGTTTGAACGATTGGATAGAGAGCCAAAAGCGAGTAAAAGAATTCCAGGTAGGACTTACAGCAAATTTATAATATCGCGTTTCGGTCAGTAGACAATGACATTTCGGATAGACAGAATTCACTCATACTGCGGGTTCAAATACCCCAAATCTAATATTGACCCTAATACAAATAATCACTTGTTTTGTTGTTTGCGGGTATTTTAGGACAGGAGGTACAAGTCGACCATCAGGTGGTGTATAACAGTTAAAATTATCTTTTTTTTATACCAGACAGTTAATGTTAAGAAGCATTTGTTTTTTTGTATTACCTGCAAACCAGATTATTAAATCTTCCAGATTTTTATAAAAAAAAAACTACAATAATCCGTACGAAACGAAATTGCTGACCGACGGCGACGCAGCTGTATGTTTCATTCAAATTCCGGTGCCAGCGAATTTTACTCGCACTAACTTAGCGAATGTAAGCGATTAAAATAACGAACATTTTACTCTCTAACATTGGAACCACAAAATAGAAAATGCGTACTTTCTCATAATTTCAGCGAATATTGCGAATACGCTCGAGTGAAATTCGCTAACATTTGCCAACGATCCGTCGTTGTGTTGCAGCCGAGGATCCGTCTTCAATTTTAAAGCTGCCGATCCGTCACTAAGTTTACAGTCAAAGTTGCGTCTTCGAGTTAAAAGCTGGTATCGATGAACGAGTTCTAGGCCAACGATCCGTCATTGTGTTAGCTGAAGATATGTCTTCGAGTTTAAAGTCAACGAATTTGAAACCGGCGATTCGTCGCTAAGTTAACAGCCGAAGATCCAGCTTTGAGCTTAAGGCCAGTAATCCGTCACCGAGCTTAAAGCCAATGATCCGTCGTTGGATCCTTCCTTCCTATAGCCGAAGGAGACCACATTTACATAATAATTACCAAAGCCGATTCGAACGAACTAGCATATATACCAGGGCTACAATCTGGCCAGTCGTAAAATTATCTATAAATAAAGTGGCACTGCCAGCTCCGAAGAACCATGGCTTAATGGCTTACACTCTCAACCAATCTTTTTATGTGCGTTGTTAGTTCTACAGGATTGCAGGGGACCTAGAATTTTACGTCGAATCTGAACGACTAGGGTGGGATGACAATGATACTCTTGTAGGATTTGTCACTTCTTCGCTAGAGCAAGAAGCAATGCCCCTAAAAAGAACATTAGGTGTTCACGAAGCTGGACTCGAACCTAGACCTCCGGAGTGATAGTCCGACACACTGGGCCACGGGGCACTACGTAAAATTATCTACTTACCGTTAAACCACCACAATCGGATAGAAGAACTGGCGACTCTATTTACCGGTCATAAATGAAAATTTTCATACAACCGATACAACAATACGGGGGCAACAAGCGGGATCGCCCGTAAACGCGAAAACCAGACTGCCTTAATATATGTATTTTAATAAAGGGTAGGTAATTGTTAAATAAAGAAACATTTATACACTAATGATGTTATTGTAACTTTTTTAGTTTAGGCTGTAATCATAAAACTGTTAGAAACATGCAAAACTGTTTTTTTACTTTTAAATACACACGTTTAAACATGAGCAGTCACCATGGAATATGTTTTCGCTTAATCGCCTGACATCAAATATTGCACGTCTTTAAATGCGAATAGTTACCTCGAATCAGGCGAATAAATCATTTTACACAATAGATCAAACTATAGGCGCAAACGAAAATGTTTTGTATAAAGCAAGTTAGGCGCAGTCACACCAGACTAGTCAATTAATAAGTGAACGACATTTAAAAGGAAATAATCTTTCTTTTTAATCTGTTTTTTGAACAAGCTATGTTGGGTGAATACTTTCACTCCAAACGTCATGTGAGGTATATCATTTTTTTTTTTTTTTAAATTAAGATTTTTTTTGTTTTAAGAAAATATTTACAAAATAAAACAATTGATGGACATATTAGTTGGTTTTATTCTTAGTGAATATTTTGAAATGAACGTGTAAAATCATTTCAAACCTAAATAAGATATATGTAAAAACGCTTTTTGATCTTCTCTTAATAATTGTTGGTGTAAGATTATAATAAGTTTTCCCCAAGCTCTTAATATTGTTTGACCATATAAACCATAATTGCCTTTTAAATCACTTTACTACCTAAAAACCTAAATCTTCATAATTAAAAATTAATCTCTTATACATATGTAAATCTCTTTGAAAATTACTTAACACACGCCTTTTTGACTAAACGCATTTATTTAAAATTTCATTTTAGATGTCAACAATAAATTTGTCAAAAAATTGTGCACTTCGTTCAGAAATTCTTTAACTATTTACTCATGCATTTATTTCACAAAATTTACTAATAATATAAAATTCAAATATACATATGTACATATATATATTGAAAACTTTATTGACAAATTAATTGTTGAAATCTTATATGACGTTTGAAATGAAAGCATTCACTCAAAAGGTGCGTTCACAAAGTTTGCAAAGATAAAAAAACTAATTTTTTATCATGAAGATTTAGAAAATTCATTTGTAAATGGTAAATCTAGTGATTTAAAAGAAAATAACGGATAAATCTGTTCAAATAAAGATTATGTGCTTGGTGGAAAATTAGAACCTATATTACTTTGTTTTTTTCTCCAAATCTTTGTTCAATTTAATGGCCATTTTTTATTTCTATTTGCAGAGGTTACGTAGAAAATTCTTAAACAATTAATACTATTACGTGTAAATAATGTCTATACATACATTTTAACGATTATTTAAAAACAAGTAGAAAATTGAATAATTTATTTTTTTCTTCAATCAGTCTACTTTAATTCATGTTCATGACACAAATATGTAATACCAACCTACTTTATAATTTATTTTGAATTGTACAAAAATCTTTTGTACTTGTTTAGTCTAATTCTTTTGATGTTGATATTTAATTCAGTCTATGTCAAACCACCCTTCCCACAAACAAAACTATCTCAACTCAAATACAGGAAAATTGTAGGTATATACTTATAAATGTGTGTACTAGCTGTGTTGTGTGTAATACATATGTGTAATAAATTAATTTAAACAAAACTATCTTAAATTTTCAAAGTGTCCTGCTTAATTGTCAAAAACTCTCTCTTTTTTAAAAAAATATGTTTTTGAAAAGGGATTCTAAATTCCTTGTGGTTATAACATAATTCCGTACCCATTTTTTCGAGCAAGCACATAATCCAATGCATCCGCTCACAAAGGACAATTAAATTACTCCTCATCCTCAATGATGATGAAAAAAATAAAAAAATAAAAAAAATATAAAGCTCTCATATCCAGAAGGACAAAGAAATAGTTGTCTATAGGTGACCCACTGTGTACTTACTCAAACCGCAACCATTCCAATGCCCAGGGTTTCATCCACCACAATTGCCACAGTAATATGCAAACCACCTAGTGTCCTAGTCCATCTCGTTTTATTTCTATTGCCTCATTTAAAAAAAAAAACATGCAGAAGCCACCCTCTGTGCCACAAATTAAAAGATTGCAACTGTGCGGAGTTTCCCGAGAAGCTCTCAATTCTCATGATGTACGCATATTAAAATGAAATCGCACAAATGTAACTAATTTGCATTCCATTATGCGAATATCCTTGCAACCGATAAAAAAAACGGATATAACAAGGAATAACCTCATTGCTGCCGCTGTGCTGGCTACTATAACTGGCCAAAGCAATTTCTTTGTTCGGACACAAATGAGAGAAATAAAAAATGCATTATAAAACCGTCCTTTCTTATTTAATTTCTCTGTACAAAAAAAAAAAGTTCAAAGGGAATAGCAGTAATAGCAGCAGGCTATCCGGTCACTTTCGTATATAAAATCTTACAAGTAAATAACAAAAACCGAGTACAACTTCTATACATTCTTCTACCAATTATGCAATTGCAACTACAAAAATTAGTCGAATACAATATTTTTTTTCTCTGTCACATCAAGTGAAAAATGGAATTGAATTAATTATCTTGATAGGGGACTGGTGGAAAAAGTGATACAGTTTCTCTTTTTTTTTTAATTGTCTAACTTGGTGAACATTTTGACGTCTTTATGTTTTGTCTCCTTCCCAAATCGAATCAAGAAAGAGACAGGGTCTTGCGTCTAGATTTTTAGATTTTTCAAAATTCTCATGAATGCATTTTGACATTCGCTATTCTGACATTTGTTATTTATTATTTTTCCGATTTTCGTACCCATATTTTGAAAGTTTTCACAAAATTCGGTCACTTTTGATTAGAAATTTTAATTAAACATGAGAATATAAAGAAAATTGTAAACATCTAGGCTCATTTCCAATATTTTGTTTTGTTTGTTTTGTGTGGTTTCGTGCATCGATTGTGTTCATACTACTTTGTGCCTGAACACGGCGGGCTGGACGTACGTCAAAATGCGTCGGATGAGTACGTTCAATGTGAACATCGTCTTCAGTTATCTTTTATGAAATTTCACCATATTTCAATAGGGTTGGATGGATCTATATCGATCTAGATCGACATCGTCTCCTCACACCTCTACAAGGATAGAATTATTTTTTTGTTGTGGGGATGGAGGGGTACGAGTTGACTACCTAGTACCTACACTAGTCGTGTTTTGTTGGTAAATTTTAGTAAGTCAGCACTGGAAAGAACCAACAAAACGCTATTCACTTTTGTATCCACTTTTTTATTTTATTTCAAAAGTTGGTATTCTTGACTTTATGCCAAGCCGAAGTTTCAAATAATTTTATGGATGTGTCTGCAAAGTATGGCTAGTTGTATATGCCGAGTTGGTCAACTTGTACCACACCTTCCAATACAAACAAATAAAAACCGGATAAATAATCATAATTTAGCTAGAATATTACCAAATTAAATTCCAAAATATATAATTTTATTTAAAGATCTGCTTTAACCAATTTTTAATCATCAAAATCATCAAACCTTTTTTGCAACTTTCGTAGGTTGAAAGCTTCTTACTTTTTCCGCAAAACGCCGCCCTAAAGGAAAACACAATGAACACAACCATTAACAATCATTGTATATGGAGTTCATGTCTTAAGCTGTCGTAGGTGCCACCAACCTTTAAGCAAAAAATTTATTGATATTATATTTCGCGCCAAAAATTTCCAGGCATTCCAAGATTTTATCTTCACTTTTATGTTCACTTTATTTACTGACCACTTTTCGTATCCCATACAAAATTTTGCTAAAGTGACTAAACACTTACCAATAAAACACACCTACTGTTAAGGGATCATAATGATGGCAATATTTGAATGAGTTTTATATGGTTTTAATTATTGAAAAAGTCAAACTGGGTCATGGTTCGCCATAGGGTGCAAACTGTTGGACAAATTAAGTGTGACACACCAAAAACAGTAATATGAGTTTAAAATACGAGGTGTGACCTAAAATGTATCATTCTTTTTGAAGGCGCTTTAACTTTTACAACTGATGACAACTGTCAGTTTTGCTTTAATAGTTTACCTATGAAGTTAACTGATGCACATGAATATACGCCAAGAAGCAATGCAACGCCATATTTTTTTTAAGGAATGAGTCCTCATTTATGATTTTGGCGTAGATCGAATTCAAACGCTAAAGACGTAAAGAATTTTTGACCAAAATTAGAGAATATTGCAGCTTAGGCTAAAGATTTCGCGGATGACACGTGAATGACGCGACAATTGGACGATGACGTGCATGCAATTGAACATTACACGTCTAGTTCTGACCGCATTTTGCTATAAGAGCCACATGATATCAGACACTGTGTTTCAATCAACTAAGCATTTTTGTTTTTTATGTATGTATGTATGTACGATTTTCTAAAGCAAATAGAAACTAACAAATGCATTGTCTCACTGTGCCGACCTTTCCCCTATTCCAAAAGTTAAAGAATATTTTCTTTCAATAACAGTATTACAAGTTTTTATGTTGTACTGGCTAACAAGAGAAGTTTGGGTCATAACTCTTTCGTAAGCTAGCATAGCATCCTCAGCTTCAGCACAGCAGTCCAGAAAACAAGGATGACAAAGGACGTGAAAATTTTCTTTTACGACTTTTGCTGTCATATTATTTTTATTAAAATTTTTTTTTGGTATCGTGCTTTTTTATATTTGCCATCATTTCTTTTCCGGTTTTCATATATTTGTGTGTGTACTTCTCGTGTTTCAATTGAAACAATTTGTATAGAAATAGAAAAGTTGTGGAAGCTAGAGAAGTCATGATAGTCCTGTTCTATCGCAATGGATACCTATACATATGTATATTAAAAAAATAGCTGTGAACTGTGAATTATTTTTCAACTTCCTTGTCCTAGTCCTTTATTATGATTTCCTGTTTTATTATTTAACCAGGATCCTTATTGAAGCTGGGAATTTTTCATTTGACCTGTTTTTATGAAAAGAAACAAAACGTAATTCAAAAGGACGCAATATGGCAGAAGCTAATTTAAATAAAAAATGATTCGCGTTCTCTCATTTGAGGAAATGATGATGGTGATAAGGGATCTAGTCAAGTCGGTTGAGTATTTTAGATATGAATGTTGTTTTTGTGGTTCAAAACGAATGACACACAATCAAAACAGCTGAACATTGTATATAAGGGTGGAGTGAACAATTTTATTTTCAAATATACATGGTCGGAATGGGTGCCAAATCCAATCTTAATAGTGTAGAAAAAATTTCAGATCGATCGAAAATGTTTTAGAGGGTTTACAACACACATTTGAAAAATTGCGAATTGGTCCTAGCTTGCTTCATATGAAGTTTTTTTTTTTACATTGCGAGAAATTTTTTTTATTTAGGTTTCTAAACATTATGAATTAATATATATTTATAAATATATATTATAAATAAATAAAACACTTCAATAAATATATTAAATATAAAAAAAAAAAATAATAATAATACATAATAATTATAAATAAATTTTACTAGCGACCAGCCACAAAAAATGCAAGCCATAAAAAATTTATTTAATTTTTGTGGATGACAAAAAATAAATTTAATTCATTTCATTTCATGTAATTTAATTTTGATTCATTCAATATTTTTTGCTACAAGAAAGAGTTGTGTCTCGTGAGCAAAAAAAAAAATGAAATTTAAAATTAAAAATACATTAGATACAGATTCATAAATATTGACTTTTTCTGAAAAATTCTAATATTGGTTTATCTACCTCTAGACTTGATTTTTGGGACGCCAGAACCATTGAAGGACTTTTGCTTACCAACATTTAAAGATGTCATAAAAGTTTATTTAAATAATGTATTGTCACTGAAAAATACGAAAAAAAACAACCGTTTCAGAGGTATCGGAATTAGTAGCCTTAAATGTGATTAAGATTTGGAATAAGGCTTCTCTACCTACTATTTCTTCTTCTTCGGTTGTTCGAAAAATTCGTCAATATCACGAGAAATATAAAAAGCACCTAAAAAACTATAAAATTAATGAAAAAAGAAATCAGCTCGAAGATTTCAAATTAAAGGTGCACTCATTCTTTATTCACTTTTTGACATATGCTCCTGCCAGTGTAATTTGATCCAACATTTTACCGAATATTAACAACATAGGCGACTTAAGCTGTGAACAAAAATACCTTTATAATGCTAAAAATACCAAGCTATAGTTACGGGAAACTGCTTAAAATCTCTGTTGTCGAGAAATCCCGGGAAGCTATCACATGATCGTTGGCTCACTGCTGCAAACAGAATAATGAGGCTTTATATAGGAACTAAAAATCCTTCGGAGAATTTGGTTATATTGGTTAATTTTATTGGTCGGGTATATGCTCCAGTATGGTTTTCAATCAAGACTCATCCTTCCTGCAAAGATGGTGCTCGCCACTTATGGAAAATGATTTCGTTATCTCGATATTTGGATCCAAAACTGAAAAAAATTATTGACCCTGTTATACAACGAAATTTATTTTACGCCCATCCAGAAAACTTGCTCCTATCTATGATGACAGACCCTAAAAAATCGATACGTGAGCTTGCATTCAGACGATTGATGAAAGCGCGAATAGAAAACAAAAACTGGGAAACGTTCGGAAGTTTTCGGTTCCAAAAATAAAATTTGAAGCCAATGAATATGTCGACTTAATTGACTGGCAGAACATAAACGCAACTGAGCATCCTGTAAAAAATTCCCTACCGATGACATAATTTTGAGGTTTGTGAACAGCGGAGACATTGAGAATATACTAAGCTGGTAACCGAAGCTTCAGCTGAAGTTTCTGGTTACCAGAATAGGGATGGGCTAATAAGAGCTAGAATCACCTCTCGAAAAATAATGCCTGATTTCAGCTCAAAAAAAAGTTTTGTTGTGGAAACAGCCATTGAATGAAAGAACACGTTAATGGTTGGTTGGTTGGGAAGGGTGTTGGGTGAAACTTAAAAGCAGCTACCTCCGCGTGGTGAGTTCTGGGTGGTTTTATAAGAAAAATCAGCGAAACGTTGCGAAATTTTCTTATATATTCAAAGGACACGCATATATATTTTCAAGTGTGTTGAGAACCCTCAAGATATTTTTTGTTCGAGCTGAAATTTAGTGTGTCCTCTTTTGACGTCGAATGGCACCTATCCCTGCTATGTATAAAAATAAAAAAAAGTCAAGTTTCACACCACCTTATTGTATATGTAGGAAGGTACAATTATGGGAACATAATATTAGCGGTTTACTTATAGAAATCTAGTCCCAGCTACGAACAGCTAAAATGTTCGGCGACGCTTAAGTTCAGACAATAGAGAATGGCGGGACAAGTTGCGTCAATTTTCTTTAGGCCGAGTGTGAATTGCATAAACTTTCTCCCAAGGTTAAATTTTAACACTAGCGTTGTGAATAAAATATATTAAAATTTAACCTGCTGGTGGAAGAGGCTTAGGCCGTGTGCAATTGCGTTAACAGTATACCTACGTTAAATTTAATCACATGGGTATACATTTTGACATTACTGAGGTGAATACAGACGTCAAAAATTAACCTACTCAGGAGCTCGTTAAAATGTAAACCCAGAATTATTAATTAATTTTTGACATTTGTTATGCTGGGTTCATTGTTACATTGTTTTTTGTCGGCCGCGTTTATTATTACATCTTTTTTTATCGATTGTATCCAAATTGATCTGGCTAGCTTCGTGTTTTTGTGAAACTACAGCTTAGAAAAAAACGCAACCATCAAAAATTAGCTATAGGTTACAATTTTTAACGCTATTTGCATACGGCCTTTGGGTCGAAAAAAGAGCGATGGAATAATATAGATGGAAAGATTTACTCAGTCGGTTTTCTAGCCTGTAATCACATTAGGTAGTTTAAACTAACTTGGCCAGCAGATTAGTCAATGTCGAGCTAATTTTGCTTATGAAGAAAATCGATTTTCCACAGAAATTTAGGCTTAGAAACAATGATATGCACTTTAGGTACAGCTAGTTTATCAGGATAAGAGGGAAAAACACATATATGTATGTATGTACTATGTCGTTAGCGGAATGATTTAGAACTTGAATAATTCTAGTTAGCTCTTCAACGAGGTGAATTAGATTGTTTTTAAAAACGGATTTTAAAACTTCTGTCTGGCTCTGGTAAGTCAAAAATCAAACTTGGTGGTTATGGCTCTTCGTGAATGTTACATGAATTCTTAATTTTTTTACTTATTCGTTCAAATGAATTTTGAATATTCCGCTACATCTTTGACCACAGCAGCGATATTCTCCCCTTCTGGCTATGAAAAGACACAATTAGTTTTATGATTTTTTTTATTATGATTTTAGTTTATGAAGCATTTAAGGAAGAGGTACAGTATTTATGATTTTTTGGTTTCTCTGTATAATACAAACATTCAATACATCATTCTGGAATCTTAAATAATATTTTGTTTTTTTTTTTTTTTTTGTTGGTATGTAATGTATTTTTATATTTTTTTTTGTTCAACTTGAATATGGCAAGACATTGTAGTCAGTAAAAGATTTTTTTTCTATATCTCTTAATTTTTCTGATTTTTTTTTTATATATATATTAATCCTTTTATTTATTTTTTTTTGGCTTAAAATCAACCATAGGTAAATGAACCTAAGGATTTTCGCGCTTTAAGTATCTTTAATTTTCTTATAGTTCAAAAATTTGACTAATATAAAACTTTCTTTTTGTTTGTTTTTGAATGAACACCCTGTAAAAAATTGATTTTCTTTTTCCTTATATTTTACACATTATTCCATATTTATGTACTCGATATATAATATATTTATAATTTAACATTTTGCTAGTTTTATGTTTATTTTGTTTTTGTTTCTGCTGTAATATTTTTTTTTTGTTTTTAAATTTAATTCTATTGTGTAAATGTTTATATATCGTATTTATGTATGACTTTTTTTTAGTTACATTGAGAAGATCTAAATACGTATTTAGAATTTATTTTTTCTTTTATCATTAGGTATTCTAAAAAAATTATTTATTTTTTTTTGTATATGTATTTTTGGCAACATTTATAAAATTTTCTTTTGAGGGAAGAATTCTTTTTTTTTTTTTTTTTTTTGGTTTTGCGAATAAAAATTATTGTTAACATTATTAAGGAATTAAATATTTTTTTGGTAGGACGTAGTTTTTTTTTTTATTAAATTCTCTTATGAACATCTCAGTTTTTTTTGTTTGTATTTTTAAGTAAATTGGTTTATAGAACATTAGTGGAGAGTTGGATACAATTTATCTTATCAGTTCGGTTTGATGGAAGGCGTGAGTGATTGTTGACTTTATCACTACTTAATCGTTCGGGTTGTTGAATGTATATTATTGACAACACACAGTTAAAACCATTTAATTTATTTAACTAACATGAGATTTATTCATCGTATATCATACAAAATTTCATCACTTCTAGGTTTTTTTTTTTTAATAATTTAGGACATTGAAGCTACTTAATTCTTATTGTTAATTCTTGTGAATGATTTCTTTAAAAGCAATTTAAATGTATCATGAAACTTGAACAAAATTTGTATTGTTGTAGAGTCTGGATAAAAATATAAATATAACAATATTTTTAAAAACCATTAAATTGTTTTTAAAACATGTTTTCATCAACTTTAAATTTTAATCTGTATTTTGTTTAGACAAATATTAAAACTTAGTTTAAAAAAGCGCGAGGAATATTACCATAAAGCTAAACTTAAAATAAAAGTTTTTTTTTCAATATTTCTTATAAGACTCAAGTTTTTTTGTTTTTAATTTCATTTAAAGTGTATTATATTAGATTTTTAAAATTGGTCAATACTTTATTTTGTGAATTATTTTTTTAAAAGAAATTTTTAAAGAATTTATTTTAGTTACATATCCAGAATGAAAAAAATTAAATGAAAAAAACTTATTCGTTGTTGAATTTACAATTGAACTTGCTAAATTTTACAGGGAATTAGGGCAATAATAATTACTCGATATGCTCATTTATTCATATCTACTTCGGTATTTCTTAAAAATGGAACTGGAGAATCAAATCCTGTCCAGAAATCTGATTTGATAATAGGAGTCAATCAAAAAGATTACTTTGGATTCCTGTTTCGTCGTAAGTGTTTTCGCACTTAACGGTTATACTTTTATAATTATTTCGATTTTTTAATACGATAAAATACAGATGGAGTTGAAAATAATTAGGAGACAAATATTAGTTCTTAGAAACATGGTCGCCCATGTACTTTCGAATCGAACTCTTCTTGCCGCAACCCTTGAGTTTTTAATTTTCTATTTGGGCATACGTGTGAATAGACACAGTGGTACTGTACCGGCACGATACATCGGGCTTAATTATCATAAATACAATATGGCGCAAAATTGTAGTAAAAACTCTAAACTCAAGCAAATATAGATCGACACTAAGCTGAAATTGTATGTAATTTCAACTTATATACTCAAGTCGAATAAAACATGTGTGAAAAACACAAAGTAAAATACTTGAACTCATCAACGAACACAGTTTACATCGATGCAAATATGTGACCAAGTTCGAAGGAAGGAATTTTTTTCTCCAACTCATTTGCAACGCTATCTGTATACTTCAGAATTTCAAACATTTATCTGAACTTTATGTTAACTTCTGTACGGATAAAGTGTCAACCCTTTTAAGCTTTTTAAGGACATAACGACTGGATTTTGTTAAATTCTTTCCAGTTTTGAAAATCACAATCGAACGCCAACATATACCATAAAACGAATAAAACTACAGACATAATTGACTTTTCAAAGTGTGAATATCTTAGAAACTTGTGCACTTCTATTTTGGTGTCTTGTCGACATTTTTATAACCCTGTCAATAACTATACAGATGAAATTTCAAAGAAGCCTAAAGTCAATTATTACAAAATAATCCTCATCCAGATGGTTCTTTAGAAAGACAGCATTTTAAGCTTTTAAAAGTATAGTTTTTAAGAATTTTCAATTTAAGCGAATTCTCTGAAGCTAGCTCCCTCTTCCCTGATTTTAATATGAATATGAGTAATTTTAAAAGATTCTCAGCAACAAAACACATTGAAAATCTATATTGAGTATTAGTTATTCTGTTTTATGACTTTTGTACATTATTGTTAATAACTTATCGTCCTTCATATTTAACAAAAACACGCATTTTTAGCTAGAAAGCAATTTCCGGTTACCGAAAACACGGTGACCAAGGAATTATCGACAGCATCAATAAATCGTGCTATTACGTGTTAATGCTGTGGGAATTAAAACATAAACATCTAATTAAATTGATTTTTGATTTTAGTTTTAAATATAAAATTAAAATATCTAACATAACACACTTTTGTTAAAAATAAACTCTATCTTTATCTTAAACTTATATTTAGATATACAAATCCATCCCTCTTCAAAGTTAACTAACTTAACAACAACAAATAAAAATTGTATGTATATAAAATTTCAGCTCTCTTAATTTTTGGCATCTTTTTTTTTTTTTTTTTTTTTTAATTAAATATTCAATAAATTGGTAACAAATAAATTTGGAATAAAATTGTCTTTTATGAAATGTATGATGTATAATCGACTCTTAATTTAATAACATATATATATTTATATATATATTTTAATTTTTCACTTATAATTATACTTTTTATTTTTACTTCGATACTCGAACTTATAACTCTGTGTACAAAGGCAAAAAAATTAATAAACAAAGCAATATCATCGCATGAGAATTCACCACAGGAATGTTGACTGACTTATTGAACTTATTTCAATACCTCACAATCCATGTGTTATTGGTATAAGACGCCCTCTAGTATTGGTTGTTGATGGTCTCACATTACTTACAACGATCACAGCAATGGAGATGCATAGGGTTTCTAGGGCGGTTAGAAGGTTAGTTGAACGTGGACCACCACTAGGTGGCTCATTGGAAAGTGTGGTGAATTTCTCCACTCTGGTCCAATCGCTTAATCCCGCAAGATTTTTAGACGCAGCTCGCATAAGGTAAGTTGTGTTATGTTCAAGATTGCCAATTAGGAATGTTGCTCCTGGAAATATTTAAATATAAAATTTCATAAGTAGGATAAATAAAATTGCACTTCTTCTTAGAAAGGAATATTTTTGTGGATAATGCAAGGTTTTTCAGTAAAAAAAAAACACCGAAATGCAAGAAAGTGAAAATGTGTTCATGCTGTGAAACGGCGTGAAAAAGATACCATTATTGATTCTTCAGAACTAATATTCACGTTTTGGGAAACTTTTCCGTTAGGTATATATTTTCAACTTCGTTAAAGAAAGAAAAATGAGTTGTGTGTGGAAGTCAAAGTTGTGAATGAGTTTCATGCTGTCACTTTTATAAGGAAGTTTCCCATTCACTCATATCAACTAAACAAACAATGATTTAACAAAAAATTCAACTTACCATCTTCAAATGGGAAATCCTTTCGCTTGGAATAGCTCCAGTTGCCAGCGGCTGATTTAAACTCATAGTCTGTCATGAATTCAATGCGGAAACCATTTACGTCCATTAAATTTCGCACTGGTGTTGTTCGTACTGAGCCAACGTCAACGTCAAATGTGTTTGAGTTGAAGCCTCGCAACTGAAGCTGACTTGGTGGTGGTGGCTTTGTTCCCTTCTCCAGTTGGGTAGATCTCTCAATGGCACCCTGACTGTTGGCCGCCTTGCATTTGTACATGTCGTAGAGAGTTTCATCTTTAATATCTATCACAAGGGTTGAGATATAAGGCTCGTTATGGATGATGTACTTATTATCAGAGTGCAAGCGCTTCTTGTTGCGGTACCAAGTGAAATTTGCTGGGGGTTCAGCAATGGCTTCGCAAGAGATGCTCGTTCTGCCACCAACGTAACCGTATTGCATGCTAACGTGGTGCTTGTGTGTCCAAAATGGCTTATCTGTGAAAATGAGAAGGAAAGGAAACTCAGTCATTTACGAGCAATTAACCTCCAGTTGCACTTTGTAGTCATATGGACTGTATGAATCCTTATCCGACGATGTGCTAGGCCTGGTCTACTGTGTGTGTTATTTCAGAAATTCAAGAGATTTTCGTGTCCTATGATGATGAAGCAGAAACAGAGAGGTGAGTGGGTAGACCATACAGACAAGTTGAGTAAGAAAGTTCATTTCTGAACGACTGGATAAAGTATATTTTTTTGCTAAATGAAATCCCGGTAAATGGTTGGAACGGAGAATCAAGACAACTGAGAGTTTGTATAAGCTGGTGGATTAAAGGAAATCGCCGTAGGCACGGAAACACTACACCCCTCTTTGGAGCAATTAAAATGTGCATGTGGGTTTGGGAATAAAGAATATCAGGACAAGTAAGTTTTGGATAATGCTACAAAATCTGTGTGAATCAAGGCAATTTGCATGAGAATCTTCATGGGTTCCGGGTATATATGTGCTCTTTAAAAAGCAATATAGGAGGAGCATGAGCAAGAGGACCCCCAGTCATAAGGATGGGCGTCATTGTGAAAATTGAAATTTCATGGTTATTGTGATGTTGCACGAAATAATCGTGGTTAATCTTTTGGAATAAAGTTGAATGTGGGAATATATATGTATAAAGAAGTTTAGGAGAAGTTCTTGCCACAGGCCAGGTGGTCATGGTATAGGTTTTAGGTTAGACGTTCAAGGAATCTTTGTTGAGGTATGCGTTAAATAAACGAAATGAGATGAGAATACATTTATAAAGATTGAAAATTTGAAAGAAGATAACATTTGGTTTGAAGTTAAAGGTTTGAGTGTGAAAAATAGTTTTGTTTGTGCTAATGGAGTTGAATTGAGGCGAAACAATGTTATTTGAGGTTCTATTTATATATGGAATAAGAAATAAATGAGAAATTCTGATGAGAATCATGTATGTAAATATGTCAAAAAGTCAATGGGGCACAACCATACAGCCATTTGGTCGCTCAGTTACACTAACGCTCGCCGCTCATTGCGTGCCGAGGCCTAAGACCTACGGTTGTGGCCACGCAAGACCTCGTGCAAGCAATTTTTAACATCGCGAGTTCTTTAGTAAAATTCCAAGGAGTTTTTTTTTTTTAGAGTACTTTCATAACCGTGTCCACTCTAGATACCTTTCTTCTGCTAGTTATCAGTTCTGGAATTAGTGAGAGTGATATGTTTGCCAGTAAGATGTTGGAGCTATACTTGAATATTGGCACTACGGTCGCTCGCTGCATTTTTACTCTGAAACGGACACAGGCTTATAGATTGGTTTGTCTCCCGCCGATGTCTATTGCTTTGCCATTTTGACTCTTGGAAAGCTGTCCTCAAAATACGAAACGTTTTGGAATTCTGTGAGCTCGTTTTTAGCACTGATCAAGATCTGTGTCCATTTGCGGTAACTCTCAAAAATTTGTAATGTCGAGAGTAAAAAGTCAATTTTCTTTCCTACCCTCAAATGGGCACCCACCTTAAGCCCTGAGCCCTGAGCGGCGAGCGGCTGAGGGGTTGAGCCGCTGAGCGCAACAACATCTTAAAGCTTTACAAAATGTGTGCATGCGCAAGTTTTATAGTTACGCGACTGGAGAAAATCAGCGTATAGTAAAAGTTGATCAATAAAAACCAGCACGCTAGGCTTGTTTCACATCTATGGAGTTTTATTAAGAGCGGTCGCTATTGGGTTTCTATTCGCTTCTGCCTCATCAGTGTAAGCCTATGAAAACGACCCAATAAGAACCCAATAGAAACCCAATAGACACCTAATAGAAACCCCGTAGCACCAAATGCTCTCTCAACACCATTGGGTTTCATTCGGTTTCAATTGGGTTTCTATTGGGCACATAAAGTAATTAGAGCGTTCACACTTGCAAAGTTGTCCTTCGGTTTATTTTCGCCTTTTTCATCTTTAATGAAATTTGTTGTTTGTCGTTTTTATCTCTATGGTAAATAGTGGTTCACCGAATATTAAAAAAATACGAACCCAGAGTGTTTAAACGAGGCTGTAAAAGCCCAATAGGAACCCAACAGTGAACTCATCGAATGAAACCCCGCATAGATGTGAAAAGATTCATTACCCTGCCAGAGTGCCAGGCAATGCCGCAAGGCAAGGTAAGGTACTGATCCTGGACCGAACAGAAACATACTGATTTCGGGGGCTAGCAACATAGTTAATGCAACAGATTTGTCGAAATCTAAGAACGGACGAAGCTGCAGGAGCTGGAAACGATGATAAGTAGAAGTTGACTAAAAATATTGTGCGCAAAAAAAAAAAAAAAATTTCGACATACTAGAAAGACGGAAAGTTTCTTGGATGTGAAAAAAGAAAAAAATTCAAGATTTTTTTATTATGGAGTTCAACCAAGTATAAACGGAATCGGTATCTATCTCAAAAGAAAACATTACTTGGTAGAGTCTTGGAATATAATCTGAGTCAGCTGGTTCAAAAGATTAGTTTACGCTCAATTTCCACTACCTCTTTAGAAACATCTTTTGAACTTTTGTTGTGGGTGGAGATTTGAATAGACAAGTTGGATAATCTAACGAGACTGCCATGCGGTTGTGTTGGATACAGGATCAGAAATTCTGACGACATCTTTAGTATGTGCATGACGTAGGTCATAAAGTCTTATCGTGTAAAAGCGGTGTTCTGTTCTTGTTCTTAAAACACAGCTGACACTTGATCACCTATACAGCAAAGAGGGAATGAAATTCAAATTGATTACCATTTATTAGCCAGTTTCATGAAGCCACATGTGAAGAATTCCAAGGTGATACTGGGAAAAGGAGCGATCGCTCAGCAATATTCTATAGACTTCTAAAAGAATCAAGTGGCACGATTTGGACTCTAACATGAAAAAAGTTGAGTGCCGAACCATCAACTGACTTGAGAATGGAGAGTATACTTGTCTCACAAAACGAAATCACTGCTAGAAACTGCAAAAGGACACCACCAGCGGGGCATATAGAAATATGGTGGTGGAGTAATGTAGCTAAAGTATATAGACTTACTAATCGTACTAAACGCCTTCAAAGCTTGGTCAATGTGCCCCTCTCATTAAAACGATGAAAAAACAGGCCCTGAAATAGTCTAAACTTCTACAGACGTTGCAAGAAAAAAGCAAAAAAAAATTAGCTGAGAGTACGCAGAGAGCATGTTCCAACAGCCGCAATAAACTAAAAAAAATGTACTATGGTAGGATGGTGGATTATTATTTGAAGCTCCGATTGTTGAAGCAGATGCAATATTAAACAGGAAAACTTGTCGACTTTTGTAGAGGTCAAACCGGCGAATCCCACAAAACAGATCCATATGTAAAGCTAGCTGGGATCCCATTTGAGGTAATCAAAGCCATTGGAAAAGAAGAAGAATGCTTCTAAAAATGAATTTGTATTTTGATGAGAAACAATAAGGAAAAGTAGTTTGATATGATTATTATAGATGATGTCAGGACAAAAATTAAGCCAGCAATCAATGGAATCTTTAATTTTCATTTTAAACTTAAAACTCCTGCATCATTTTATTATCTTAATTTATTATGAAAGCATCTTTACCACAAAGAAAAATCCTAATTCCAACCACCACTCATGTTATCAGTCAAAATATTCTTTTCCCCACACAATCTTAACTGTCAAAATGTCCTCTAATGCAGCATCATTAGTTTTCCAGCAGGATAATCTCCCTGAGAGCAAAGCTTTAGTGCAATTAGAAGACCATTCATTTTAAATGCGAACAAAAAAAAAATAGCTTCCCATTCCGAGGGTTAAATTAATTCAACCCCAACTTGTGTTCGTGATGCGGTATGATGATGCAATGCAAATTTTGCATATCTTACATGACCACCACTATCACATCGGCAACGGAATGCACAGACGACACGAGAAGATAAATGAATTAATTTCACAACTCTTTTGCATGAACCACAGATCACCGGATATTCCGCCATTTTATACCACAAAACTAAAGTGTCAACCTCAACATTTGGCAGAGCGAATCATAGCCCAACACTATCGTATCTTTCGGTCAAATCAAGATTATAAATTCTCCATCCTGCCTCCTGGTCAGTATTATTACTTGCAGTGATTTTTTGTTTCTTCTTTTGAAATTGTTATCCTTGCCACGATTTCAAATGAAATATTGGAAACTTGCTATCACTGAGAGTCTATAAAAAAAAACACAAACACACACAGAAAATCCTACAACCAGGAGCAACAACGTAAAGGACATCGATTGTAAAAAAAAATGTTTTTATGTACAAAAAATGATACTCACGTTCGATTTTCATCAGGACGGTTCGTTCCTGTACATCGGAGATATCCTTTGTAAATTGATACGCTTTGCACGTATACTCGCCGGTGTCATTTTGCGTCACCTTGTGAATAAGTAATCCATCAGCTAGCTTGCGGAACTTTGATGTGGCTGCTGCAAAACACATAACAAAAACAAAACACACAATGAGAAAAGGATACCTATGCAATTTGAAGGATGACAAAACGAGGCACCATCACTCGAGGATATAAGGATTCAATTTAATTTTTTTCTATCAATACAACAGGGAGTTTTTAGCTCTGCACGATTAAAAAAGGATTCAAGTGTGCTGAGCTGATGTGAGGGGGGGGGGGTTTGGGAGAAGGATAAACCCTAAAGAGGATTTCCTAGCTGGCTTCGAAATACATACAGAATTCAATTGGTTGTCCATTGAGTTGCCAGGATACGGTTGGTTCAGGATCGCCCTTAACTTCACAAAGAATTGTCGCATTTCGGCCTTCCTTGACAGTTAGTATAGTCGCATTCTCCGTAAATGAGATTTTCTCTACAAATAAAAAAAAAAAAAGAAACAACAACAATTACAAGTGACTTGAGGAATAAACAAAGGATTCCTCACGATAAACAACAAGGTTAAATGTTTTGTTAGCGTTCGCTGTCCCATCGACATCTTCACATGTCCAATTGCCCTTGTCGCTGAGAGCGATGTGCACAAAGATGAGGGCCAATTGTCCTGTTGATGTTTTAAAAAAAGAGCATTCAATATGATGAAAGGAAATGCCACAAGTGTGATTAAAGAAGATTTCAATTAAATAATAAGCCTTTAAGGCTATCACATCTTATACAACTTACCTGGAGTTTTCTCTTCAATGTGAATTCGCCCTTTGACATCTTTCATGATGTCACCTTTGGGCGATTTCCAATGGACTTTCAAGTCGGTGGGGGAATTACATAAAACTATGTGGGATTCATTGGTAAAGCGGACTACTTTATCGGTGGATGGACTAAGTGTAAGGACATCTTCGCTTGCAACTGTATAAGCTGTGGAAGAAAAAAAAGGAAGATAAATGTTTAGTTTAGTTTGGAGAAATTTTGGTGGTGGTGGTTTAATTCATATCTCAGGACAAAGTAACATTTTTGGTTCTTCGTCCCAAAATTTTGAAACAAATTTTGGTATAAAAAAAAATGCATATTAGTAAATGATTTAATGGCCAAAAAATACTTATAGAGTTTCAAACTTCGGTCTTGGTTCGAGTAGGTATACTAACCTGTGAAAACCAAGTGAATGTCAAATGTTGCAATGTTTTTTATTGAAAATAAAGCAGCAGTTAACTATAAAAATATTAAATTAGCAATAGTCTTTTATTTACAAAAGGTTTTCGAAAGAGCTATGATGTTTTTTTGGTGATACAAGGTCTTAGTTAAACCTGGTTACATGTTGATACTATGATGATTTTTTGTCGAGGATGAGGTAGACTCATCGGTGTCCAGGTTCGAAAAGTGCTGAGAATTGTAATATATTTGATCGTAGATCTTATATATAAAATTCTCCTGTCATGGTGTTTGTAATCTATCTCCTCCGAAACGGCTAGACCGATTTTCGTCATCCGAAGCATGCATATCGGCCAGGGTGGAGAATCGGACAACATCTATTTTTCATCCCCCTAAATGTTAAGGGTGGTCCACCCCTAAATTTTTTTTTTATTTTTTTGAACAATTTTTTTTTTTAATTTTTTTATGATACAGCATACAAAAATACATACAACCCTTAATTTTCACCCTTCTACGATCAACCCTTTTTTTTTATTTGTCAATTAAAAACTTTAATTTATTTTGCAAGGATTTTTTTTTTATTTTGTCATGACTTAGAATGAAAAAATTCATATCACTCTGATCAACCCAATTTAATTTGATCTCCCGCCCTCACCGGTCGACAACTGATCAATTATCAATCGATCAGTTATCCCCGTCAGGTGTCACCACTCATCCAGCAAACATCAAGGAGTAGGGATGAGGACGAAGTCGGTCTACTCTCTCACTCACTATACATTTTTCAGCCATTTTTTTTTGGTTTTATTTGTGTATCTATCGTAGCAGTGACTGTTATACGTATTATTTGAATCTTTCTATGCAACTCTGATGTTAATTTTACTATCATCGTAAATTTATCATTAAGTTCCAGTGCAATTTATTAATCTGACAAAAAATAGTTTTAACTCTCAGTTAATTAATTGATCTCATGTAAATAAACACTGAGTAATAATTTTCTCTTAAGCGATGCATAGCTCGCAAACGGTTGAGACTTCAAAACAAAAAAAATCAAATAACAAAATGTTGTAGTAAATTTTATGAGCTGTAATTTAATATAAGCTATAAGCGAAAGATAAAAAAAGGGCCCTTATGACCCTTCCCTTTTCACAGCTCACCTTCTAGACATAGGGACTTTAAGTATATGTTAAGTCCTTCAGCAGCCTGGATAATATTTCGAAGGAACAACTTTTTTCTAACTCACGACCTTTCATTACAGTATGTATAGCTGAGTGGCGCCATACGGTTTCCGCCCTCTATCTCAAAACAGTGATGAAAAAAAATATTTTTTACGAAATTTGTCGCAAATTGCATGCTCTACAATTTTGATAATAGATGTCAGCATCACTTATTTGAGAGAAACCGAGATAATCGCGAAACACGCGGTTATTGTTACTTTTGACATTCAATAACTAACTTTTCGTAGTTCTGAGTCCGAGCCCTGAGTACATCTAATGTTTTTTCAGGGGTCCTACTCCGGCCTCTTGCGAGGAAGTGACAAATTTTCCAAAACTATAATTGTCAGGAAAAGTGCATCTCATCTTAGTCGTTCGTTTCGACGAAATATTGTAATATTATACTTCCCCTTCAATCTTTGTAGAACTATCAACGCACACAAAAGGATTAGGTGTATGTCACTAGGCCGTGGTTCTTCGGAGCCGTCAGTGCCATTATCCTTTGCACACAACTTTTAGTACGCCAATATGAAGCTGTATACGAGTTTCCAGGGTGACTCCTTATTTTGCCTTATATCAGTAGGTACTATGTTAGCTTACTATGAAAATAATGTAAAAAAACTACAAGTTTTTTAATTAAAATTAGGTATTTGCTCTTAATTTTGTGTGCGTTTATGAAAAAAGTTTGTCATCTGTGTGTGGCTTAGATTTGGGAACACCATTCTTTTCCCACGGACAACTATATGTGGCATGTTCTCGCATGGGGAAACCATCAAGTTTGTTTGTGTTGGCTGAAGACGGACTAACCAAGAATATTGTACACTCTATTGCACTGAGAGATTAATTTTTTTTTTTCAACTGCCATAATTGATAGTAACAATGTAAATAATTATTTTTGATGTTTAGATAGCTATCAGAAATTATAATTCAAAATATAGTCGTTATTTTAATAAATATTAATTCATTAACCTAAATAAAGCATACTTTTATTGCTTATAACACTTTTACATCCTCACACACTTATAATAGATAGTTATTTTTATTGAACTAAAAAAATGTTTCCTAGGAATAATATAAATGACGAAACAATGTTTGCCGAGTCAGCTTATTTTAATTTAAAATTTCAAAAAATAATGTTTTTTTTAATTAAAAGCTTTACGAAGTCAGAAGCACTAAAATTCACAAAATTGTATGCACTTAATGTCCAAAAATAGTGGGAAGTTGCAGGGATGGCCCGTCAAGTCGACTGTTTTCCAATTTTTTTTTTTTAGTTATGAATAAATTTGAGTAAATAACGAAACATCTTAAACGTACATAGTGCAACCAGTAATCACAAATTAAAAGTTGTAAGTAACGAACTAGGTGATACGAAGTTCACCGGGTCAGCTAGTATTATATAAAGCTATCATTTTTAATTAAAAAAAGTCAAATCTTAAAAAGATGAGTCCCCGAGTCAAGCTCGAAAAAATGAATCCTGTGTAAAACCGGCAGTGAAAACATAAGGATATAAAAGCGTGCAACGTTGTCGATTGCATAATAAGGCAACGCGACGATGCAGTGATGTATAGCATTCAATTTTACTATGCCGAAGAGAATTTTCTTGCAGCTTTTTGATATTATACTTATACTTACTTTATACTTTTCGGTAAGCTCCGACGTCCAGGATGTTTTTTCGAGTGTCTTTCATCGATTGTAATGTGGGCGATCTGTTTGCTATTGGATATTTCCGTGTGAGACGTCAAACGGTAGTTTCACTTTACAAAAAATATACAAATTGATTTTTTTTTCGAATTCTATATTTTTTGGGTCGCTGAATCCTGGTGCGTTTTGAGATATCTGCAAAAAACCGCGGATATCTCAAAACATCTCGGAAATTATGCGTCTTAACTGAAATTTCACCCACAACAAAATGTAAGACCAATAAATTTCCTACAAAATTCACTCATATTGCTTATATCTCTGGGGTACCGTTAACCCGTAAGAGCGCATTGAAATTTCAACATAATTTCCAATTTCTGTAAAAAAACAACTATTTTTTTTTTTTTTTTTTTTACAGAAATAGGAAATTATGTTGAAATTTCAACGCATTCTAACAGGCTAACGGTACTTCTGAGAAATAAATAATATATATGAATTTTGTAGGAAATTTATTGGTCTTTAATTTTGTTCTGGTAAAATTTCAGCTAAGACGCATAGTTTCCAAGATGTACCTAAGCAAAAAACTGAAACCGCAGTTTTTCGCGGATATTTCAAAACGCACCAGGAATTTTTTTTGAATTTCTTCAGATTCAGATTCAGCGACCCAAAAAAATATAGAATTCGAAAAAAAAAATCCATTTGTATATTTTTTGTAACATGAGGGTGATTTTAACTACGCTCTGACTGGTAATCTTCTAATTTGACATCCCTGAAGATTTTTTTTTAGTGTAAATTTATAGGACGATCATCGATCAGCCACACGTTTTAAAAAGAGAAACATTGTGATTGTGACATGCTAAAAAGGTTACATATTACAACTTTCAGTTTTTCGTTAAGTAAATACTTGGTTTTGTTTGTGTTACATCCTAACCATTCAGTTAGCTTAAAAATATTCACAGGCAAACCCATACAAATAAAAAAAAAATGTTCCAATGTTCGCGCCCATCCCCTATACACCATACCAGTCAATTCAAGCTCCGTTTCGTCCCTAATAATATACATACATATGTAATATTATTATAATCTGCAAACAACAACAAAAACTGTGGATGAATGTAGAATGAGTACGCTCCATGAAATCAAGATTCAAAATTGCAAAGAATAAGTTTTTGAATTCGAAATATATACGAATATATTTTGATACTGACATCTTTTTGTATAAAAAAGTATTCACAAACAAAAAGTATTTTCTTTCAAAATACATATCTGCAATAATATCAAAAATAATTTGTATTTACCAAAATAGTTTTGTGGTAAAGGATAACATCAAAAGTTCTATTAAAATACTATAAGTGTATGTTTGCATAGATATACACCTACCTACTTATTACCATTGATCGTCTCACTTTCAAAGATAGTTTTCAAACACAAAACTACTTACATACATACATACATAACATAGATATGTATTTTCGATGGAATTTCAAAAATCATGCAAAACTTTATTCCTTGCACATCTGACACATTCATACATGTCCTTGTTTTGATGCCGATGTAAATATAACTTGGCATGTATACTATATGCATGTTAATGCATAATTTTATTCCTAAAAAAAAAAACATGATAGACTTTGCTTGGGAAATGCATTTTATTTGTAACCAATAATAAGGCCCTGCAGCGACAGGAAGAGTTTTTCCGCATTCTTGCAATCGTGAGTGGTAATTTAAAAGTAGAAAAAAAAAAGTAGAAACAAACTTTTTACTTCTTGCATGTTAAGGTATCTAAAGAAAGCCCTTACCCTTACATTGAATTCTGCAACGTTTCCTTTTTAATTTTATTTCAATGTCGAAATGGAAAAAACTTTAACTTCATGTAAATTTCTTTTGTACGCACACATAGAGGAAAAAATGTAAGAATAAGGAAAATTACTCCAGACTTGTGTGTAAGCAGGGGGAAGACAGGTTCAAGTAACATAGTTTTTCTTGAGTTGTTCCGCTTAAAAATGTTTCTTTTATGTGTTGTGTACATTTTTTTTCCAACTTACTCACTGCTACAACTAACAAAAATATCAGCAACGTAAAGAAATGGAAAAGAAAAACATCCTTAATAAAGCTTCCATAGATATTTTCTTATTCGTGTCGTTGTTTTTTTTTGGTTTTTTTTTTGAAAAAAGACACAATACATTGGAAAGTTTTTGGGAAAAGATTTGACTGAGCGAGCTCAATACCACTTTAAAAGAAGATTCACTGTGTTGGTTTTTTTTTTTATTGGCTTGGTGGATACTTCTCCCTTTAGAGAAACAATATAAATTGTATATGCGTGGGATAATTGTGTGAAGAATAAGTTTACTTTTGCAAACAACGACCTTGTTTGTAATCAGACTTATTGAAAAGTTTTAGGGATTAATCCGTTATTTTGCCGAAAAGTTTATTATCTTCATTTTGTTGTTACAAACAGCGAAAAGGTTTTGTTTGTTAATATTTAAGTAATTTCAATATTCGATCCACCAGGCTGTGGTTCCAACGTCTGGCACGTTCTCTTGAGTGAAGGGCTTTCCTGATTCCAAAGTTACGACTGTTCTGATGGTTTGCATATTCTTTCTGGCTAATCTATTAAGGGCGAATGAATGAAATGAATGAATTAATAGTGGGATTAGATACACTGTGACCTTAAGGCCTATTGTGCCCCCATCTAGATACGGATGAGAATTCTCAAACTACAGCTCTTCTTCAAGTCCTATGGCCTTGATGAATTTTAGTAATTGGAGTACCTTCAGAGAAGGTAGTTCACTCTCATCTATCTGGTAACGCCCCAGATGTGTGAATCTTCTTTGTAATAGTGCCTCACATTTTCCAATTAAATGGTCTGGAGTTTCCTCATATTCATTGCAGAATCTGCATATCTTCTGTCTTCTGAGTTATAGTGGCTTTTGAAGAAGCCCGTGATAATTCTTTAGTTATTTCTACTTAAGCCAATGCAGTCTTTGAATCTTGCTTGGTTGTAGTTCTTAAGTAGCATTTTGGCCTGCCTTAGCTTGGGAAGTCCGTTCCAGATAATGTTTCTGTTGGACTCCTCTTCTGTTTTGATTTTGTTTGTAATCACATTTTCACCAACACCGCAGTATG
Source organism: Baccha elongata (assembly GCA_951217065.1). NCBI lineage: Eukaryota > Metazoa > Arthropoda > Insecta > Diptera > Syrphidae > Baccha > Baccha elongata. Next base: position 244,153,720 of record OX578272.1, read on the forward strand.
GTTCTGGCCCCATGAGTGCAGTTTTTGCCCCTATCTTTGCCAAAGAGTCTGCCTCTTCATTACCTTGAATACCTTCTTGGCCTGGTACCCAATAAAGGGTGATTTTGTTCATTTTGCCTAACTCGTTTAATTGTTCTACGCATTCCCATACTAGTTTGGATTTAATGGCGTACGAGTTTATGGCTTTTAGTGCAGCTTGACTGTCTGACATTATTGCAATGTTTTGTTTGCGGTAGTTTTTTTTTTCGATATTTAGCTCTGCACACTTATTTATGGCGTTTATTTCCGCTTGAAATATACTACAGGACTGTCCCATCGGCACAGAGTTTGGTTTTTGGCCCAAATATGCCTGCGCCAGTCCCTTCAGCTGTTCTCGATCCATCCAGTGTACCACTTGATGACATTTGTTTGGTAGGTATAATTTGTTGATTCATTTACCCATTCTTTCTTGTTACTCAACTCCAAACGATATTGTTTTTCAAAGTTGTACTTCTTAACCATGTGATCTCTTGGCATATCTATTCAAGGCATTGACTTAGAGAGAGAGACAGTCTTTCTTCCTGACACTTATGATTTTACCTGGTCCAGTTCCTTCTTTTGCAAATCTCAAGATTGCACTTTTTGCCGTACTTCCAACGACAATATGTAGTGGAGATAAATGAAGGATCACCTCCATTGCTGCTGTAGGACAGGTTCTCATGGCTCCAGTGATACATAAGCAAGCAAGCCTTTGCACCTATTCAAGTGCCTTTCTTGTTTTTTCAAGTTCGGTTCTTTTGTGCCATGCAACCGTCACCATTATGGTGTACATCCATCTCAGGATGTTTGGTTGACATCCCCATGATTAAGAGCGAAGGACATCGTGACTTGATTGTTGCTGGAGTTTTCGGATTATGTGGCGTTGTCTATGTCAACTCAATTTGGCATTTTAAGATTTTGGAAAAAAAACCAACTCCATTCAACTTTTGCATTTTTTTTTATTTTTACTAGATCTCTATCTATTTGGAAATACCAAAAATGCTTACCTACACCCTGAAGTTTGAAGCAGATTACATATTAAAGATTTTTGCACCCAGATAATCGACTCATGAAAAAAATGTTGATGTATGACAGAAGAAACCGAGACTGGTGGATGACGAAATGGCAGAACATCATGAACAATGTAATTTTCAAAACTTGGAATAACTTAAAAAAGATCTATATACCGTTTTACAACTACAAGAAGATACAGCACGGAATAACTATATAATAATATAATTGAAGCCAGTGAGTCTGAAAGGAGGATTATCTTCACACAACTCAATCACAACCTTTCAATTAAAAATTACTTTCGTGATGATTTGAACTACCAGGAAATCTCGCTCCTTTTCAAAACATAATGCGAGCCACTCCACTTAAATGGTATCCCGTAAAACGGAAGTTTCAATCAATTCTACACTCTTTGTAATATGAAAGCGAAGGAAGACGTATTCCACTTCATAAGCATATTTTTTTAATTAAAAAAAATTAAATATGTGTATTTACTTTGGCCAAAATTCACAAAAATAAGCTATAGAATAAGCATGTTTATTTCAATATCATCTTTATTTTAATAGCACTTTCATTTACGTCTTAAACTTACTTATAATTTATTACTAAAAGCGGCGCTACAGTCCAGGGTAGACCAGGGCCTCAATCAACAAGCTTCTTTCAGCTGGCTCGGTTACTAGCTCCAGTTTCGCATACCAAGTTGGTTGATATCCTCTTCCACTTGCACAAATGAAAATTTTGGTAGGGATGCAAAAACTAGAAATTGCTCTATATAACTCGTCTATCATACGCGGCCTTGAAGTCGATGAAAAGTTGGAGGGTATCGATTTGAAATTCCTGGGGTTTTTCCAAGATCTGCCGAATATTTGGTCGATGCTGGACTTTCCTGGCCTAAGGCCACACTGATATCAAGTTCATATCAGTGTGGCTTTTTTGCTTTATCGCAATGTTTCCACTGGTTTTCGAAGCTTGACGGTGGTACAAAATGACTAGTTAAGAGGTAGCGAGTGATTCGATCAGAAAAGGATTTTTGCGATTGTAGCCGGCCGACATCGAATTTCCTCATAGTATTTCGACGTTTTGGCCTTGTTCTGGATATCCGTATAGCATTAACTTGGCTACAACGAGTTAGTGGTCCGAGGCAACGTTGGCTCCTCGAAACGTTTGGACATCACAATATGGATCGCAATATGATCAATCTGTTTGAAGGTTAATTAATCAGGATGTTACCAAGTCCCTTGTGAATATCGATATGAGGGAACTGAGTACCAGCTGCCACAACCATTTTGCCCTATATGGAGCTATTTAGAAAAAGTGTGTATTTTTGATGGTTCTAGGGTGGGGGGGGAAATTGCCCCTTGATACTGACATACTTACTTACTTACTAGATAAGTGACAAACGATTCGATCTATCAGAATATACTGCTGGAAGACTTTACTTATGATTTGATTTTGATTTTGACTTAGCTGGGACTTCTCAAATTGATCCGAATATGCACAAGGTCATGGTTTAAACATATATGTTTAGATTGTGGGTGGCCCAACAACTTCGTAGGAAGTTTATTTATACAATCTATACGTACGTTCTTCTTTTCCACCGAGATTACCCGATAGTTGTTAAGAACGTTATTGTGAGTGCGGTTTTTGTATCGATAAACGACTTTTGTCGATAGTCGAACATCGAAAATTTAATTTGGTATTGCGAATCTCAATTGTAACGAAAAATTTCGTATAAGCTATCCATCTTTGTCGTTCACATTTTTCTGATCGACTGCTTACAACGAGTTTAATTTTCTCACCAAATGTATGTTGATTCCCTTTTAAATATGGTTTTATTGTTTCTAAAATAACAATTGTTTTAATCACAGAGCAATATAATAATAAATAAAGGAAAATAAAACACAACAATCACTGAAACACATCAAGATAATCTTTATTTACCTAATATTATAGTATTACTCCTTTAACTATTTCAAACAAAGAAAAGATGTAAATTAATAACAAATAACATGAAATAATAGGTATTAAAACATTTATTTTTTGTAAGAAAAAACTATTTCTTCGATTTACTGATGAAAATTTGTTTGCTATTTGTCAAATGCCAAAATATAGGAATGACTGAAACATATGACAGTGATAAAACTGCAAAACAAAGAGGCCCATACGTTTGTAAGAAATTTCCCAACAAAATTCCCAACGATAAAATATTACAAGAGAACAAAGGAAAATCTTCGTGTCATTTCACAGACACACAGCAAAAAATGTGCCTTGTAGCTGATAGTTAGTGTAGTATATAGATACTTAACGCTTATTTTTAAGCTTTGCATGTGATAGGACTGCGTTATAATTGTATCATAAGAAAATTCAGCCAGTGTTACACAGTTTTTAGATGATTTCCGTCACATTTCCAAGATTTCTAAAGTTTTCTGTTTTAATTTATCTATTCATTGGAAATACTTTTTGACTCAATTTAAGACTAAAAAGTATTTTTTCCTTCATGTACTATCACTGGCATCACCCCAAATGCCAAAATATAAGGTTTATTCACAATAAGCGTTTTCGTTATTTACAGTAATAGATATCTCTGTCGATCAAGTTACACAATACCAAAACGAAAATTTATCGATGCTTTCGACTTTTATCGCATCGAAAGTTAAACGACACTCGCAATAAGGGCCTTAGTCACATACATTATGAAATTCGTACAGGGAACCATAATGTCATGAATGCCAAATCAACGCTTGAAAATCACAAAATAATATGCAATAGCTAGCCGCCTATTCGACCAGTATGTGGAGGAATTTTTATTGACTTCGTTGGACTATCAAAGAAACACATCCATATGTAGCTTATTGTGGGACAATGGTCTACAATTTTAGGAATATAGTTGAAACACCAGCAAAATACATCAGTACTGTTTAGTCAAGCTGTTCAGCGGGAAAAATGATGCGCACATTTAAATAATTATTGTTGTTATATTGTACTATTTGTACTGTCAGTTTTATTAATGACCATTCTGCTAATTTTTATAGAGTTGGTTGGCAACGCTGTGCACAAGTGAAAAGTTTATATTCATTTTGCTCTATTTAAATTCATATTTTTTTATTTACCTTTTACAAAAAAAAAAGAAAGAAACTTGCAACAGACTTGAGTGATAGATAACCAATAGCAGGTATATAAATCTTCAGGATTATGACGAACTAGAAAAGTTTTATGACGAAATAGAAAAGTTTCAAAGAAATTTCATAAAGAAATTGTTCAACTTACACTCTTAAAACACCAAATTATGCTTTTTATTTAGAAACATTTTTTCCTAAACTTAACACTTGTACGCTTAAATCGCAAGCAGATTACATTTTAAAAATACTCGACTTTCCAGAAACACGCCTTACCAAAAAAATGCTACTGTATGAAATTAGAAATGAGGACTGGTGGATGGCGAAGTGGCGAAGTGTTGGAGAAATTTACGGAGAAGATTTAAGCATAACTTCTGGCAATCGGGATTTATTAAAAGTTCGGTTATATCGTGTAATTGAGAAGTTTGAAGACACGCAAAGGGCTTTGCTGATAGCCGAGGAGCAACAATCAGAAAGCAGAATTTTATATGCACAACTCAACTATAATTTAATGGCTGAAAACTATTTCTCTGACCTTCATAGTTACAAAGATATCTCACTTATTTTCAAAACTAGATGTGAAGTCCTTGGTCTAAACGGAGCACCCTACACTAGAATTTTGTTCCCTGTGCAACCTAAAATCGAAAGAAGACTGTTTTCACGTAATGGGAGTTTGTCCAATTTATGCAGCGCCAAGAAAAAAATATCTAAACAAGAAAATGTTAACAATGCAGGAAGTTGTAAGTTGTCTAAACGGACCAAATTGGAAAAATCTAAGTTTCTTTTTGAAGAGTGCTTATTAATATAGAATGTTATTAATAACAGAATATGAATAGTAAAATGTTATTATTAAAATACCTATGATGTTAAATTAATTTATCAACAAAGTAAAATTTTAAATATTATAATTGTATTGCCAATGAGCTGACGGCAACGCCATAGCTTATAATTTCATTTACGCTGAAATGAAACATTACTTACTTAACTACTTACTTGTAGTACTTTTATATTATTTAAGTTTAGTTGGCTATGATTTTAAAAGTCAATAAAATGATAAAAACTAAAAAAAAAAAAAACTACTTATAGAGTCAAATGACGCGCCGCGCCGGTTAATATGGTACAATTTATTTAAGCTTTTGAAAATTTCTTAAATTTGCGATAACGGATAACACATACACGTAACTATTCGTAAGACTGTGAAATTTAAGTGTCATTTGGAAGAACTTGATTTCACGCCTCAACTTATTTTCCAACTTCGTCAACGCCCAAACAAAACAATGAAGAATATAACACCCTTAACAAAAGCCAAAAGCAATAAATTCTACCAAATAGTGTTTCTTCGTACAAATTGTTGTTGGTTAATTCACACTTCCCAATAAACCTTTAAGTTCTCCTGATTCGTAAGGGGGATTTTCGCCCAAAGAACAATTATACCAATTTCTCTGTTTGACACTGTCACCCGCAAACCCACAAAAACTAATTCTATCGTTATTTCCTTTGCAGTCTTCTTCCTCTATAAATCTTTGTTTTCACACACCCTTAACTTTTTTTTTGTTGTCCGCTCTTAGGCGGTTGGCTGGTCGCATTTTTATTTCTTTTTGTCAATTTTCTTTTTGCCGATAAAACCGCCAACTGTTTTCCGTTTAGTATGGCGATTTATGGAGTTTTATATATTTTTTATTTGAATTAATTCTTCAGGTTCTTTATAGAAAAACATTAAACCCAATGGAACTTTATTCTGTCTGTTTGCCGCAACCTCAACGCTATTGGTTGCATTAACACCACCACCACCATAAGCATCGACATATTGCAGGGGCAATATCGTGGCTTCCAGCACCACCAACTTCAGCCAGAAACCTATAAGCATTCGCACCTCTTTATGGAGCCTCATTTGCAGTCAAACACTAAACCTCACCCAACACGTGCATCCTCATAAATTTGCCATTTTATGGCTTCCCTTAGGGCTAAAGAGAGTCAATTTGGTGGAGATGGTTCCAGGCTATCTCTGGATGTACCTAGAAGAGGTTGTGTACATTTTTACAGAGTAGCCTGCGGTTTAATGTACTTTACGCTCCAATTTCCGTTTCTTTTTCGTTTCGCCAACCGGTGTATATACATAGTGATGTTAGTGTTTTGGTCATTAACTACACATGTTGCGGTGCGGCAGTTCACATAAAATTTTATTGACCAGGTAAACACATTCTGGCGGCAATACTAGTCAATGTGCCAGCAATGGTTTTGGTTGGCTGGCAGAGGGCGCCACATACCACCTACTTACTTTATTTATGGCATCAGTAGCTTCATAATTGACACAGATAGCAAGGTAAGCAGAAGCTTCACACTCGATGCCATGTTTTATTCACACTTGCAATATACATACGTAACAAAAATGGTTCTTTTTATTTAACCTTTGCCAGGTTTATAAATCAAATTATGTTCTGCCCGGGCGCCAGTTAAAACAAAAATTCGCAGAGGGTGCCACTGACAGTTGCTATTAACTGTGGTAAATATATAGAGACAGCAGCACAGAGCGATTTACAAAGCGGGACAAATTGTTTTTTGGTATTTTTTCTTTGGTTTTGTTTCATTGAGTCTGTTTTCGAAAAATAGATGTCGTTGTGGTGTGTGATGACATTTTTTTTTCTTCGTTTGCTGGTCAAACACTGCGGTTGACATATTGCAGTAGTTTGTGAGGTAAATCGTGTTTGTTAAATCGATTTCAACCAGTTACGTTTTTCAGGACAAACAGACAAATGGACCAACACAACACATGACGACGATCTCCTCTGCTCTCAAGCGTTTTCGATTAATTCCAATGCGGTTGACAGTCGAACTGCTGCTAAACGTAACGGAATGCAATCGGTTTTGCTGTATTTTGTGTATGCGGTTGGCTGATGAACGACAAGATAGAACCTTTTATTGATGTCAATGTAGGAAGACTAAGGACTAAACGACACACATATGTGACATTTTACAGATGTAACATGACATGATACGTACACGCAAATCAAATTCAGGCGAGGTAGCAAAAATTAAATGAAATATTCGGCTAGGCATATTGGTGGATGGCATTTGGAATTGATTCATTTGTCTATGTTAGAGGAATGTTTTCGCAGGAGCTTGAGCTTCGAATATTGAATGAGGACAACGTACAAGGGTCGAACTAGTGGAGCTTAAATAGAGGAAAATTTTGCACATGGACTTGAATTTTGAATGAGTTGAGGTTCATCACATAAATGTTTTTGCGCTGACTTAGCTAAATATAGAGACATTGAACGTGGCCAATAATAGTGGACATATAGTGGCATTGACCGCAGAAATGATTGATTGGTATATAGAAAAAACAAGGATTATTAGGCACTCTATTTAAGTGGAAAACCAGAAATACTATTCGACTATATTAAATACCACTTATGTTTGTTTTCATTTAATCCGTATTCGGTATGTTTTAAAAATTAACACATGAATTTCAAAGAAAATATTATTATATACTTATATATATATATATATTTGTGGCTGTTGGTTGGGTGGTGTAGGAAGCGGGTAGTCACTGAGCGGCATCAACATGGTGATGTCCAGTGATGTAACATTGAATACACACCAATTGTGCTTATTATACCTCCAAGTGGTAACCAACGGGTACTGGTCTCGTCCAACCGGATTTGACTTGCCGAACTAATAAGTGCGAGTGTTGAACAGAAGACAAAAATAGCAACACTATAATGCTCTGTTGGATAGGACTGGCTGTCTTATTCGGCTATAGTCCAGGACGAGCCAAACCATCAGAAGGATGGTCTGCAGTGGATGAATTCAACTTAGAGAATTAACGGTGTCACTAACAGCCTTGGAGACAGAGACCTTACATGAGCTAATCTGAAATACTTAGAGCTAAGGTCAGTAAGGGTTTTCAGTAATAGCCAAGGTGCTGAAATAGAGATGGTGGCGGATGAACCCTTTATGGGCCAACGGCAGCGATCATATCCCCGTAGTGGGTTACTGGTATCAAATTCGTTTAAACATCTATAGGCAAATAACACCAAAGAGAGCCTAACGACAGAATAACACCTTAAAGCTTTCCCAACAGTATGCATGCGTGAGTCCTAGGGTGGCGCGACTGGAGATCACCGGCGTAGTAAAAGGCGATCACACAAAACTAGCGCATGCCAGTGTCAAAAACATGCGAAAACGTTACACGAAATTTTCGAAAAATTTCGAGCATTATGGATAGACTTGCTGATACAACAGGCACTACCTCACCAGGCAATACCCCTGCAATGCAAGATACTGATCCTGGACTGAGCAGAAATGACCGGGTCAGAGCTAGACGGATTCCGGGGGCTAGCAACATGCATCATGTTCACTCTCAGATTAGTCGAAATCTGAGAGTGGCGAGTTGGAATGTTGGAAAAATGAACGGACGAAGCTACGAGCTGGAAGAAATGATGAAAAGAAGGCGATTTGACATCTTGTGCGTCCAAGAAACAAAATGGCGAAACACTGGAAACAGGGTCCGTTTTCTGGATGTGAAGACGAAATCATACAAGATGTTCTATAACGGGTTGGAACAACGTCGGAACGGTGTCGGTATCATCATTGCGGAAGAGTTACTTCAAAATCTAGTGACCGTTTGATTTCGTGACCGTTTGATTTCTATGAAGCTGGTAATACAAGGAAGGGTGTGGAATATTGTCAGTGCTTATGCTCTCCAACCTGGGTGTGAGCAAGCTGAAAAAGATAAGTTCTGGTTAGATTTTCGCAACCTCCTTAAGAAAGTCTCGAGAGAAGAACTATTGTTTGTGGGAGGAGATTTGAATGGACATGTCGGGAAGACCAACGAGGACTATGAGGACTGCCATGGTGGCATGGGATAAGTCATCAGGGATTCTCCTGGTGAAGACATCCTTAGCATGTGCAGGTCATATGGTCTTATCGTTTTAAACACTATGTTCATCAAACACAGCGGACACCTGGTCAGTTAACTCAAGCTCCATGACAAATGAGGGTGGGAGTGCAAAAGTGACGTAACCCACATTTTTTCCAATTTTGAAAATTTAACATCATATCAACGAAAAGTAAACGATTAATCAATACTAAATTAGTACAACTAATTTTAGCTTATAAATAAATCAGAAAATGATAAAATGTTGCTCCCGCCCAGGAGCGCATTTCTATGGACGCGAGCATTCTTTAAACACGATTATCTCCGTTGATACATTTTGGGGTTACGCCACTCCCAAACTCATTTATCATGGAGCTTGAGTTAACTGTGCCGGAAAATAAACAAAACGTCTAGAGATTGAAGACTCTATTCTATTGCGTTTTGGAAGAAAATCGGTCACCAATTTTGTCTTCCGGATTTCGGGAACAGATAGAACAAGGATAAATAATTTTAAGTATTAGGACAGCATATGAGATGGTGTTGTTTTTACTTGTTAGAACAGATAATGGAACTATATAATGGCTGGGCAGGTGTGATTTTTGTTGTAATAAAAATAGCATGCATATTAAATCATATACAACATCACCATTAGTTCGCTACACATATGGCGCCCAACGTTTGTCCTCATTTATAACGATAACCAAGTTATTCCTTACAAGTTTGAGTATCATCTTCATGTATATGATGGCTCCATTAGGTATTCGCCAATTCATTTTCATGTTCGTCACCACATCTTCATGTATAGATGGTCTTGGAATGTTATAAAAAGCAAGGGTCTCTGGATACTTCCTTAATGTATACCAATTCCGATTGGAAATTTTTCGGTGGATTAATACGAGCTCATTTAAAATTACGTCGCTATTTTTCTCTGAGTGTGGCATTTGCAGTGAAAAATATGAGATTTTAGACTAAGATAAAACTTTTCGCATTTCACCCAATAACTATTGTGGCTCGTGCTGTGATGTGTGCGGTTACACCATCTTGTTGAAATAACATGTTCACCAAGCCCCGCTCATCCAACTCCGGGAGTAAAAAGTTGCTATCATGGACCAATTGCAGTACCCGTTATTTGGTTGATTCTACTTCGTTCTCAGCGACGATAATCTCGTCCGAACGATCAGTATTGTGTCATGGGGCTGGCACCAGGCTAATCGATCGGAATGTTTGCTTAGTTGGCGGGAAATGATTAAAAATTCGATGTCGAAATTCACGCTGTGTTTACACCATAGACCGATTTATTGCATTTAGGTGTTACTGCTTCGCTTCAGGTTAACCTTTTTAGTTTTTGTCTAGATCGGAATTTTTTCTTAGTCGCCGCTTATACGACAAGCAGAATTTGCTGATTGGAATACTAACGAGTCTCTAGAAGCTTAGTCAGAAATAAGACATTGCGAAAAATTAAAAGCTTTAGTTTCCAGAATTGTCTTTTGAACAGAAAAGACATAAAAATGAGATTCCAAAAAGTATTGGACAGTTTTCAAAATGCATACAAATACTTCATAGAAAAACATTCAATTGAAATTAATAATAATTAATAATTAGGCAGCCACAATCTGCTTCTGGATTTATATGGATTTATATAGTTGCTACTCCATGCTGTCATCGACTCTGGAAGATACTTTTATGTTCTACCACCCCTGTCAAATTGACTTATCCATCATCGAGAGAGATGATAACACAAACTTCCTAAGAATTTTGAATAAAAGGGTGACTGACAAAGTCCTTCAATTAATTCAACCCTTCGTTTAAATTCAATATAAACATCATAAAAGTAAAAAAAACAAACAAACTGAGATTAAAGAAAGTTCATGAAACTTCGAAAAAAGAACAAAATTGATTTAACAAGCAATTAAGAGAAAGAATATACATAGAGCTTATGTATATTCTTTCTCTTCATTGCTTGTTAAATCAACTTTGTTCTTTTTTCGAAAAATCTATAAAAACAATGTAAAAAAAACTGTTAATTTTCATTGTCCGTATCTTGACAACAAGAGTAATTACCGGAATTTTCAAGAGACACAAAAATTATTTCAATTAAAAATAATAATCTTTATCACCCTTTTTCAAGGGTTGCCAGCTGAACAAAAAAAAAATAAAATAATGAAAGACCCATCTTCTTATAATGTACAACTCACATAAATCACCATTACCAACAATTTTTTGTAAAAAAAAGCAAAATTTATTGGCACATTTTGTTTTCACAGAATGCCATAGAACTTGAATTTTTATTGAACATTCTACATCCTTATTCAACAATTCAGCTTTTCCAACACTAAATTAACCTCATCTTATTTCAGGAATCCACTCGTCCCTCCTTTCCCTAGGTCTCCCATTCTGAGGCTCATGAACGAAAAACGAATAAAACACTTTAATTGTATGCTACCTTTTATTTAGTAAGGACTACCCAAATAAAAAAGGACCTCACCGCAACAGAAGGATACAAGATATAAAGGGCACGACTGGGTCGCACAAACTTGCTTGTTACTTGAGAGTTTAAAGAGAAAAAAACCGTATGAAATTTTTTTAATAGTTTGAAAACCACATCTTACAAATTTTCAAACTAAAAGTATGCAAAAAATTTTCTTTTATAAATGTAAGTTTAATTTTTTTTTTTCAAAATCGTTGGACCGGTTTTCGAAAAAATCGTTTTTTTCTAAATATTTTTTTCGAAAACTTTTTCCTTAGAAAAATTGAAATTGCAGGTCTTTTAAACATAATTTATTACAATTTAAAACTAAATTTCATTAAAATCCGTCAACGGGTTTTTGAAATATTGAATTCACAAAAACAGTTTTTCAAAAATTACTTAAAACTTAACAAATTAAAATTTGAAAAAAATGTTGATGCCTTGCGATTAAGAATAGCTACTTAGTTCAGTATTTCATTTCGTTCAAATCGCTTCAGCCGTTGTCGAAATAACCGAAATTTTAAAATACCGTTATATGGCAGGTACCGTTAAATGAATTTTCTTAAAGGTTTGGTTTCCAGTTTTTTATAGACCTTCAACACTTTATTACACATGTGAAATTTGGTTGAAATCGTTGGAGCCGTTTTCGAGAAAAAAGAGGTTTTCGATAACCGTTATATGGCAGGTACCGTTATTTTTTGAATTACAATGACCTACTAAAAAAATCTCTCGGTGTATTATCCTTAAAACCATACCTTCCAAATTCGATGTAAATCGGCCTACCCGTTTAGGATGAAGGTGCAGAGACAGACAGACAGACCGACAGACCGACAGACAGACATACAGAATTTCCGGACCCACTATTTTCGTCTTCTCTATCAACGTTATGTCATTTTTGATTGTTTTTTTTTTGCACGAATCCAAGACTTGCCTTATAGTACCTATAATCGCAAGTAAAATAGCCGAAGGAAACATCCCAAACAAAGGTAAACATCTTGCTAACGTAGTTATTTCTTTTTCTATGTCGGCTCGTGCGCCAGTGAATAATATCTTCATTACGACAAAAAGCTTACGAAATTGAACTCTAAGGAGTTGAAAAACCATCCGGCACGGGCCATCCTTTTACTACCTCTGATATGCAAATGAAAGCGAAAAATTCTCAATGTTAACACAGAAGCAAACAAATAAAAAAAATGTTATAAGGACTAAACTGGAACTCTGTGTACAATTAAAAGTTTTCCCTTTGCGAATTAGTTTGTATGTGTAACAGAGGAGTCCCTTCTTTCATTTAGTTTTGAGCGAAGACATAGTGTGCGGAAAAATCTCAACACTCCCCCGCTAATACCAAAAGGGAATAATAGAAGCTTGTTGGGGATCTGTGTTTTGTGGCAAAAGGTTCTGGTCTCAGGCGAAATGCTATTTAAAATATTATCGTTCACACAGCAAGAGAAGGGGTGACAGGAATGAATTGTGGTCGTCCTTTTTTTTTCGGGAATGATGCGGTGGATAGCAAAGCGTGGATAGTTCGGCAGCAACTTGGTTCTTTTGATATAAAATGATGTTTAGAAGTTCTTTCAGAAAAGAGTTTTTAAATTGCAAATCCACTAAAAAGGTAACGCGAGGGAATTTTCTTTGAAACTTTGTATTTATCTCTCGTTTTTTCTTTCTTTATTTTTGTTCTTATGGCAATAAAAGGAGGAAACTTTTATGACCAACTAAAAGGCGTTTAAAATTGAACACCTCGGCGGAGGGAGAATTTTTGCTTAATAGGAGATTTCAATTTTAACGAAGAAAATTTTAAGAAGATGTAAGAAGGTAAGAGGAGAACATTTTACAAGATCTTGTCATATTAATTTTATGAAGATTTGGTAAGGAACTAAATAATAGCATTAATACCAGTTTTTAAAGCGAGGTGAATTTTTGAGGAAGAGATTTGTAGTGAATTGGGTAATATCAAGCTATTTAGTGCTTATAAAAAAATAAGAACAAATAGTTGATGTTCTAGTTTTCTGTAGCAAAAGAAAAATATGGTTTTTGAAGTTCCAAACTAAAGGAAAATAAAAAATGAAAACTAATAAATATAAGAAGCGTAGAAAATTATTACAACAAGAATTTTAAGAACTATAGTGTACTAGATAGTCCGTTGAGTACCTGTTCTTTGTGCGACAATCATTGATTGACATTTAAATAGATAACTGCTTTAATGGAAAATTAATTAAAAAATCTAGGTAAATAGAAAAGAATCTTATGATAAATACATCCGCCAATGGTATAATGATAAGATAAAAATAAATATTCTGTCATCCTATACAGGGTGATTGATATAAGGTGCACCAAAAAGCTTGAGCGTGTAGGTGGGGTTAAGACAAGAAAAAAATCGTATGGGAGGGGAGGTCTATTTCCCCCCGTTTAGGCGGGAGGGGCACTTTTATAAAAAATTGACTTAAATCAGAAAAAAATCTGGTTAAAAACAATTAACTCGGTTAACCAGATTTCACCTTTTTTTTTTTAAAAGTGCTTTTAGTATTTTCTTAATTCTCAAAAACTAAGATACAATTTTGCATACAGTTTTCTGTTTTTGACTAAAAATTTTGAGTTTGAAAATTAATTTTTTTAAAACTGTTCCCTTAAACAAATTAATTTGAAAAAAAAATAAAAGAATAGTTTTCTGGCTTTCCAAAAAGATATAACAAGGCTTTGTATCATTCACCGTTGTTTCTAAATAATTTTTTTTTCTTATTTAAGTCAATTTTTTAGAAAATTACGATTTTTTTCTTGTCTTAAATCCACCTAAACCAATCACCCTGTATAGGCTGAAAATTAAAATTTTGCATTTATAACTAATGTTGGAGAAAAAAATCTTAATCGAAGAAAAGAAGATCTTCACGTCAAAAACACTATCTTAGGCTAGGCGCACACAATTGTATTATTTGTAATTGCGATTATTTGTAATTGCGATTGAAAAATCGTGGTATCAAGAAAATATATACACGCGCGCACTTGCGGTTGCAGTCACACGAATTAACAATCGTAAAAAAATAGAAAACATTGATTTCAATGAGAGCACACGCACATACGGCTTAATAATCCATCTTAATCCAGCAAACAAACTTTAATTTAAATAATGATTTTTTGTTTCAATTTTTTTTAAAATACCTATTTAAGTTAGGCTGCGTAGCCGGTTTATTCAAACCGTGGACATATGTCCAGAAATATAGTCCCCACAACCTAGTTCGACATTTTCTATATCTAACAGCAAATCAACCTTGAAAATTGGTCCAGTGATTGCTGAAACACAGACGGATTAATATTGGTCGTTAAAATCATGAAAAAAAGGCTTATTTTGCGGTAAAAAAAAATTATTTTACTCAAAATAATAATTTTTTGCCCTATTATTTCGAGTGCCGGAAGTACAACTTTGGTGTCGTTTTTTTGTGCCAAACCGTGGAAATCTGTCAAGAAATATAGTCCCCATGGCCAAGTTTGACATTTCCCCTATCCAACAGCATATTTACCTTGTTAATCGGTTCAGTGATTGCTGAAACACTGACGGATTAAGATTGGTCGTTAAAATCATTAAAAAAGGTTTAATTTGAGTAATTAGATAGTTTACGATACTAAAGTATCTTAGATTGCTTTTCTCGTGTGCACTTGAACGCGCCCAATGTCAACGATAATACAGTTTCAGAAATGGAAAAGTAGTTCGCGGATCGATAATGCAGCTCATTTATCGGATTCAATAACAAAATTTTATGCGAATGCTGATCCACTGGGGATCCAACCGACTCCCGGGGAGTGAAATTTTGAGAATTCAGTAATAGGCATGAATACGTTTTTATACCTAACATTTAAATGTTTACATCTGACACCATGATATTGAGATTTTTTTTTGCCAATGCACTGCGTGACTCCTAACGTCCTAAGTTCTCACTTAGTTGACACCATATCGTAAATCAACAACAACTTACCAAAATCCTTCCCCGCATCACTCATATATAGTATACATTATGCAGGAATGTATGTAGGTATATTTTCAATCAGAGACTTCTAGTCCAACATTACACTTTTCTAACCATGGATTTTATAGTTTTTCCTATACACGTTACTATGGAGATACCTAGCAAGTGGAAAATCGCGTATAGGTATATCTCATCGATTGAATTTTTGATGTAATTTTTCGACAGATATCCATTATCAGGTGCATCAACCTATAAAGCTACTCTCTTCGATATATGCGTGTCTGTTATCGTCAAACAACAATACATATATAAGCGAAATCAATCTGCATATACTCTATAGCATACGCCAGATGTTCTGAAAAGTAATTTGCATCTAAAGCTGACAACATCTCATCTATCCAATATGCAGCTTTTCAACATCTATCAGATCAGTCAAGAGTATTTGAAAAAAAAAAAAAATGCGCATACCTCGTTGTTACCGATACTTTTCAAGCACCCAAACAAAACAGCTCAGCTCCTGATGTTCCTGTTGCTTCTGGATGCTTCTCGTTCTCGTTGAAATATATTTAAATAATTCCCAATCGTATAATTTATTCGTTCTCATGTATATTTTGCATCCAAACCTATTACCGGATACATTCGCATTGGTTAAAAGGCAATTTCTGTTTTGGTATTTCCAATCTGTATTCAAATGTGTGCTAACGCATCCTGGTTACAGAGCTTACATACACACAGAATCCATCTGGATCCTTGGCCTTGATGGAAAAAAAATGTCATATTATCCTGCATAGATATAGAGTGTAGTGAATTACTCCATCGGGAATGCAGAAGATCTGACGGCATCCTTAAAGTTCACTGGAGCGTATATTTGTCTGCATTGTAGACAACAATCTGCATCTATCAGCTCAGAGAGTCTTCAATAAGCCAAACCCCCTGAGTGTCCTGAAAGCCATTGATGACGACTAAAATTCAAGACGACAAACCTGCTAGAGGGTAGATTTCCTGAAGGGAAGGTGGTGCCTCAAATCCAACCAGGAACAACAAACGTGCCTGGAAGCCGCAATAAGGATGAATTTCTTCTCCTTCTTCGATGCAACATTGTGCGGTATTGTTGTGATTACTTTTGTGTGCTGTGTCGATGTCCCTTTGAAACGATTTATTATATCTCTCTGGTAGAAAAACATCTTTACACACTATCGAATAAGAAGCAGAAAGGAGGGGGGGGGGAGAACCTACTTTGAGGAATTTAATCTGTCAAAAAAAAAATGTCCTTGCTGCAATAGCAGCAGGAGCAAGCAAAGGACACACACAAAATACAGTGAGGAAAATACAAGTGAGGAAACCTCGAGAGGAATTAAGGACACAAATCCTTTTTCTTATCCCTCGTTCAGTGGCTTTGGATTAATTTTTCATGTGGTATTTGTGCAAACGGCATCGCCAGGAAACCAACTCAAGTTTTTTGTTGCGGACAAGAATCTAATAAATAATTTTGATCCCATTCTTAAAATGTTGTCCTAATTTTGTTGTTGCGTTGATGTTTTGGAAGCTTCCTTAGATTTACCACTAATTTGTCACTTCGCCTGTCACACTCAATACTCTGTAACTCGTCATAAGTATACGATGTTGTATGTATGTTTTTTAGGCACGTCGAAGTTCCAAATGAGTGCCAATAGGAATGTTGGGGAGGGTTTAAGTTTTCGGGAGAAGATGAAGGATCTTTTATTTGGATCGGGGGCTTATATGTCAGGTGGGACAAACAACAATAAAAATGAACATTATGGACAGGATTAGAGGAGAGGCTATAATGAATTCAAGGCAACTTACATCCATTCAATTGAAACGACTTATGAGAATAGAAATGAAAGTGGATTAGGTTTTGATTGAAGGATATGACGAGAGTTATGGCCTACGGGCTACGGGGTTTCGTTAACTAGTGTGTTAATGGATGGGGTTTTTCGTGCAAGTTTGATGTATTTTATAACGAAAACCTACTTTTACCATGAATGTTTTAGATTATTTAGGGAATAATTCTAATGGAGAAAAATGAGACCAATTTAGCTCCGGGATGAAAATAAAAAAAAAGGAATGTCTTTTTTCGTTTTTGTCGGGATTTTGACATTTGAACTGTAAGTGAGATAAATATTCTTGATGGGGCGCTATTATAGCTACTTTTATGTAAGAGATACAAATTAAAAATCATTAATATTACAGTTGATATCGTAAGAAGATTTTGTAGAATGGTTAGAGTGGGAAATCGCATTATAAAAAGAGAGGTGTTTTTTTTTACCGAGTCTTGTCGGCATTTAATTTAATTTAACATGATGACTTTTGCAATTAATTTTAGGACATTAAAAGAATTAGAATAACGAACAAAAAGTTAGAATAACGCGTGTATTACGAGAAGAAGTCTTTAGCTAAAATCACGTAAGTGCTCACACCGCATTGGATCGAAATTTGTTAACATCAGACTTGCAAAGAAAGCATATTCGAGTTACTCGGAGAAACCATCCGCTGGTGTCTCATTTACTGTATCAAGACCGTAGAAATGATGATTAACAGGAACAGACTTGGGAAGAAAACTTGTGTGATAAAAATATACTATTTTACTTTACAACAGCTCTGAATGTGCGGTGAAGGGAACCATCAAAACACCCTCCCAAAATTCATAAGGGCTCAAAGCATTTACATTGCATATAAAAACTATAGTAGGTTCGTCGTCGACGATTTATTCTTTCTAACAATTTGCGTAAATTAGCGCTGTTCGCACAAAGGAATTAGTGTAGATATATATTGTGCGAAGGAGTTAACTATATTATTTTGGCTCTGACAACAATTACGAGGGTGAGCAGTTTGAAAAATTTCCGTTTCTTGACAGATTAAAAACAAGGGGAGAAGCATTTGTCATTGGCTGCTTGGCTGCTGCCACGACCTTGAAGACGAAATGAAATAATAAAAAAGTAAGTAGGTAGGTATGTAATTTATATTTTATAACCGAAAAAAAATCGTAAATAGATAAGCACATATAGGTATATTATTGATATACCTATATGTACTTATATATATTTTATGCCAAGACTCGGGCACAGATAAGTTTATTTCAGATTAGTTTCCTCAAAAAATTTATATATTGTTTTTGTTGCACATGAATGAAAATTAAAAAGGGATTTATCAAAACATGGTTACCATATTGATAAATTTGTATCAATTTTTTATCTTAATAAGTTTTGCATACTATATTAAGAATTTGTGTTTTGTATTAAACAAGTAGCAAAAAGCTGTTTAATAAAGTTTAAAACTTAATCAAAACAAAAAAAAATACTTTTAATAAAATTTTAAGCTAGCCGTATATAGGTACAGGATAGAGTTATGGGACAAATTCATCATCGTGTACATACGTATGGTTTGAAGTGGCTTCGCAGGCTCGGTTGTATTTTCGCAAAATAGAAAAGAAGAACCGAGTCGATGCCAAACAATTCTCGCATTATACCTACTTAAGTGAGGAAAATAAATATATTTTCCATATGGCAAACATGGTTACATAACTCAAATTTGTATACAAAATCATCTTATATTTAGTTATTAATAGATACCATTCAGTTATATGTTGCCACATTTCAGTATCTCTTTGTGGAAACAATGTAGATTTTAAATTTCCTGTTTAGTTTTGATGAAGGTAGGTACCTATAAGAAATCAAGTTTAAAAATAAAAGTCTGTTTTTTAAATCATGTGATACAGCGATTTAAAGGTGACACTCCCTAGATCACGAATATGCATTTTTTAAGTCGCTAGGACGCTTAATTTAGCCGCAAATCAAGTTTAAAGATGTCAACTTTGATACCCGTATCCATGATTTTCTTGCATGATTTTCTTCCAATAAAGCAAGTTTTGCATCACCAATTTTGCATCACCAATTTATAACCAATTTATAACTTAACTAAATTTGCATCGCATCCGGATCAGATGCTAGTAAGAAGCATTTTCAATGGAATATGTAATTGTGACGTCACATTGTTTCGTCAGCAGATACATTCTATTCTAATAGGTAGCTTGCCACATTTCATAAAGTTCAGCAATAAAGCTAGCACCTACACATTCAGAACCAGCCAAATATTTATTTTCCACCATGCATACAGCCATACATAATAAATAAATAACTTCCAATTCCCTTTTCTTATGAACATTCATTATCAAAATAAAAACGAATAAGCTCAAAGAGAAAAAGTCAACAATTATAATTTTCAACTTCTTCCAACTCCGTGAAATTTTCTATATGCCTTCTCATTATAATATTCCCCAGTTTGTATCCCTCAAAATCTCTACCAACAACAAGCCACTCCTCCAAAAGTCTACCAAGACAGTTTCTACCAACTTTGCCCAGATGGCGCTTCGAGCAATCGAGAAATTCGAATGTGTTCCACATACAATGGACGTACTATAGAAATATATATACAATGGCATTTACTTCAATCAACCATCAAACCAGTTTGATGAAATAGCCAATAAAAAAGGTATAATTGAATAAAATTCTGTGACGTCCGAACCGAACTATTAAAGCATTGCAAACAATAGCACGACTATCTTTTGGCGTAAACACGAAATCAAACGCAAGGAGTCTCCATCAGAGTTTACGCGGATACCAGAGCGGCACATATTTAAATACAGCAACCATACCGCACAGATTTTGGTTGAAATGAGTGTTGCTCGGAAATTTTTGCGGAAACATCTGAGTTTTTAAAATATTTCTTAGAGATTTCTTATTTATTTCAATCACTTTAAAATATCCTATATGTTACTGCCGAGCCGAATTACACAAGACAATTATTGCAACTCAATTCTAAATTGAAAGTTTTCGAAACCCAAATTGAAACAGTTGTGCAACTTTTACGATCTGGCAACTAGTGTAGTCCGTAACACCAGCCTGCATGGTTATGCACCTTTTTGTGAAAACTATACAGCCACAAATACTTGCGATTATAGGTAGGTACATACACACAAAACAGCTAGTACAATTTCAGTATTGGATTTCATTCCAATCGCTTCAGTCGTTACCGAGATAAACGAAATTTCAAAATACCGTTATATGGCAGACTGTTAAACGAATTTTCTTGAAAGTTTAGTTTAGTTTATATGCCTTCTACACCTTATTACACATGTTAAATTTGGTTGAAATCGTTAGAGCTGTTTTCAATAAAAATTAAATAACTGTTATATGACAGGTTTTGTTATTTTTAGACTTACAGTAACGTACAAAAAAAAAAAACTCTGCGCGTGTTGCCCTAAAAAACATATTTTGATGTAAATCCGCCCAACTGTTAAAGCTGTACGTCCCTAGACAGACAGACAGACAGACAGACCGACAGACAGACTTTATCCGTCTTCTTTATCATCGAAATGTCATTTTTGATTGTTATCTCAAAACTTTTGCTTTTTTTTCACGAATCCAAGAATTGCCTTATGTACCTATAATCGCAAGTTAAAAATTGAGATAACAATTTTTAATTTTTGACCTAGCTATAAAAAATAACGGGTTCTACCAAGCATAACCTATAATTCCATTTTTCTCGAAAAAATATACGATTAATTGCGATAAAATTCTAAATCTGAATTTATTTTTCAGAATCAGCTTATTAACGGTACCTATACCTGCCATAACCGTTTTTTACTACACCGTCTATCGTTTGAACTGCTGAACCGGTTTTGACGAAATTTAATCTTCTAAAACTACCCCTTAACTTGAATAATATTGCAAAAACAACAAATTTTTAAAACTTTTTTTTTTGAAAAGCCGATAGTTCTATTTATTTTTAATACGATTAATTTTGATAAAATGTTGAATTTCCACTGACGATGATGTTTTTTTAAATCAATCTTTTTTTACTCTATATTTTCGTTTTTAAATGATTATTGTTCATAAAAAAAAATGCTAAAATAAATTTCCCTTGTCGCAAGAGCAAGACACATTACCTTAAAAACACCACCTACCGTATTCGGCAAATCAGCCCAGCCGTTTATAGACATACAGACTAAGTATGGCAATTTACCGAACAAACTTTTTTGGTCTTCTGTATCATCGTAATGTCATCATATTTGATTATAGTATTTCATACATTTTTTTGCACGAACCCATAACTTGCCTTATAGTGTACCTATAATCGCAAATAAAAACTTTGATAGTGCATACAAATTTATTAAAGTAAGGCCGTGTGCGAACAGCAGCGTTAAAATTTTATCCTCTGGCTAATTTTTGACGTTTGAGTTGAGGTGAATAAATGTTTAAATGTTTAGCTTTTTGGTGTGCGAACTGGATTAAATGGGATTTTTCACTACAAGAATTGAAAAATTTCCCCTTCTATTTCTTGGTACGTGGAAATGTAAAAATTTGTTTTGGAAAAAACGAAAAAAAGAACGCAGCATATAGGAAAGTTCTTAGTTGATTCTGGAATGGTAGCAACCATCCAATTCTGTTTAGAAGCTTAGAAGGTATGGTCCCATTTAGTATTTTCAACGTATACCTACATTTTGTAAATCCTATGAATTGTTTTTGATTTTAAACCAAACAAAAAACTGACTATGCAGAAAGTAGCTCGGTTCAAATATGTGTCTGGAATTATATCAATCATCCAGATCAGTTCAGTGGTTTAGAAAATATGGTCCCATTTAATATTTTCAACCGCTATCGCTGCTGTTCTGTTCTGATATAAAACAAAAAACTTAAAACGCAGCATTTTTTATTATATGTATACCGCAGAAATAATAAAGGATAAAACATTGTTTTTGAAAGAGTTATTATAAACCTATTCGTTCAACATTTTGCCAAAAGCTTTCAAACTCATAATATAAGAGTTTTCGCAAAAGCGACCCCAGCCCCATCTATTCGGTTATTTGAAATAGCCTTAGTCATTTCGTAGAACATCAGCTATCCACCAGTTAAAGCCCCTTCAAAATCGGTACATCCGTTTCCCGTCGTCGCGTTCGTCAGTTGAAAAATAAAATTGTCCATAGCTCCACCTAGGGGATAATTTGCATCATAAGTTACTTCCTATATTATCAGCCATCTGGCACTGAAGGTCCCGTCAAAATCGGTCCTGTAGATTCTGATCGGTTTATATTTACGAAAATGCACAAAAAATCGACATTATCTATCGGTCAGTGAAAGTCTCGTCAAAATCGGTCTAGCCGTTCTCGAGATTAGCCATAGGACAAACAAAAAAACAAACATTTTAAAAATGTGTGTTTTGATATAAGGGCTGTGTAGTGTGTATGCTCTCATATGCGTGTAGTAAAATACTGTTATTTTGACATTACAAACAGACACTCCATTTTTATTTATGTGTATAGATTTATTTTATTTTGTTAAAGAAAAAAAATTGAACTACTTTGTAAAATTAAAATTATGGGAAGTTTTAACGCGGTACAGAGCACTGGTTTGGCAGCTGAACTTTACAAACAAATTTGTTTCACAATGAATATTAATGTACAAAAGAGTATATCGGTTAATTTTAGTAATTCTTCTTACGTAACGAAGTTAAATTAAACATAATTTACAAAAACACAAACGGAAAATTTGACATTAATGATTAATATAAAACAAACAAAAATAAATGCAAATAAAAACAAACACACTACTCCGACTGTCTCTCTTACTCCTTTATCCACTCCTTTATCGACTGGGTAAAATTTTAGCCTGCTCCAGAACAGGCTAAATTTTTGAAGTTTATATTCACCACACTAGTGTCATAATTTAGCCAATGGATAAAATTTTAACGCTGTTCGCACACGGCCTAAAAGTAAGATAATTTTCTTTAAACAGAAAGATTAAAGCCTAAAAGTTTACTATTTTGCTTTAAACTTGCTGTTCATTCTGTTCATAATAATTAAGTGCTATAGCTGTTAATACGCACGTTACGTTATCCAAACACTAACACTTCAATAATATGTCAATTATTATTATCGTAGAAACAATATGTTTGAAGACATGTATGTATATGTATTTAATATTATTCAATAACAAACTTCCATCTGAAACAAATAGAAGCATCCTCTTCAGTATCCTTCCCATAACGATTTCACATAATTGGCCATCTTAATTGTTATTATTATCTTCTCCTTTATAACAATATAATTTTCATTGTACATTGTATTTGAATTTGCATTTCAATCAATGTTAAAGTCATTAACACTGATATGGCTTCAAATGATAATATTGTGTAAGTGTAACATAAATGTGTTGAAATGCTAGTGCCAGAAAGCCCACAACAAGAATGTATAGAGATAGTCCTTTGTTCGAACTGCCTTGTCAAATCCCACATATCATTTTGGAATTAACCTTACACTCAACTGACATACATATGTGGACCACAATTCACTGAATGCCATTCATGTAGATTTTGGTAACTGATGGAAATAATTGCGCATAAATTTATATAAATACCCCCCAGCCTACCTCTTTATATTGGCTTAATGTCTTACTCCTCCACTTATATCGGGTTAATTTATTCGATAATATTATCGTGCTTTGCCTGTAAGCGCGATTAAAGGACATTTTGCTATTTCACATGTCTTGAAACAGCAAACACTGCACCCACCTTGGGCGACTCTACTTTGCCCGCAATGCAATGCAAATCAATTTTACGCTGCCCGCATTGTTCGGGCGTAAAGCCCGAAAGTGTTTACCGTATATCGGTAGCTAAGAGCATTAATCTTCCATTACAGATGCATTCACACATTATAATGGCATGCACACTTAATATATACATAGATACATATCAGTTTTTTATCAAGGAAATTATGGGCATTGAAAGGCATTTGACCGATAACATAACATTAGGATCATCAGCACTAAAATAACTCAGCGCATATATATTCAAATTTATTTTGCTCCAAAGAAAATCCGCCATTTCACAAGAAAGTTAATACAATTTTACCGTTGGCAGCATACCTGACTTAAAATTTCTCTCTCTCTCTCTCTCTGTCTTTCACTCTATTTTAAATAGCAAAAGTTTTCAAATTTCAATTAATCTTTCTAATAGATTTTCTCCTTCGTACTTTGTGCTCTGCATTGCCACGCGAAGGACTCGCATCCCATTCTGGAATGTTTTTGTGCATTAACGCTGTCCAGAAGGATTTTAAGTTTTTGTTATTAAGGTAGAAATGCAAAAAAAATCTCCTTTACTTTCTTTGCAATTTTACGCAGTTTATTGCTTCAAGATAAAACGGAATGACTTTCTTGTTTTTCTTCACAAAATGAAGTGTTGTTTTCGTCGTCATTTTCTTTAAGGAATTTTTAAAAAATTGCTGTAGGGTGGGAAAAATTCAAACTTGCCAAACAACCTTCATCAAAATTAAAAAGGAAGCGAACTAATGGAAATAAGAAGCTCATTTTATTAACAAACAAAAAATAAAGGATATTTAAAAAAAGGACCATAATTATTGTTGTTATTGGAGTGAAGACGAAATGAACACACTTTTTATGTGTGTCCGAATATTGTGTTTGCTTAAATTTGATTTTCTCTGGAAATTTCAGTGATAAAAAAAAAGAAGGAAATGAAAAGAAGAAAGTAGAGATAGATTAGGGATTTTTGAATTGTTTTCTTTCCAGAAAATGACAGACGTTTATCCATTTGTTTTGGAATTGTTTGAGTGACGAGAAAGAAATCTAATTTAAGTTTTATAAATGTTTTGATTTGAGAATTTGAAAATTGTTAAAATGACTTTCTGATTGATTGCGTTGTATTTTGGCAGATTTGATAAACTCTGGAGGTGGAGAATATGCTTGTGTCTACATTTTAGTGCAAATGAGAAGTATTAGTAGACTCTTTGACTGTGAGAAATTTTGAAGTAAGCTAAATTAATAAACGGTGTCGTTAAACAAGGCCAATCATAGTAAGGCCCAAACTTTCTAAAGTTGGCCCCATTGGCTCGGAAGAACCACGGCTTAGTGATTTACAACTCTCAATCAATCCTTTTGTGTGCGTTGTTAGTTCTACAGGATTGGAGGGGACCTACAATTTTACGTCGAATCCGAACGATTAGGTGAGAAGAACTTTTCATGACAATGATACTCTTGGAGGATTTGTCAGAGGCAGTTAACAAAAAAAGCTTACCAATAAAAATGTTGACAAAGTCAATTAAAAAAAAAAAAAATTGGAAATGGAGGTTGGTTCACTAGATTTTTTTTTAAGTTTGGAAAATTAATAATTAAAAATTTGTGTACTATTGAAAAATGATCTTCATAAAACCGTGTTTTTAGAATTATAAAAAAAATTGAAAACAAACAAATTTGAACTATTAAAAAAATTTATATTAAGAAATTATTTATTCAGAAAATCCTGTTTTTTCAATTACTCAAACAAATTAAGAAAAAAAAGTACACAAATTACGCAAAACAAAATTGTTAATAAAATTTGGAAAAAATGTTTTTTTAATTCTGTCGACTTTCCCTTAAAAAAACTTTGTTTTAAAAAATAATTTTTTTAATTATTTTTTTTTTTAATTTGGCTCAATTTTTTTTCTCATTGAACGACATTATGCAAAAAAAAAAATTATTCTGGCCTATTGATAAATTAATTCTGCGTCAAAATAAATTATTTCAGGTTTTTGCAAAGTATCGTTCAATAAATAAATAGGTAATGAAATATGTATTTATACGATTATAATAAAAAGCATTGTTTTAAATAAAATTTCATTTTTTAGAATGGAATTATACCTTTTAATTATTTTTATAATTAATTAGAAGAATTGAACAAAAATAATTCTTCTAATTATTTATAAAAATAATTTTCTTAAAAAAAAAGAACAAAAATTACACTTTTTTGATTTAAATTTTAATAAATTTGAATGCATTATAATATGTATAAGCAAATTATACTTTTTGTTATGTTTAATTAAATTTTTCTTCATTTAAAGTACGTTTATAATTTGTGCAATATACCGTTAATTAAAAATAAAAAAATATATACTATGTTGAACACGTATATTTTTAAGATTTGTTTTTAATAAAATTTAGATTTTTCATTAACGGCTTGTAGGAAAAGCCTCTGAATGAATTCAAACTACGCAGAAATAAATTGTTTAAAGATTATAAAAAATAATTTAACCTTAGTCTTTTAATTTTTCACTATAAAAATGTTTTAAAAAAATCATTTTTTAAATGTGACCCTAAATTTAACTAATTTAACAACATTATATATTACAAAATTGAATTTATAGCTTTTTTTAATGAGATTCTGCGTCATTTAACATAATTTTCAAGTTTGTGCAACATACTTTTCATTAAATATAGTTTTTTTTTTTCAAACAGCGAAACTTTTAAGTTTTGTTCACAATTCAATTTTATTTTTTCCATAACAGTCTACAGAAAATGCTTGTAAAAGGGGTCAAATTACACATAATAAAACTGTGCATACTTTTTTTTATTATTTTTTTCTAATTGATGTCTAAAAAATTAAAAAAAAACAAGAAAAAGAAAATTTAAAAGTTCGCCCCAAATTTTATTTACCTACTTAACTCTATTATATAAAAAAAAACTGTACGCTAAGCAATGCATTTTTTAATTCTGAGTCATTTAAAAACTAATCTAAGCTTAAAAAATGTTCCGTTATATAATTTTATTTAAATTTACTTAACATTTGTGATGGCAACCCTGTTTGCAAGGATTTATCAACTTTTAAAGAACGGGACTTTCGATCAAATACTCTTTTTAACTAGCTGCCAAACGGGTTGATAGTATTATATCATATCAAGCAGATTGATATACACTCCTCGCCACTTAAATAGGACACCCCTCAAAAACATTTTCTATCGTTCTTTGCTCCCAAACTAATCAAGCTAGAGATCTAATTTTGGTTTTCAATTAAAGATCATTTAACTGTTAATTATTGATCAGAAGGAAGATTCAATGCTAAACCTTAAGTATTAACAAACAATTATGAACCAACAACCGGCAAAATGGAAGGTGCTTTTTTTGCTCCACATGAATAGGACACAATAAAAAAAACACTTTTTAGAATTAATTGTATTTTTATTTCAAACAATCATTACAATGTAAGGACTGAGGGAGATATTCTGTTATAGAACTGATTTGAAAATAAATTTTTTGAGAGACTGCTGGTAGTCTAAAAGCCATTACAGATGTAAGAATTAAAATTCAGAAACATCTTTAGTTATAAGACTAACGGGACATGATATTTGGAAAATCTAAACATCGCTATTTAGCTTAGTTTATACTTTATCAAGAACAAGTATTTAATTGACAGATACAGTGCAGATATCAAGAATAAACCCATAATAATAGTTAAAGTAAGAGTATTTTATTAATTTTAATTCGAATTTTAAAAAATTTTCTGAGCAACAAAAATTTAAAAAAAATTGAAATGCTGGATTTATGAAACAATAAAAAGCTCCAATCCCCATCTTTGAAACCACCAAAAAAAAAAAAATAAAAATTAAGCTTAATTTAAAGTAAAACATGGTTCAAGCATCGATTGAGGTTTTATCAAACTCAGAAAGACATACTTTCGAAATTTTTTTTGAATAAAAAAATGCTTGAATGTAAACAGAATGTTTGGTTAAACATGTTAGGAAGACGTAATTGCAGCTTTATTATTTTAAACCTTACTTTTGCAAAACATTAAAATATCGCCTACAAAGTTTAGATCATCAGTTATTTCTTTGAGTGCAGCGCTGTTTCTTTTCAATGTTTTGTTAGTTTTGATGATGAGGCTTAATGCAAGGCTTTTCAGTGCATTTAAAATCCAGCATTTCAGATTTTTTTAAATTTATATTGCTCAGAAAATTTTTTAAAATTTGAATTAAAATTAATAAAATACTCTTACTTTAACTATTATTATGGGTTTATTCTTGATATCTGCACTGTATCTGTCAATTAAATACTTGTTCTTGATAAAGTATAAACTAAGCTAAATAGCGATGTTTAGATTTTCTAAATATCATGTCCCGTTAGTCTTATAACTAAAGATGTTTCTGAATTTTAATTCTTACATCTGTAATGGCTTTTAGACTACCAGCAGTCTCTCAAAAAATTTATTTTCAAATCAGTTCTATAACAGAATATCTCCCTCAGTCCTTACATTGTAATGATTGTTTGAAATAAAAATACAATTAATTCTAAAAAGTGTTTTTTTTATTGTGTCCTATTCATGTGGCGCAAAAAAAACACCTTGCATTTTGCCGGTTGTTGGTTAATAATTGTTTGTTAATACTTAAGGCTTTATCATTGAATCTTCCTTCTGATCAATAAATAACAGTTAAATGGATTTTAATTGCAAACTAAAATTAAATCTCTAGCTTGCTTAGTTTTGGAGCAAAGAACGATAGAAAATGCACTTGAAGTGTGTCCTATTTGAGTGGCGAGGAGTGTATCTGCTTGATAGTAGGATTGTAATAGTATAAACGCAACTTAAAAACTCTTATACGCTATTCACACCAAATCAAAGTCTAGATCTCCAGCAACAAGATTTCGGAATCTCGTCGAGTCGTTCATACCGAAGGAAATCTAGATTTTGTTTGATGTTTCAGTTGCAAAAAAAAAATCAAATTAAATCTTTCTTTTAATACAATTTTCAATTTCTTGTACAAAAAATATTTTTTTTTTGGTTATAGAATTTTTTTTTTATTAATTTAAATTATTAAAAAAAAAAACTGTTTTAGATTTGTTTTGTTCAAATTCAGCAACTAAGCACAGATGCTGAATGCTCAAAAGATATGTTTGATGCTTTACACGAATTTATTTTGCAAGTTGATTTTGAGGAGATTTCGTGGTAATCTACTAGTTTTCGAAATCTGAAAATGTATGGGAAATCTTCTTGATTTCGACGAGATTTTGAACTTTTTACTCGAAATCTATATTTTGATTTGGTGTGAACAGCCTATTAGGCACATGAGTAAAAGTAATTTCATTTTAAAAACGAAAAATATACCTTTGTATCTAAATTTAAAATTTAAAGGAAACTTGGTTAGTTTTTTTTTATGAGAATGCGCATACCAAACTGCAAACTATATTTGTAAAATCACCCCTCAAAATATAATTCTTGTGATGTTCACACAAATAACGCACACAGTATCATTCAGAAGATTTATGGTTCAGATGGTTTCAAGGTGGCAAACCACGCAGTCAATATCATACATCTAATTTCTCATGCCTGTGCGTCTATAACACCTCCTTCCGACATATTTCTCTTCCTTTTACCACCATTCACTGCAAGTGCATAGACGTTGTTATAATAATGCAATTCGTATGCGGAGATATGGATGGTAAGAGTGGGGAAGACTTTTCGAGGAAACATCATTATGACGGCGGCGGTTATGATGTCAAAGAGGAAGAAGGTTCGTGCTAAAGTATAGGACTAGCAACTTCCGCCCGCCATTCACATGCATGGCAATGGTCCATTAGTGAAATATTGCTTTTATTCCTGTGGCACATAAATTCTAATGTAAGTATAGGAACATCATGTCTTTATCCGCTGTCTCGCTTGTTTCTGCCAACGAATACAATATGACGTGATGTGTTTTAAGATGCTTTTCATTTTATTTTCTAGTTGTTCTCCTCAAACAATGTGGTGATGATGTGTGCGACTTTACTTGTGCTCTTGTTAGTCTTGATTCTCATGTCAAAGTTGCCACAATTTAGATTTATTCATACATATATTAATGTACCTCTTCAATTCTTCATCTATATTCTCATATTTTCGTGTCCTTCTGAAGAAGTTTGTCATAACCGTGAGTAGGGAGGGGAAGTGAGTATATGGATAGTTATATCCTTGATCACAGTTTTCTTATTTTTTATTGAATGTTTATCTGTTTGTTAGTGATAATCTCGGGAACTACTGGAGTTATACTAGTTATATGTGAAACATTGTATTTTCGTTTGAAAGGCAGTAAGTTAAAGTAGAAAACGACCGCAAAATTAAACCTATCTTCAAAAAGGTCACTTATGAAGAAAAAAGAAGATGTTGAAAAAACGTGATATGCCAAACTCCTGGTGAATAATCAAACATTTTCGCTAAGTAAAAGCATGAATAAAATAATGTTCTCAAAGAGCTAAGAAACAACATTCTCAAAAAGAACAGAAGAACAACCTCAAAAGAAGGCTAATTGCGTTTGAGAAAAAAGTTTATTGCCATTGAGGATTGAAGAACAATTTAAAAGAGTCGAAAAAAAAACTCAAACATAAAATTGTCGAAAGGCTCATGAAATTATAAAAAAGAATTTAAGATTGTAGAAGAAGTATCATAAAGCTTAAAGATAAATTGAAGAATTTGTCAATTTAACTGATGAACAAGCTAAACCAAACTGAAGGCGGAACAAAATTTTAGGTTGAAGAGAAAGAATAGATTCATTCATCATTTTTTAATCGACAAACTTTCTTGGCATCGAATACCAAGTCTCTAACAAATCTAGATATTTAGTAAAATTTTAAAGTGCGGAAATACCAAAAAAACTGTTACCAAGAAGCTGAGGGTAATCTGTCAAAATGTGAATATTCCTTTAAGCAAGTAGTTGCCAGAAATTCATTCAATGGAAACGTATATAAAGTGATAGACTTTGATGTTCCATCGGAAAGTATAATGCAAATGACATTCCCGGTACTGTTCAATATTGGGACTACAAATCACTAGAAGCTTCAACATCATCAGATAAGAAACCCCTTTTTAAAGAAAATAGAAGATACCGACGTGTTCCGAATATCAACATTGATACTGTAGAGAAGAAGAAGACCATTAGATGCCGCGGTCAATGTAAGGCAAATTCTTATAAAGGATATACAGATCCACCGGTTTACCGTCAGCTTTCTCTTAGTGCCCCATAAAAATTATAGTAGAGCTCTATTTGACAGGCTTGTAAAAGATTGCAATCTTTTGGAATGCAATCATTAAAAATCATTCATTGAATTCAATTTAAGTATTGCAATCATTGACTTCATATGAGACTTCAACGTAAAAATTCAAAATCTACCAAACATTTGAAATCAAAATGATTGCAATAATTTTTCCATTAAATTTGCAGCAATCAGTTGAATGCAATTATTTCAGACTTCATTCATTCCGGGCATTCCTTTGCAGTTTTTGCATTCCTTTGCAGTTCTTGCATTCCTTTTGCATTCCAAGCATTCCTTTGTAGTCCAGCAATAACATTAGCTTGGAATGCAGAGTAATGCTGGACTTCAAAGGAATACTGGACTGATATTGAATGCTTGGAATGCATGATGTCTCAAATGATTGCACTCAATAAATGGGGAAAAAATGATTGCAATCATTTTGATTGGAAATGAATGGTGATTGCTTATTTCGAAGTTGAAGTCTCTCTTTTTATTGAAGTCATTAAAGATTGCATCGATAAAGGATTGCATAACTTTACAAGCCTGAATTATTTGAAACTAAACCTCTAGCAAGAGAGTGTAATGGGGTCACCCTCTAATACACTATCTCTAATTGTCAATGTTGACACTTGACAGATGCCAAAACGTCAACGATTTAGCAACGTGCTCTGCAGCCACACTTTTCCTTTTTTGCGCCAAGCTATTATTACCTTTTTACAACAATTGTGCTTTTGAATAAAATAAAATAATTAGTAATCAAACCTTATAAAACGCGTTTGATTTACAGAGACTCCTATACGTAGGTACTGAATGAACTACGTCTCGGGTCAGTAGGTACAGAATATTTATTTAGATAAAATGCGCATTAAATTTTGTTAAAAACTAGATGATTTGTCAGAAACAGTGACGATTTTGATGATTGGACATTTTTACATCATCAGAATACCCTCCCAAAAAATTTCCTGACTACGATTCTGTATTAGGTAATTTTATTTAATCTAAAGTTCAGCTTGTCTTACTAGAAGAAATTATTTTACGGAAGAATGACTTCCTGTTCCTTGCCATTGACTTTGCGGAATGACAGCAGCCCTTAGTGAGTGTGACTTTTGAAATTTGTATGCGTTTACATTTGTGTATACAATCTACACATAATGTAAGATTGTACCTACATATATATAACGACACGACCCACGACGACGTTAAGCGCGACGTTGAGTTCATCTCATTAGCATTTAATTTGCATGTGCAAGCAAAAGTTTGCCAATTTGTTTGAATCTATTACAATGGAATATTTATGAAAATTCACAAGAATATAGGAGTTTATACTATCTACCGTTATAAGTTGGAACTTTTCTACAGGTAGGTTATATGGGTATGCCATACGTGTGTGATTTCAAGTAGGTAAATGTGCCTTTGTTTTAAAGGAACTAATTGGCTTCTTTGGAATAAAGTGTATCTACGTGAACTGTATTTCAAGCAGAAAGCAGAAAGAAGGTTCAACATCGATTAACGTCAAACAAATAAAATAGAGTTTACGTTTCCATCATATGAGTTCATCATGAAAGCAATTTAAAACTGACGTTTTGAACATCGATTATGGAATCGTATGTTTTTTTTATAGTTTTATATCCGAGTGCAACATCATTTTGGATAAAATGATGGAAAGGTATGAAGGATGTACCAAAATCCTCCATTACAAAGAATAAGTAGAGTAAAATAGTAAAAATAAAACCATATGTTTATTTACATCATGAAGTCATGTGCATGTGTATCTACATTACAGAATACAGTAAAGATGAAAGAAACTATATAGAAATGCACATAAATCAGTGGGAGGAAATAAACACGAGAATAAGTGTTATAATGGGCATAATGTATCTATCTATGTATATACTAGGTGCTTCTCTTTGATTAAATCCTTGAAAATTCATATTATGTCTTCTCTTGAGTAAAATATATATGAAATGTGCAGGCAATAGTTATTCTACCGAATATATATGCAAATATTTGCGCAATGTTCATCGTGTAAACAAATCAATTACGTGAAGGAAACAGATTGAATATTATGTCTTCAGGGAATTTTCGATTTCGTTTAATTAAATCTTTTGGCATCAGACTTACAAATTGGAGAGGTTATAATGTTTGTTAAAAGTATTTTGAATTTTCTTGAAATTTTAGTTACACATTTTATAGGCAAATTTCACAGATCATACATCACATACAATGTTTGATTTTTATGCTTTTGGTACAACATTCTGTTTCACAGAATTGTTGTTTGATAACTGTCATACAACGATACTTGAGGGGAATTATTCCAGTAAAATTCAGATTCACAAATTTTCATCAAGCATTTTATGACTACAATGTATGATAAATTATCATACATTTAATACGTAGGTAAAAAAAGTACTGAAAAACTATAAATTAAAACGTAATTAAAGTTTTTTTTTTAATTAACATAGTTCGTTATAATATTTAAATAAACGTAATGGCCAAATATTGTTTATTATAAAAAATAAAGCAATTATAAGCTTCAATCAATAATGATAAAATATTTTTATTGGTTATTGTTAGTGCTCATCATGTTTGTCATGTTATTTGCAAGCTCGCTGTTATGCTCGTTGCTATGACGTTATTAAATATTCCTTATTGACCCTGATTACACCAGTCCTTTTTTCGTCAGAAAGACGTGTTTCGTCTTTCTGACAGGTACGTACTATGGTGATTATACGGTTCGTTGATATTTGCCCTTTTCCAATCGTCATTTTGACGCCGGGAAGCAAAGTTTGACGCTACAAAGCGAAGTTTGACGCCGGAAAGCGAGTTTGTTAAAGTTGTGGTAGTTTTTTTTGTTGAAAAAAAAAACAAATATTATAGGTAAATCTCATTGCTAATAGTTTCTTTTCAATTGTTGTTCACATTTACAACAAAAAATATTAAAACAGTTGCAATAATTAATATTCTAAATAATTCAATTTTGCTTTCCGGCGTCAAACAAGAAACGTCAAAGCTCAACCAGAAAAAGTCTTAAAATTTTCGTACGTGCTTTCGTTGCTTCTTTCCTTCTTCGTTTCTACACCCATCACCCAAAATTTCAAAAAGATGTATAACGAAACGTACGGAAAAAGGACTGGTCTAATCAGGGTCATTGATTGTTTATTTTTGTCATGTTTGTCATGTTATTTGGCATGTTGTTTTGAATTATTTTATTAAAATAGCAGTCAAATGTCACATCTCATACAACATACACAGAAATCATACAATTATTCCAATGAAATCTGTATGACAATCGATTTGTTGTATGTTGTATGAAATGTATGTGATGTATGATCTGGTCACTGGTGTTAATTGCAAATCTATTAAAATGCCTATGACTCAGAAAGCAACAAGGAGATCACGAGAAGCGAGCAGTTGAATCTATTCAGGTTCTCGAAAGGTTTTTTGTGAGATTTCTCCATCGTCATCCTGCACATGAGGATGAGTTTGGGAGGGATGCCGAGGAAATACATGGCTTTGTACAATTCGTCCCTATCCACGCTAATATACGCGACTTTAAAATCGATAAAGAGGTAATGTGTATCGATCTGGAACTTCTGGGTTTTTTCCAAAACCTGTCTGAGTGTGAACATTTGATCGACGGTTGACTTGTTTAAAATAACACTGATAGGGGCCAATCAGTTCGATAACGAAGGGTTTTAAGCGATCACACAGGATATCTGACAAGTTTTTATAAACGACGTTTAGGAGGCGTCTCCTATTTTGTGGATAGGGCACACTATGCCCCAAGCAGCGGAATGTTGGCTATCTTCGCCGTTTAACATTCTAGAAAATTGGTCTTTTTAGATCCTCAGCACTGGATGTGTATCTATTACCATATTCCGTTCTGTCTTAATTTGATCTTTTAACCATTTGGTAGAATTTTCTAACATCACTCCTGTCGGGACAGCCGTCTATAGACTCGACCGCTCGCTTTTCGTGCTCTCTCTTTTTCTTCACGAGAAGTCGACGTTCCTCCTTCCTTTTTTGCCCGTAGAGCTACCGGGCTGCTCTTTCAGTAGCTCTGGTAGGCCTCGTTTTTCGATGCATGCGCCAACCTGCATTCTTCATCAAACCAGGAGTTTCGTTGTAGACGCCTCGTGAAACCCAGCACATCAGATGCGGCATTTCTGATGGCTTGTTTACAATATCTCCACTGGTCCTCTGTACTTGCTGGTATAGCAGCGGACTTGTTGAGAGATTGGTAGAAACGCGGGCGGTCAGCGATTTTGGCTCCGAGACATCAAATTTTCTCACAGCATCAACTCGTCGTTGTGGCGCCATGGATATCCGCATACGTACTCGAGATACTACCAAGTAGTGGCCAGAGTCTATGTTTGCCCTACGGAATGCTCGAACATCCAATATAATGTAAGCATGTCTGGCATCTATCGCGAT
This sequence comes from Baccha elongata, assembly GCA_951217065.1. Taxonomy (NCBI): domain Eukaryota; kingdom Metazoa; phylum Arthropoda; class Insecta; order Diptera; family Syrphidae; genus Baccha; species Baccha elongata. The sequence goes on from OX578272.1 coordinate 244,189,440, forward strand.
GAGATAAATTTGGTTGACGGTCTTTTGATTACTGCTCCGCCAAGTACCTTTTGTGTATATCAAGGTGCGGGAAATGGGTGCTCGATATGATGACATTGCCCTCCACCTCAAAATCTATCATCCTGTATACGTTGACGGAATTGTTATCGTGCAGGCTGTGTCCTCCGATAGTTAAACCAAAGGTGCTCTCCTTTCCGAATATGGCATTGAAGTAACCTAGAATAATTTTGACTTCGTACTTCGGGCACATATCGCACGAGTTCTCGAGGAGGTGATAGAACGCGTCCTTGGTCGGCTCATCCTTCTTTTCGTGGGGAGCATGAACACAGATCAGCGAGATGTTCAGAAATGTCGCTTTGATGTAGATCCAGCGCTCGCTGAAGCTGTTAAAGCCTTAGACTTCTTGCCTAATTCTTCCTCGTATTACAAAACCGCATCCAAATAGCCGCTGACCCTGTTCCTTGTAGCACGGTCCGTGATAGATGTCACACGATGTCATCTGTCGTACTCCCTCTCCACCCCATCGCACATCCTGGATAGCTGTTACATCAGCCCTTAGCTTATCCAGGATTTCCACTAATTGTTCGGCTGCACGTGGTCTATACAACGACAGCAAATTCCACATACAGATCCGAAATTCATTGTCCTTGTTTCGTTTGCTATTGGTGTTTCCTATTCTGGAGGACAAGACTAAGAGCTCCAAAGCGGAAAGCTCGAAAAGCGGAGAGCAAGATAAACCGCTCCTTTTACAGGCCATAGTAGTCCGTATAAGGTGTTCACTAATTAGTTCAAGTTGACTGGAACTTTTGACGCTACCATTAATTCCATCTAGGGAATTCCCCCACTGCCGTCTTGATGAAAGGAGAACGTGCCTTAGTTAAAACACTCCTCCACCATGTCTCGTTAGCTGCCCCCCAAGCCTTGCAAAGGGATTCGTTACCCAGATCTCAGATTTAGGTACTAAAGGCACCCGATGTTTACCTCGGGGAGGTGAGAGTAAGAGTTGTTAGTCAGAGGTTAGTTTTTGAGAAAACTTGGGGACGTTTGAGTTCGCTTGAATGCACATAACTATACTTTTTGTCACATACACGAAAAAAGAAGACACTCCTAAGAACCGCTTATAAAAAAATTGCTTTGATCGAAAAGTAGGAATTACAGATCGATACACACTACCTCTTCGCGATGGATATATTTAAGTTCAAAATAGTCACGAGGACTTCTCTATTTGGGATCCACTGTGGACATGGACTAGCTAGCAATTAAGGAGAGAGCTAGTAGGAAAGGCTTTTGAATTGAGAACCTAGCCCATCATGGGCTAAAAGCGCCCTTAAAAAAAAGCAAGTAAATGAGGAAATCCATGATAATTCTTTGGCTTATTCAGTCAATTAGTTCAAGAAGCCTCTGCCGGGTAATTGTTTTTTAGACTACGACTGGTTTTTGATTTGATTTCCTAACAAACGTGTTTACCTAAACCGCAGTAGGGATTTGACAGCGCATGGGCTTCTAGTTTCGGTCCCTACTATTCAGTGAGACTCTGCCTTTTCTTTACCCTGAGTACTCACATGATCTGAAACACAATACAGCACAACGTTACTTCGACCCAAACTTGTTTTCCATTTTTAACTTCCATATTTATTCAGACTAAGAGGAAATACCTTAAAAGGGTTGAGCAACAGCGTTCATTACAGGCAAAATCAAAGTGTCTCTAATCGGCATCTGGTCTAAGTGTTAAATAAAAATTATCAGCTTTTTCTATATAAAACGATCTCCCTTAAAAAAACAATCTAAAATTAAAATAAGCATGAAAAAGATTTATTCGATTGTTAGGAAAAAGAATAGATTAAAGTAAAGAAATTTTTCCAACCACTCGTTATGATAAATGATCAAATCTTTAGATACGAGCACATGAATACACATACATACATACATACATAGTTCACAGTCACACATAATAATTTGTTCAACTTTTTCAACACAATTTGTTTTTACATACATACATACATACATTATCCGAGACAAAATATCCTTTATTTCATATTTCGAGTCATTAATCATTTGCACAGCAACAGCACCAAAAGGCATGGTTTCATCACGCTCCCAAAAGCAAATCTCAGATAAAATAAAAAGAAAAGCTTTTTAGTTTGAGAAACTTTTTTCTTTTCTTCAACTTTGACATCTAATTTTGGATTTAATTTAATTTGACAAGAATTTATTACAGGCTTTCCAAGGAAAAATCATTTGTACTCTGGTGGATAGGAATTTGTTAAATTAAACATTCCATATTAAAGATTCATTTCAATGAGAGTTCAAGTAATTTTATGGACCGTTACAGCGATGAATTAGTGGATAATGTACCCTAAAATCCATATTAATGCCATCGCCACGTCAATTATAATTAAAGATCTCAAACGTAATGAAATTCGCGAAGGATTACTTTAGATACAAAATGAGCCAGTTGTGCATTAGAAATGATGTATAACAGTTCCTGTTACATCATTAAATACTTTAGCCTATAATAAACCAAAGTGATGAATTAATCGTAAGGGGATAAAGCTCTCTCTTTGTGCACTGGCCTTAGAGTCCTTGTTGTAAGGACTACCATATAAGAGACCATGAACATCCACAACCCAGATATAGCAATTCATTTTATATGTTCAAGCATGCATGGTCGATGGAGAGAATTTATTTGTGCAGGACACACCCCTGGCAAATTCCCAAAATAATTACTCAATTACTCAAATGGCACCTCGGATTTTTCTTTCGTAGCTTAAAGCAGTGATGGTGTAGGGTTTCCTTTAACATCTCGAGCAAAGTCAGGGCTGACTTCCGCAGAGATTGCAAAGTTAAACAAAAGTTTGAGCCTCTGTTCTGATTGTAGTCGTAGTCGTTTACGTTAACGTTTACTTTAGCTGCAGATGGTACTCCTCGATGAAGATAAAATAAAAGTTTTGTATATAATTTCACTCGCTCCATCACTGTTCCGGTTTTAGCAGTCCTTACCACCAAACAATCATCGTCTACGTTGTCGGCTGTTTGGGCAGGCGTTGAGCCATCCGGCTTCCGTTTTGCACTAGAGCGTATTGTGTACCCACATTAACCCTTTGGATTGGAATAACCACTTGTTAAGCAATCTTGAGGTTAACCCTTGATAGATATAAATGTATACAATGTATATATTGCTATCCATTGTATCCATGATGATGGGCAATGTCAAAGGTGAAGGGGTTGTGTGTGGTTATTACATATAATGGTGATAGATAAGCTTAAAGGGTGAAATATATTTGTTGAACTTCCCTTAAAAAAAATTTTTCATGTTCTGTGTGAGTCGAGTGAACGGAAGAAAATGCGTGAATAATGACAGTAACGATTTGACATTTAAAGCTATTTTCTGTGGGGATATTTGTAAATGTTTACCAGTTATTGAAGTTGGGATGCCTCAGTAACTGGGTTTTACTTTTCAACTCTGATGACAGTGACTTAAGTAGAAATAAGCTCAGTTTTGCATATTGTATGGTACAATATTGTGGACAAGTTGGGCACCATGTTGCACTTTTAATGATTTGTGTATTAAAGATGTCATTATCATTATATGATACTGTAATGCGTTTTACGTTGATTTAATATCTATTTGGGACTTTAAGTAAATACTATATGTAATAACAGATTGGTGCAGGGAAATTACTCCACGGGCAACTGCTCCACATGGAAATTTATTCCACTTTTAGTGCGAATCTGCTCCACTTTTCAATGTAGAGTTGATTGCCATTCGCAGTGAGATTGTATTCCACATTAAAAAGTGTGGTATTCCTTTCTACCTCTATGCAGAAAAATGTTGTTATAAACGCAAACTTTGCATACTCAAACTTGCACCCACCAAAACTCACACCCACCCCAAATTCTATAGGTTGCAGGGGGCAGCATGCACCCCCTTACCTATCTTTACTGTTAGGGGTACAATTGGGCCACCCAGGTACTGTTCAGTGAAAGTGGAATAAATTCCCATGTTGAGCACTTGCCCGTGGAGTTATTTCCCTGCACCAGATTAACATAAAAAGTAATTTTAAAAAATTTTTGTGTAATTTGAAAAATTCCATTTTTTCCGAAGGGCCATATCTGGGCAACAAATAGACATACACATAAATATACTTCAGTGCTGAAAATTGTAAAGTAATTAACGGTCTATACAAAATTAAACTGAAAATGTTTGCCGTGGCAAGGAAAATTTCTCTCGTGGCAAGGAGGATAACTAAAACTTCATTACACATGTGAAATTTGTTTGAAATCGTTAGAGCCGTTTTCGAGAAAAATAAGGTTTTCGATAACCGTTGTATGACAGCGTACCGTTATTTTAGACTCACAGTGACCTACAAAAAAATTTCTGGGCGTATTACCCTTAAAACCATACCTACCAAATTTGAAGTAAATCGGCCTACCTGCTTAGGCTGTAGGTAAGGTGTCGAAACAGACAGACAGACAGACAGACGGACCCCCTTTTTACTTGCGATTATAGGTACTATAAGGCAAGTTATGAATTCGTGCAAAAAAAAAAAAAATTATGGATAACAATCAGACATGACATTACGATGATAACGAAGTCGAAAAAAGTGGGTCTGGCAATTCTGTCTGTGTGTCTGTCGGTCAGTCTGTCAGTCTGTCTGTCTATAATTCGCACCTGCAGCCTAAACGGTTGGACCGATATCCTTAAAACTCGGTATATAGGATTTTTAAGAAGACAGTCAGGGGGTTTTTTGAATTTTGTTTCCAGGCCTTAAAACTAACGGTACCTGCCATTTAATGGTTATGAAAAATCTCGTTTTTCCCGATTTTGCCATATAGCGTTTTTTTTTGCTTTTTTTAATTTCTCGTTAACGACTGAGTGGATTTTTACAAAATTTTATTACTAAGAGGACCTAAATAGCCAAACAACTTAATATTTTAATGACGTTTCTTAAAAAAATTAGATTAACTAAACAATTTTTTTTTTATTGATAGTTTTGAAAACTATTTCATGAATCTTTTTTGAAATTTACTTTTCGGATAAAAATTACTAGTTACCTCAAATTGGCATTCTCCAAAATTACCAAAAAAATATTTTAAAGAAGTTGTTTGAAAAAAATCGATTTTCTCGAAAACTGGGCCTAATACGATTTTGAAAAAAAGTTAAATATATTGTAATATTTAAAAATTACTGGCATACCCTGATTTTCTTGGAAAACTCTGGTTGGTTATCAATTAGTTTTCAAAGTTATTTTCTTATTTATTCATTTTTTTAATTAATTTATTATTTTTTTTAATTACTACTACCTTTTGAATTCTAAATAACCTTAAGGAATTTAAAAAAATTATTTCATAGGTATACAACAATTAAAAGATTTGTTTTAACTAACTAATCGAAAAGATTTTAGAAATAGTTTCATATAAAATAGTGGAAGGTTCTTTCAAGCTCTTAGGTAACTTGCTACAAAAGAAAAGGTGTTGTCAAGCATGAGCTTCTAAACTTGCGTGCTACGGCAAGTTTCCTTTAAGTGAAGTCAACTACTTGAGTGGTTTATAAAATAGTAGGATGTGAACGCGAAAACTTTCACATGATTTATTAGATTAACTGTCAAATTTTCGTAATAACACCGTAGCCCACAAGAAGTATTTATTTCTAAATTGATTTTTAGCTGGATTTTACAAATTTCAATTTATTTTTTTGTGTGGGCAAATTATTACTTCTTGACTTCCTCTAACTGAGCAAAAAAGGAAGAAATTAAATATTGTGCACTTGCTGTCAAATTAAAAGGTTGATTGGTAATGTCGAGCAATTTTTGACTTTAATTAGGATTTTGCCGACTTGTTTTGGGGATTTTCCGACTGCAGTCATTAGTTTTAAAATTTAAAAAAATGGTGACTTTCCCGACTCTGCAAATACGACACCCACCGCAGCCCCCCTCTTTGGTAGGCCTCTGGTCAGAAATTTGGATTAATCAGAGAAAACTACACGACGGAGAGCTATATTTGAATTTCAGTCTCTGATGTCAAATATCTTGCATTATCAAGTAATTTTTAAGTCCCTTTTTCTGTTGCACAGACTGTCAATATTTAAAAGGAATAAATTAAATAAAAAAGATATCTGCTAAAATATAAAAAAAAAAAACGCTTCTGTCTTTAATGATCGTCCTTTTTTGTTCGTTTGGTGTGTTTAGTTGAAATAATACAGCAAAAGGGAGTTTGTTTAGAGTGCAACCGATTCAGAAAAATAAATTGCTGCGTAAAAATTTGTCACCATTGTTCTTAGAGTGGTGTGGTACCTATCCATCTTGCATCCTGCAGGGAGCTTTGTTCACATACGAATGTTGTAACAATATTAATATATATAAATATATGAAAAAAAAGTCAAGGAAACCATAAATCTCAAAAGAATGAGAAGCGAATTCCTCTGTGTTTTCCCTTACAGTTTGGCGTTCGTGACTGGAAAAAGCTGCAGCTAAAAGAGCGATTTCTCGCAGAGCTCTTTCAAAGTAGCGATGGAGTGTAAATGAACAAATCTGTTTGAAATCTACTTTCAACACAGAAACACTCACAGGAGCAGCGGGAAAAATATATCAGCGGGACAAAATAACAGCAGGAGTGCAGCAATACATTGCCGTGGCCTTGGCAGCTAGCGGCAGCGGGTGGTCTGATATGATAAGCGAAACGGCATGGGAGCACAAAATTGTACCAGCAGAATAGGAAAACGGATTAATTCCGATAGGTTTTGTCAGAGAGATGCATCGCACACAGGACTTCCATTCGCCATCCACCATGAACAAAATTTCACATTGTTTCATGACGTCATTGGTCCTTGCCCTATTTATGTGCAAGAGAATGGGTATAAACATTTTCGTCCTGGGACAAGTTTTTCTGTTTCCGAAAAATAAAGCTGGATTTTTGGTCGATATATTTTAAGCTTTTTATTTTTCAAGAAAACAAAAAATCCAACTGGAATGGTGTCCTTTTCATGAATGGACGTTTTGCTTGAAAACAAAATATAAAATGTAATCACTTTTTGTGACATTTAACCTCAATACTACCACAACGAGATGGCAGTGTTTGTTTGTTTAGTATAGTGATGAAGAGATAGCTTTAACGAACGTGGTGTTTTTTGTAAAGTTCCAATTATTTTCCTGTTAGCCTTTACTCACAGGAAGAATGGACGACGAAGGACCATCGTCAAAGGACCAACACAAAAATAAGCTTTAATAAAGAAAACTCGTTTGTTTTTGGTTGCATTATTTATTATATTACATATATAAATTTTATCCGAAAACTCCTACATGATAAAAAGGTGGTGGTAGATCAATAACCTTTTGGCGATACCCAGGCAACGAAAATTAAGCTCCTTCTATATGAAAGGATGAGTGCCTGCAGATCCTGCTGTTGCCATGTTGGAATTCCCTTAATTAACAATGTGAATGTGAAGCTTAATTAGTCTTAAAGTTTTGTAGTTGTTTTCGAAAGATATTTTTGTTAAATTTGTGGTAAATTTGCCAGGAGGAATAATTAGTAAATTGCTATTTCAAGTTCGTGAGAAACAAATCAAGGTGCATGGAACTAACTTAACGGGAACTAATTTCACATGGGAACTAACTTAACCACTAGTGGGAACTGTTTTCACTTATTTTTTGTGAACACTGGAAGTAGAAATTAACTTCACCAACAAAAAGTGCAATTAGTTCCCACTAGTGGTGATGTTGATTCCCGTGTGAAGTTAGTTCCCTGCACCACAAATAAAATTCCATTGAGTAACTAATTTATATATGATTTTTTCTTTTTTTCCAACATAAATAAAGTTTGAGAACAAAATTGGATACACAAACATGCACTGAACGAACGAAAAGTACATTAGTTAGGTGGAAGAATAGCCCAAAAAAATATTTTTTTTTATGGATTTTTATGGCATTAAGCCTGGTGCACAGACTGGAGCAGTCTACCACTAAATGGAAAGTAGAATAGAATTCTTCGTTTCATATTTCTTTTCGTCATTTTTTTTTTTTGATTTTTTCGTTTAACATCAGCCCCTTATTCTAGGCTTACAATATACTGATATGATACGTACAGATTGTTGACGAATGGCTCCAAGCGTTCACACAATATGGACGAAAAGTTATAATAGGCGATATTAAGGAGGCTGATGTTTCAGGCTGATGTCTCTTTCGTTGACACAGTTCAGATGGTCTCTTTTCTTGAAGACCGACAAAAAAACAATGAGCTTTTTAGCCATTGCAGCAAAGTTGATAGCCGAAATCCACTTTTGGGAACGGTTTCATAAAGGGTAAGCTTTCTGATTGTCAACCCACTGTATTAATCATGCCGAACTACCGCTGACGTTTCTTCAAAGACTCTACGGCGCGCTTGAACATTAACGCAACTGTATGGAGTCATGGAGTAATAGTTGAAATATTATAGCTATACATACTACCTTGATACTTGATTTTTGTGCAATGTCTATGCTTAATTCTTATTTTAATTTTAACTTGCTCAAAAGGGCAAGTATTGGTTTCGTGTAAAAAAAATCGAGTTTTAATCAAACCTGACATTACGATGATAGAGAAGCCCAAAAAAGTAGGTTTCGTCATGCCGTCCGTCGGTCTGTCTGTGCGGATGTGCGGATGTTCGAATGTACACTGAGAGAAGTAATTTATTTTTATGAATTTGCAATTAACGAATATTTTTAGAATAGAAAAAGAGTGGATTTATAGTTATTTCAATCCTTGTAAATGTAAAACATTACTAACAAATGTAAAGAAGTTGGCTCAAAAGTAATTCGAGAGCTGCAAACGAATTTTAAAAGAACGCATTCGTTTGAAGGCTAATTTTGCCCACTTATTTTATTTTTTCTTTATTCCTTATTTCTTTATTTGTTGTGATAAGCAAATGTTTTTTCCATAAACAACCTCTTTATTGGTTGCCACAGTGTTTAATTGCTAGGAGCAAATGAATGAATCATTTGCAAAGCATCGTTTTAAATTGTAGTTTAATGGACACAATTTTACGTTTATAGTGAATTTACTTCAAATGCTCATAATTATAATACAAAGAAAATTCTTTTGTTGAAAACGAATGCATCGATCGCATTAACAGTAGATAGACTGCGGTTCGAATCCCAGCAATGGCTCTTTTTTCTTTACTTTTTTTTTTTATTAAATAATGGATTAATCGAAAATAAAAAATAATCGAAGAATCGAACTGCAAGCAAAGTTTACTCACCAAATGAGGTGGATTGACTCGGAGGCCTAAAGTTTACTAAAAAGCATATTTACAGGGTAAACTCGAGTTTAACTAAACCTTATGGGATGATCTAGCACTGAAAAACTGGGCCTAAATGTCAACAAACCAAAATTTAATGTTTCATTTTTTTTGCACAATAATTCTTATCTGCTCACAGAGACCAAAAATAGAAGGAACAAAAATTTTGTTGTTTTTCGTTCAATCAATCCAACGATTTGGAAAACAATATGATGTTTGATATGTTTTTTTTCTCAAAGATGATAATTCAAGATAAAAGTGATTCCAATTTATTGTTATAATTTCATATCCAAGATTGGCCTACCGATTAGCGATCTAGTCCATTGGTGCGAAGGGACTAAAGTTTGGTCCCCAGAAATATTAGTAATTTGTATAGTTCTAAAATATAATATGTAATAATAATTAAACAAAATAAATGTCTCTAAAAATCTTTACAGTTTGAAAAATACAAATAAAAATATAAAAACAAAAAAAAAAATTGTTCATAAACTGTACGGTTGCTATACAAGCAGATTCGTTTGTCCTAAAAGAAAATAAGAGTTTGCTGCAAATGAAGAGAAAAAAAACTGCTGGCAAACGAATTATTCCTTTGAGCAATTTTGTCGTTTACAGCAAACGATTCCTTCTCTCAGTGTATGTTCACCGAGCTACAGCCTAAACGGTTAAACGGATTTTCTTCAAATTTCGTGTGTAGTACTTTTTGGTGATTTCCTATAGGACAAATATGAATTTTTGTTTTAGCCTGGCTATAACGGGTATACCTCCCATCATATAATGGTTTTAGTTTTTCCAAATTTTCTCGAAAACGGCTCTAACGATTTTGATATGACTTTGTTGTCATATCAGGTATTTGACTAAAATACACATAACGGAGATTTGCTGTTAACGGTTGTTTTTACAAATTTGACCATATAACTTGATTACTTGATTCCTTTGAAATTCGGTACAGATTTCAAATTTGAAATTTAAGACAAGATGACATTCACAGTTTTTTGATAAACAATCGTTTAATGATAACTGCCATACAACTTGATCTCACGTTTAGGCCATTTTTTGATATTTTCTAACTTTCTTCAGAATTTAAAAAATTAAGATTTTTATAGTCCCATAGTTTGCTACAAGAGCAAGTTCGTGCGACCAAGTCGTGCATTTTATTTATCTAACACTCCTTGTAAGTATATTTATTTTTTTATCTTTAATCACTTACTATTCCACATCCATTTCCAAACCGAATTTCTTCAGGATTTCTAAATATTTTCTTTTTTCAGGAGCTATAAAGTTGTCTAAATTGTATTTAAGGATAAACTTTCCCTAAATAAATATAAATATTTGAGATATGTTTATCCATGTTGAAGTCTGTCGCTAAGTAACCTCGTTTTCTCTCAATTCTATATTTATATAAAGTACACATGTACAGGATGTTGTGACACATTATTGTTTGCCATTCAATATTCGTTTTAAGTTTTACCCAGATAAGCCAGGTGAATACTCCAGCAAGTTTCATTTATATCCTCAAGTATTAGAAGGTCTTCAAGTCCACATCCACCATTTCAACATGCAAATGCAAACCGGTGTTTCTTTCTTCCATATCTGTATTTTATGATATACATTGACATGCTCTTATGTGGTTGTTTTCTTCCTGTGTATGAAGTGGACAATATCAATCTATAGTCGTTGCCAGCACACATACGAAGGTGAGCAACGTTGACGGTGGAAGAGATTCAATGGCTTCTTTTGAACAATAGAAGAAGTGTCAAAAGCAACATGTTCTCCATAGCAGCAAGCAGCACCATAGAAACAACCATTTAGTTTAATATTATTCATTCTCATACACAGAAGATATGTGTTCACAAAATCCTTAGAAAAATTTGAGGTTAATGACATGTTATCGCCCACATTGGATACAAATACAAAATAACCACTTCACAGGACATGTCGATAAGTGTGTTGGTAGATGGAAGACATTAATTTATGAGAAGCTCATCCTCCGTTAAATTCTTATCTTTGTTGTCAAAATTGAAGAAGAATCAGTGAAAAAGTACTGGAGCAGTATGTATATTAATAATTTACAGGGTGATCTATTATGTATCACTCCTACTAAAGATTTAACTATTGCAAATGGCGGCAACTGTCAGTTTTGTTTTTTATACTTTTTAAGCAAACTGATGATGAATACCATATCGACAAAGCATGCTATGTTATACTCCACCAGGTCGCAAAATACTTGAGATTATTTTTTTACGGAATAATACCTCACTGATTTGCCGAAAATTGAATTTCGGCTTAGGATTTCCGAACGTTTTATTTTATAAAAGTTGGCTTTCAGGAGACTTAGAACCCATGTAGCATTCAGGCAGAACTTTAACTTCTATAAATGTATAAGATTGATCGGATCTGAGTGGCCGCATGAAAAAAGATTGAAGTAGAAAGAAAATAGATAAAAACGGAATCACAGATTGAAATCTTGTCATGGGAGAGTCTCATTGAAGCATAGCTTTTAATACTCTCCGTCTCCAAGATGTCCTATAGAAGTCTTCAACAATAAGCACATTGCCCACAGCAGCAAGTACAAAATATTTGAATCGGTAGCTGAGTCAACTTTGTTATATGCAGCGCAGGTTTGGGGTAGTAAAAAATACGAAACCGCAGAGAAACTTCTTCGATTTTATATCAAACGGATTTTCAGATTACCATCAAATGCCCCAAATTACACTCTACCGATGGATTGCGACCTTGTCGTGGTGGTGGGCTTAAACTGTTCATCATTCTACGGCATCTAAGATGTCTTGATCAGTGAACTAACTGCAGTCCGGGAGAACGCCTCGCCCTAGGACGTTCACCCTCAAGTTTGATTGAAGAACCAGAGCATACCTGAATGTTTATTTATAAACATCTTCAGAGTAATGTCCGTGTTCAATAGGTAACCTATCCCAGGATTAACTGGGTAACGGCCCTACATCAGGCAAAAGTAGTTAGCAGGGGAATCACGAAAGTGTCCTTGACGATTACTCATTTAAACGTTTGAAAGGGAACTTTCATAACATGAGTTTTTTGTTGGTTTTTCACTGGGCTAGTGCCATTGTGATAGTAGCAAATAAGCAGGGTGGTCTTTGTAACTCAAGGAGGCCACCCGAAAAGGCGGTAGATAACTACTCTATCCCAGAACATAAACTGGGTAACGAGCGTTACTACCGTCAAAAATTGAGTAAGTTAAGTGGAATTGACGGAAGTTGAGATGTGGAACTTGAGTTTGGTTCCAGTTCAAGACATACTTGGCACATCTTCAGGGTAGGCAATCCCTGTGGCTTTGTAGGTAAAGTCAGAATGTCAAAGTTTTACAGTTGGGAGTATTTCCTCAACTAAACGACGTTTTAGGTTTGACGTACAATAAACTTAGCACGGGTGTAAGGGGCCCTAGAGTTTGTTCGAGAGGAATGTCCTTTATGGAATTTAATCATGATCATTCTCTACCCTAACAGTTGGGCTGGCCCTTTCGGGGAGCTTCGTGCTGGCTGTGGTTATCCATAGCGGAAACATTTGGTGCAAGAGATGTAGATCGGTCTCGCTTCTTAACAAGAAGTGTGCACATACCTACATGTTCTCAATTTGTTACTGCGGTGTAATCTTCTTCGGTAATTATACTTCAGGACGCTGGTTCACGTTTGATTGAACCCGCAGTGGATTCGCCACCGTGGAGTTAGAAGCTTTTAACGCTTAGGTACCCACGTTAAGCTTATCATTGACTGCCCCAAATTACATGGTGATGCTGGAAACTGGTATCTCTCCCTTGTTCATAAAGACCATGAAATTACAAGTCGACTACATATGTAATGTTCTTGATATGTCAGATGAGCGTCTTTCAAAAAAAGCAGCAATGTAAGCTATGAGTAGTGGAGTAGGTTGGTTTAAAGAGTGGATAGAGATAGCGGAAGGAGTTAATATAGTATTAGTACCTGATGAGTTTGGAAAGTGGAAGCCTTCTTAATATCAGCTGATTTCTGCATTAGATAATAACTTTAGATTAGGGTTTGTCGCTGAAGCAGAAGAATCTATATACAGAGTAGTTTACAGTAAGTTGAACTACAACCTAAACCAGAGAAATTAGAAGACAGATCTTTGGAAGTAAACATTTTTAGATTTAAACTAGAATAATCGATATTGTAATTCGCATATTTAATATGAAGATTTAAGAGCAAAACTTTAAAAACATACGAAAATAAATGTTTTTAATAAAAAGTTGACAATAGAACTATCCAGAGTGTAAAGCCAGTTCTTTAATTTATTTACGAACAAAGTGGATTGTGTTTCTCTTTTTATTTCTAAGGTAGTTTATTAAAAAGCCTTGGCGCCGCCACAGTATAAAATCTATAAAAATGTGTTTTCCTAGCCAAAGGGATGTTTACCATTGTAATATCATTGATTCTTAACCCATAAGCGTTAGAGCTTCTTAAAGTAGCACTGTATCCACTTCGCATATAAAAAAACTTCGAAACCTTAAATATATAAAGATGAGTTATTGGAAGAACGCGGAGACTATGAAAAAGAGGCCAACTATTGGCAAGTATTATTCGTAAGGATCCTTTGTCGTTTGGCCACAGCATGTTCGACCAACGACGAGTGAAGGATTTGATTGAAATTTGTTTGCTGAATTTAGTTTTTTAAGGAGGATTATTGGCTATACCTTATTAAAAAAGACCTTGGTGTAATTTTTGACCAAAAACTTGATTTCATAAAACATATAGATTTTTTAGTAGCCAAAGGTAATTCAATGTTGGGATTTATCTTGCGCAATTCCAAGGAGTTCAGTGATCCTTTTACCTTGAAATGTCTGTTTTTCGCGTTTGTTAGATCTGTCCTAGAATATTGTAGTACTATTTGGAACCCTTTGTATGAAGTTCATTCTATTAGAATCGAGAAAATTCAAAAACGTTTTACAAGAGTATTAGTAAAAAGACTTCACTGGGACATAGATATGCCTCCCTATACATCAAGGTGCAAATTGTTTGGTATCTTGCCGCTTAACATTCGAAGAAAGTTCTCTGAAGTTATGTTCATCCGTGACGTATTGGAAAATCATATTGATTGTTCAGATATTTTGGCCTTGATCAATTTTAATGTTCCTGCGAGGACGCTCAGAAACCGCCTGTTTTTTAGGATTCCATTACACAGAACAAATTATGGTGCCAATGAGCCATTGTCTAGGTGCTTAAGAGAAACCAACTCCGTTTGTGATGTAATCGATTTTAGTCTTGGCAGATTATCATTTAAAAATAACTTGTTATTAATTTTAAGTAGGTAAAGCTACTAATCTTAATGGTGGAAATGTTTAAATGTTTATTTTTTTTTTTGTTATACCAATGATTTATTAATAATCAATTATTTTTATGTTTAATTATTACCAAGTAATCACTTAAGTCTTGTAACTTTGTTTGATGAAATAAACTAAACTAAACTAAACTAAACTAAACTAAACTAAACTTATTCAAATTCCTCTATATTCATTTTGATTGGCTTTGTATGTCTGAGAAGTTTTATTTTGCTTTTATAACCGAAATGTTTTTGGATCACCCTCTATATGTGTGTATTCTCATCAGGTAGGTATCTACATGTTTATATTGTGAATGCATATTTTATTCTGTTACAACAAATGGAAAGAGAATACAGGAGATGAGCATTTATTGTGTATATAAGGACTTCACGTAATCAGATTTTAATGACTTTGTGGATACCGCAAACGATAAACGAGTATGTAGTTAAATTCAAGGTGGGCGTTGATAAACAGAATGAAATTAACTTGGTAGATTTTATTTGTGGTGAATCGAAAATCGAATGGATATTGTGTAACGAAATAAATTATATTATTAAATTATATTTATTCATTTATACATACATATATATATATATATAATATATATATAAACTTATATATACATACACACATACATATATATATAAATAAATAAATAAATATTTAATAATATACTGAAAATAAAAGAACTGGATGTGATACAGATACAAACGTATCAGTGGAATCATTAACTCACAAGTAATCCGCGTAAATGACCTTCTTCACAGTATTTATGCTTGAGTATATTCTTCACGTTGAATCCTTTGTAGACTTCGACCGAAAATACAATGCCAAAACCCCAAAACAGACCAAACCCTTATCATAGATCAAAACCCATCACTACAACAAGATCCTCATCCGTTAGGCTGTATTAGTCCATAAGTTCTCTCTTCCACACAAAGACTATCCCATCATGATCAAAAGAAAGTGAAACAGATCCTTACAATAATTCCGCTCCATCCATCTCTTCAACTGATTCCCGATAACACAAAAAAAAAGACTGTCCTTAATGTCCCGAGCACAACATGCCAGTCGTAGATACACACGAGCACCACTACGACTACCTCATGTGATCTCAACTCTCAGCTGAACTCCATCTACCACGAACAGCTGGTATACGTAGGTAATATGTATACCCTTCAAGTGACCGTGAACGAATCTCAAAAAAAAAATAAACTTACATCTGGATATTTTTACTCAAAAGTTGCTTCTCGGATCTGACGTTTGCACTTCTCTCCGAAATTGTTCCCGGAAGGCTTTTGAATCGATTACCATCACAGTCTATATTCTTCACAAAAAGTATACATCGGCTTATCTATGCAAAAAGCTCGAAAGGTTATTAACCCCTCTTAACATCAGAAAAGATGCCTAAACACGCTATAGAACCCAAGACCGATAATTATATCCACTTGTGATCAAGAATCTTTTTCACGAAAAACCAATATCCAAACATCCACCTTTAGTACCCTTTCAACAAAAAGGCACGTCCAGGCAGCGTCGGACTGGGTTAGCTAGTGCTCAACCACCGCAGTTGGCCTGATCGTTGCACGATTGCTTAGCTCGCCGAATGAGGGGGGGATCTTGCTCTGGGAGCAACTAACTGGTGTCACATACTATTTACAGACCGCGGCCTGGGTGTTGGTTGACCGCCATAATATTATTGAGAGCTTGGGCCCGAAGGAAAAACGATTTAATAGATTTCACGATTCATCAAAAGTAGAAGATGTGTTTGGCTCAACTTGGGAGAACATAGGTGTCCGTGTCTCCATGAGCTAATCTCAACCCACCCACCATGTTCCTAAACGCTCACAAAAAAAAAGATTAAGGAACCCTTAAGACGGAAATGAAGATGTTATTCACTCCCTTAGTGCGTAACTACCCAACCTTGAAGATAATCTAAAACGAACGAAATTATCTCCCTATGTTTTCATTGCACTACTTCAAACTAATGAAAACTCCCATAATGACCAGGGAAGTACAGAAACTTCCCTTAAATCATTGTCGCCACCCACGTCATGTTGTTACAGAGTCAGCCACAACTCCTAGCCATCCGAAACTTAATATTCCATAATAAACCTCTTTAAACCTGAAAATAAAAATGAATACGGCTTCCCAAATGACAATAGCTGCATCTGTATTAAATCAGAAAAATCACAAACTTTCTTCTCCAAGGAAACCTTAATTAACTTTTATTTATCCATAAGCTTACAAACTAACATTAGTTTATTCTGTACTATCTTTAATTAATTAAAAGTTATACAATAGTAAAGAATTAAACTTTCTTAACTGATCTTTATTAATTTTAACTTTAACTCAAAAAAAAACTATAAACTTACTTTATTTACTGGACAGTATAAGAAATTCAAAATTAAAAGTCTTTATACTAACCTTCGGTTTCATAGATAACCGAAATTTCAAAACAAAAATATAAGTCCTCTAATTATTAACCGGATCTGTATTTAAACGTAAAATTCACCAAGAGTTGTGTGAGAGCCTTTCAGACAAAATACTCGCAGAAATTGCTTACTCGTACTCTCGTTATATATAAAAAAAATGAATTGAATGAATTGATTGTTAACCGTCTTTGTGTTATAGAAGTGTTAAAACGAATTAACGGATAACGTTTCTTAACCACTTTATTCAAGAAGGTAAATCGTCTCGGTGACGACTCGCAAAAAAAAAATTATCAAAACGCGAAACAAAAAAAAAATACGTGAATATCTGACGAAATAGGTAATCTCGAAACCGACCAAAACTGGACTCTCAAAACAAAGGTAAGATTCAAGATCTGAAGTATCGATGAAATAATCAACTATAGGTGATAACACCTTCTTGCCAAAAAGTGACCCAACCCTCAACCAAAGAAACGTTTATACTCCTTTAGAGTCTTGGACAAAATCGGAAGTGATAGTGCCGCTATAAATTTCAAAAGTTAATATAAATTTTAGGTTATTTAAATGTAATATAGATATCAATATAATTACAAAACTTAAACATTCAAAATAATATAGGGTCTCCTACCTACGAACGAATGCATTCTTTCGATGATAATCAGACCAGCAAAGTTGATTAAAAGGACTTTACTGTTTGGTGTACTTTATTTACTAATTATTCAAAAGAATTTTTGGTTTCAGGTAAGTGAAGGAGTAAGAAAGGGGTTTTATATCACTAGTTGCTCGAATATTTCCTAAACGTTTACAAAGTCGAAGTATTTTACCCTTTTTTTTTTTTTTAGATCACGACTTTGATTATTACTTTATCTGAATATTTCACGTTTCAGATAATACACAATAGGACGAAAACTAAATGAAACTAAATTACGAATCTAGTCTCAACAGGTGAAATAACTACTTGGCTCAATATAATCTCTAAGTCAAATCTAATTTTCGTTGTCGGTCGTTAGATTTGTTTTAGATCACAAAGAAAATCTTAAATCACTAAATTTAACTGTTGTGCATTTATTCCCAGCATATATCAAAATTGAACTTTTATTATCTATTCAATATGACTTCATTAACAAGTAGGCATGAAAGTGCTTTTAATGGTCTCCACTGTACATGAATTCATATCTTGAATTACAAGTTATATTTTTACTGCTGAAGGCAAAAACAACTATTTCACCAAGTATCCACTTCACAAAATTTATATACGCGTAAGCAAATTCAAATTCAACACTGATTCTACTATCGTTAATCTATTTACTATTTTTCTTTTTTTAGATCAACTATAGCCAAGAGATCAAAACAAAATGTAATATACATCCAAAAATTATTTAACCGGAATAAAAATCATATACGTACTTCTATTATTGACTTCCGTTCGCGAAATTAAATATGAAAAATCAATTTCTCTTTTCAGAACCAAAAAAAAATTATCAAACGTAGGTATACTATAGGTAAATACAATCCAATCAACTTACGATCGAGTCGAGCAATTCTAATTGCTGGATTCTCGTTGACTGAATTTTGTATCTAAAATTTAATCACTTTTTCTCTTTTAGGTATCTATATACGCGACGCGACTACGAGTACGAAAATTTCTTTGACTGCTCTACTCAAGTGACGTAGGTATCTGTAAGTACCTAAGTAAGTATATTTCAAAAAGTTTGACTTCTTTTAAATTTCTTCTACTTTCAAGTATCTTATACTTCGAATTTCATTTTTAGATTTTTACTAATCAAAAGTTAAATTCAGAAACAGAACTATATCCTTTTTACATTTTATACAGTTAATTACGATTTTATTGTTGCAACCGATAAACTTTATCATACTTTACATTGACAAGTATTTTTCAAGATGATCAAAGATTTGGATCGAAACGGAAAATTTAGCAATTTTTATAATTTCTTTTTACGTACAATTATTCTTCTTGATTTTCAAGACTCAATCTTTTCACATATTAGATATAGTTATTTAAAAACATAACGATCTTCGTTCATATATATAATGCCCACACATGGGTTCCAAAAAAAAAAATTTATCTGTTTTCTTAAGAAGATTTCATCAGCTTATGATCTTCACATACGAAATATATCCACTGAATAAAAATAAATTTTTATTGCACCGTACCTTTTATTCCGTTGGACTGTACTTAGACATAGGTGATCTTATTCCATATGTTGAACGGTTCATTAAAGATGATCCTAAACGGTACCAGTCTCCTTGCTGAGCGGTATTTTATTACGGCAGATAACGATGGTTATATGTGATGATAACTTTTTCAAAACGATGAATGTTGCGGTATCTTTTCATCCATTTGATTTCAGACGTATATATATGACGAAGAATTTCGTGCTGTTAGAATGCACTTATGAACAGACGATTTAACCACTTCGTTTCGACGGTAACTTGACGAGTGTGATTAAGCGTCCTCGATATGTATCAAAATCGAGTAGATTACTTGCATATAATTGCACAAAAAAAAAATTTTTAGATGCACTATTGCAGCACAATAATTGCCGCGCAAAAATTTATAGCACCAAATTTTAAGATTTTTAGCACACAAAAAAAAATTATGCAGTTGTATGAAAATTGTAACACACAAAGAAATTGCTGTAGCACGAAAAGAATTTTTAGCGCAAAATTTATAGCTTGTAATTTATCTTTGCGACATAAAAAAAAAAAATTGCATTACACAAAAAAAAAATCCAGGCAGCACAAAGTGTGGCCTTGGCAATGTCTCAGAGAGTAACGAGTCGGTTGGTAGAGCGTTTCTTGATATTTAGCTAGGTACTCCTACCAATTTGACTCTCCTTGGACTATGTAAAAGATGATTCCCTCTGACTGCCTAAAGGACAAATGGAAAAAAATTGATTTTAGCTAATGCCTATCAAAGTATATATAAAAAAACTATGTACCTACTTCTTAGATACGTTATCTGATTCTACTGTTTTATGGATTGTTTATACACTCACCTGGATTGTATTCTGATGCTATGTATAACAAATTTTCTTTCTAGGACTTCGCTATCGCGTCCTCTTGCTTGGGTGCCGAGACGGAATTCTCGTTAGGGGTGCTTTTTCTTGGATAATCTACTTCTCTAACTTTGGCTAAGCAGATGGTCTCTTTGTTTGGATAGATCGAGACTTCTTTTCTTAAATGTAGTTATAAAAACTTGTGATTCCATCATTATGACCAATATCCTTTGCCCCCACTAACGGAATATGCGTCATGGAGCACGCGGTTCTGTCCTAAGAGTTACAAATAGAATTGTCAGGAACAAAACTTTTTCTACAAAAAGAAATATTTTAACATACCTTTCGCTTACGTTTTCTTGATTTTTCTTCTTGTATAAAATTTTTCTTGATTTTCCTGCGTTTTAATAGTTTTTAATCTTAGATGATGTTCTCTGCATTTACTTTTATATATTTTACTTATGGCGTTCTTTGCTTTGCCATGAACAAAAATTTTCTACTGCAGACGACTGCTTCGATGGAAAGTAACATGTGGAAAGAACCTCCTAGAAGATTTCTTCCACGAAACAAGTTCTGGTTATTGCTTTCTATGTGTGTGTATCCCATAAGAATTGGGCGAGGTGAAAAGTTCTATAGACTGAGACAATCTAAGGGTGACGTTTCGTCTCGCTCTAACTTTAGCTATCTTATGATGGCTTGGAAATTATTATTTTGCGCAGTTGGTTAATTGCGCGAAGTTAGCTTTCGGTTTAAGCCTTAAGCAGAATGATAATTGTTTGTTTCGTACCTTTATTTTTCAGATTGCTTATTAGAAAAATAATTATTAGTTCATTATAAGTATATTTTGTTCTAGTTTGTTGTAATTGTCTGTATTGTAGTTTTCTTGTAAATGTCACTACTTTTTTGTCGTCTGTCGTGAGTATACAGGTAAATATAAATGTATTTATTTTACAATAAGTGTATAGGTCGTACGTTCAGTACTTCGAGTAGACAATGTTGTTTTCCACAATCTGTCACTCTCATTAAAAAAAATTAAGTCGTACGTCTTTGTTTCGGTCTACGTAAAAAGTTTGCGTATAAGTTTACTCGAATTGTTCTGTAATGGTAATGTATTTAGTTCGTGTCCGTATAGGAAAAATATAGATCTTGAGAACTTAATCTTTTTACGATTTTCTAAGTATACTGGTAAGTATACATTATTACATTTAGTATAATATATATAAAAATATGAATTGTTTGTCTTTACGTAATTAGTGAGTTTTCGTATGTGTCAGACCGGTTGGTCTTATGTTGTGTCGGTCGTTATATATAAGTGTTAGTCTTTGTCCGTGTACAAGTCACAATAATTATTATAAATTTCACAACTTTTTATTAGATCACCAATCTTTTCATGGCTAAACATTTTCAATAGCTGAAGCTGAACCGTTCGACACAAACAGAATTGACTTTTCTGCTGTCTTCAGAGTGAGGATTCATGTCCAACTTTCAATAATAATGTTTTATATCTTCACTATATTATTAATTGAGAGATCCTAACTCTAAAACAACTCATTTTTAAATCTACTTCTACTAGCCTAATACTCTTTTCTATTCGCATAATTTCCTATTTGTCTCGACAATTTTTGCGTATAATATTGCGTTCGGGCATAATTGCTTCATGAACAGTCCCCTCGTGTTTGCAAGTTTAGATGAATATTTCTCTCAACACATCCCAATTAGATGAAAACTTTTCCCCACTCACAAGATGGATGCTCCCATTCAGAACAAAAGCTATTTACTAACATGGCTAACTGCGCGAACTACTCTGTGGTAAGTCAAACGTTTAGCTTTTAACGCCATCTAGATATTTTTTTCAATTTTGTTCTAAATATAACTTTTATTTATTCCTCCTAGGTGTCACTAAACTACTATTAGAATATTGCTCTCCAAGTGTTATACTTGCTTAGTACTTTTGATTGTTGAATATGCTAAAGAGGTGTTTGTCTATTATAATGAATATAATTTTTATAGCAAATGTGTATCGGGTTATTTCACTGTTGTTGGTTTATTTGAAATTAACATTTCCGTTGAAATACATGATGTTGAAAATTTTCTAATTGGTTCGATTTGACATTGACGCTGGGTGTTATTATCCGCTTGTGGATATGACTGTACTGTTACATAAATATGTATATGTCCAAATCGTTTTCCTACAAAGCAGGTTCACTTCAATAAGATTCATCTTGTTGAATGAAGCTGAAAAGAAAACATCTTATATACATTCTGTTTGTTTTAACTTTGATATAGATCTAATTATTTTTGATAACACTGAACCCACGACCCGATTTGTCTCATGCACAGGCTGAGCTAGCTGGACTATATTTAAAAGAAACTTGTAATAAATACAGGGATTACTTTCTTAGATCTTTTGTATGTACTACAGTTTCGAAGCCGTTGTTATCTCTGGTTTTATACAAATTATTACCTAATATCTTGACTATTTTAGTTTTAATAAATTTAGGGCAAAGCTTAGCATTGCGATGTTTTGTCGCGTCGCTTAAGATGTAATTTCTCCTAAATACTTCATCTCCCACTGCGTATATTACTACACGACTGCGTAAATTGTAAACTTTTTCGTATGTTTCATGGGCTTGGTTTAGTGCCGTTTTCAAGTACGTGTGTAAAATATTCATGCGAGCTGTTTTTGGCAACCATTCGATTTCAGCTTGATTGAGACCCCCAAGTTTTTTCAGTAGTTGGTAATCAGCACCATGTTCGATCATCCTCTGTCCGAACAGAGCTTCATAAGGTGACATTCCGATCACGCTGTGAACAGATGTGCGCAATGCACTGCTTATGGAAGACAAATGAACGTCCCAATTGTACTGCTTTTCATCCACGTACGCTCGGATTGCACTCAAAATTGATCTATTTACTCGCTCGCTAGCGTTAGCCTGCGGTGAGTACGCTGCAGTTTTAATATGGTTTACACCAAAATTTGATAAAAATGTTTCGAAGTCCTTACTGACGAACTGAGATCCATTATCAGACAGTAGAGTCTCAGGTACCCCAAACATCAGAAAGATGTCTTCTGATAGAAATTTGATTACTTCCGCTGAAGTTGCTTTTTTCAAGGGTTTGATAATGACGAATTTTGTCAACTGATCTAGTAGAATTATGATGTAAGTATTGCCTTTCTTAGAGCGTGGGTATGGTCCCAAGAAATCAGTGTACACATGTTGGAATGGTCGCTCCACCATGTATCCTTTTCCCATTTCTGCCCTAAGTGTTTGATTAGGCGCTTTTGTCGACTTACATATGTCACAATTCCCTATAAATAATTTCGTTTGCGCAGCCATACCAGGCCAATAATACTGATTACGTAGTCGGTATAGAGTTTTAGCAATCCCCCCATGCGCAACTTGAGGTGGGCAATGAGCCTGAAAAATCAACCTTTCGGTTAGCTGAGATGGAATCCAAAGTTTCCAAGCTTGATCGTCTTGGATAGGATTTCCTGTTGTGTGACGGACTTTTTTATAAATGAAGCCTTCAGATACTTGCAGGTCCGGCAAACGTTCCTTGTTGTCACAAATGTGTGTCGTAATTTGAAGATATTCGTCCGACTTAAAAGCTGGATCCTTCAAATCAATAGACAACACTTCTGATTGATGGGGTTTGGTTTCTGCGGATTCCGTCGACGGTTCGATTGCACGCAACGCCTCCACTTCATACATTCGTGAGAGTGTATCTGGCAAAACGTGCAAACTTCCGCGGCGGTGCTCCACAGAAAAATCGAAGCCTTGAAGC
Organism: Baccha elongata; assembly: GCA_951217065.1. NCBI lineage: Eukaryota > Metazoa > Arthropoda > Insecta > Diptera > Syrphidae > Baccha > Baccha elongata. The sequence continues at coordinate 244,213,256 of OX578272.1, forward strand.
TTCAAACTCCACCTAGCTAACCTTCCAGTTGGGTCTTTGAGACTCATTAACCATTTCAAGGAAGCATGGTCAGTTATTACCAAAAATCTATAACCTTCTATATAAGGTCGGAATTTATATATTCCTTTGACTGCTGCCAAACATTCCCTCTCTGTGACAGAATAGTTCCGTTGAGCGGAATTTAACTTTTGTGAAAAATAGTATATCGGTAACTCGTTACCCTCCTCATCTCTTTGGCACAATACAGCCCCGATTCCAGTAGACGACGCATCACATAATATGACAAACTGCCTACCAAAATCGGGGTTGCGAAGAACTGGAGCAGTTGTTAACGCTACCTTAATTTTTGCAAAGGCTGCTAAAGCATCTTCTCCAAACTCAAAACTTCTTCCTTTCTTTAACGTGTCGGACAACGGGCCGGCTACCTCACTGAAATTCTCGATGAATCTCCGGTACCACCCTGCCATACCGAGGAATCGGCGTACTTGACGTGTAGTCGTTGGTACCGGAAAATCCACGATTGCTGAAATTTTTCCCGGGTCAGCTTTGAGACAGCCTTGCCCCACTACGTAACCCAGATACTGCAGTTCCTGGAAACAGAACTTGGACTTCTCGACGTTAATCGTGAGTCCTGCTTCCAGTAACCGCGTAGCTACTATATTTAAAATAGATATGTGTTCATCGAATGTTTTCGATATTACGAGGAGATCATCTAAATAGATGAATACTTGTTCACGCAAATTGACAGGTATTACTTTGTTCATAAGATTTGTCAAACTCTGAGCTGCATTCGCGAGCCCGAACGGCATCACCTTAAATTGATAAAGGGGTCTGCCTGGTACAGTGAATGCAGTTTTTTCCCTCGAAGCTTTCTCCAGAGGTACTTGCCAGTATGCGTCTTTAAGATCCACGCTAGAAATATAGCGTGTCTCCGAAAGACGTGCTAACAATCCCTCTATATGAGCAATTGGACTAGCATCCTTCTTTGTGACGGAGTTGACTTTCCGAAAGTCCAAGCACATTCTGTTCTTTCCCGGCTTTCTTACTAAGACAACCGGAGAAGACCATGGGCTTGAACTCTCTTCAATCACTCCCAAAGAAATCATGCGGTCCAATTCCGCATACACTAGGGCTTGTACCGCTGGAGATATGGGGTAGTGTCTCTGTTTGATCGGCAGAGCATCCCCCGTATCTATAAAGTGTTCGACAAGGTGTGTCCGTCCGAGCCCACGCTCAGCGAATGACGGAAACTTTGCTACAGTTGCCTGTAAACGCCTCGTCTCATCGGGTGACAATTCACATTCTAGGAAACTAGGTTTCTCAGGAGCCACCTCGGAAATGGTGCTTAGAGAAGCAAAAATATTTGGAGCTAGTTGGAATTTCGTCCAAAAATCGACTCCCAGATAAAGGTCTTGTGTCAGCGATGGTACTACAAATAGATCCAAGACTATGGATTTGTCTTTGTATGTTACCAACGCTTTCACTAATCCAATTATTGGTTGTTTACGACCATCGGCCGTTGAAACGTTAGCTGAAAATTTTTGATATGGTATTTTGTTTATCTCTAAATATTTGGCGGCTCCATTCCCGAGACAGCTAATGCTAGCCCCTGAATCGAGCAAGCCCATCCAGTCTTTATTAAAAATATTGACTCGCACATAAGCGCGTGGATCATCAGTCACACTATCTAATTTAGTAGAAGCTATCGTTTTATATAAGTTTCTTTTCTGGTTAATTCGTTTACGAAGTTTGGTGATTTTTTTCAAATGATTTGGATAAGTGTAAATCCTTTGCCGAGCTAAATTATAAGCTAATTGTCGTTCGTGCAAAGATTTGAGAGGTCTTAAAATTGGTATTTTTGAAATTCTATCGGGTAAATCTTTCTTACTTTTAGGTTCGGGGTTTTGTAATATTTGTACAATTTTACTAGGTTCGACAACTAATTCGGACTCCCCGAGTTTCCCATCTTCGTCAGGTCTCTCTCGGCGAGATACTGACTCTGATTCAAGTTTCCCGAGCAAGCTTTACATTTTGGTGTCACCACATCGGGCATTCCGCATTTATAACAGAACAAACGTCTCTGTTGGTCTAGGCAATCTCTAAAAGAGTGGCCCATCTTTTGGCAATTCCAACATTTGACTTTGTCCATGTTTATTTTGACATCTACGTTGCGATCTCGATGGTAAGCTTCTATCGCATTAGGTACTTCATTTACTGGAAATTCGGATTGCAATTCAATTTCATTGATATGTCTACGTTGGTTATTTCCATAAACCGGTTGGATTCTCTGCCGCATTGGATCACTAATCCAATACCTCTCCATTTCACGACATGTATAGACAAGATCTGACAGACGAGTAGATTTAAAAGTGAGTAGCAGCTCTCCCATTCTCCGCTTAACATTTTGTTTGACAATCTCTACGATTTCCTCGTTCGGACGCGGGTTTTTCATCCTGGAGTTCAACTTGAGAATGTCCTCATAGAAAGCATCGAAACTTTCTCCTGGCGCTTGTTTTCGCTCGGCCATTTGCCTTGCCAGTTCGGAGTCCGTTTCGAGGCTCCTATATTGCTCAATCAGGGCTAATTTTAGCGCGGCCCATGTTGCATGAGGATTGCTCTTCAGAAACATCCAGTACCAAACTTCCACTGAACCGCTTACGAAGTGGTGAAAGTTTGATACAATTTCCTCCCAATTAGAACCGTAGCTATCTTTGACACGATCCAGACGAAACAGAAATTCGTCTACGGTCATATTTTTCGCGTTATACGAGATCCCCCACTTGTGGTAATGTGGTGATCTAACTAGTGTCGCAGCAGGAGATGGCATAGGTATTCTCGTATTCGTTGGAGCTGAAGTGTTGTCGAATGTAATTCGATTGAGTCTTTCGAAGAATTCGTTTTCGTGAGCACTCGCCGCGTTGGTTCTGTAGGGTGGTGCTTCTTGTCTTGGCCATTCCCTCGGAAAATTGGGTACAGGGTTTCTTACTGGTGTAACAAACTGGTCTCGTCTAGTTGGTCTTGGCGGTTCTCTTCTAGTATTACGATCGAGAGGTTCTGGAGTTGGTTGATCCCATAGTGGAATCGCGGGTTCGGTCGGTCTATTGGTCACATTAGCATTGCCCAAAGCAGTTTTTATGGCCTCGCTGACTCTTTCTAACACTTGAGCTTGGCTCTGTGCTAGAGTTTCTTGAAGAGCCTTGCGATCTTCGGCTCGACTGTGTCCGACAGTTGCCAACGCAACCTCCTTAATATAACTTCTCCATTGCTCTCTCTCTCTCACTGTATCCTCTTTCCTCCTATTTGGACTTCCTACAGAAGTTCGTGGACGTTCTTCTTCAATAAACTCTATAACTTCTTCTGCCACTCGCTGAATACTTTGCATTGCTGCGTCCTCATCCATCTGGCTGATGTCTGCGGCGGCTGCCGCTTCCATTGTCATATTATGTTCTAGATCTAACCTCTTTTTCAGTCTTGTATCGTGGTGATCAGGAATTGTAGGATCGCGTGGATTTCGGCGTTCCTTTCCGCCTGTTGCGGTTTCCTTATCTTTTGGTTTAACCATTTCTACTCAGTAGGTATAAACAATCGATTCCCAAAAACCACCCAACAAAAAAAAAAGTTTTTTTTTTTTTTTTTTTTTTTTATCGCAAGAACTTATATATACAAAAAAAATTTTACAAATGTATCTTATCGCCCAAACTATTTCTAAATCCACTTCAAAAATAAACTACAACTAAATCTAAAACTAACCTAAAACTTACTCTACCTAACTTACTACCTAACTTAACCTAATATTTACTGTAGGGTAAACCCTCCTTAAAATATTCACAAACTGAAACTAAAAACAACTATCAAAAAGAAACTAAATTTCAAAAATGATAACTACTAACCAAAAAAAAAATAATCTACCTAAACTTAAACTCAAATCTACACTTTGAATTTCTAAACTCTTCCAACTTTAAAAATTCAAAAACTAAACTCCTAAAAAAAAACTAAAACTCAATAACTGAAAATTTCAAAAAAAAAAACTAACAAAAATCAAAAAAAATAAACTATCAAACTAAAGATCGCCACCAGGCAAACTTACTTCTACTCGCCACCAGGCACTTCCAAATTCCAAATTCAAACGAGAATTTGCAAAATTTGCTAAACTCAAAAATCGCCACCAGGCAAATCAATCTCCAAATTCAAACGAGAATTTTCAAAAACTGATAAAACTCAAAAATCAAAAAAAAACTCAAAATCGCCACCAGGCAAATCAATTTTCAAACTCAAACTAGAATTTGCAAAAATCGATACAAAAAAAAACTAACTCGCCACCAGGCACCTCAACTTCAAAATTCAAAAGAGAATTTTCAGAAATTGACTAAACTCAAAACTAAATCTCGATAAAAATAATTTCAAAAATTTTCAAGACTCTACAAATCTTAAAAAGAAATTAACTAAAAAAAACTATATGGTTTTAATATATCATATACAGGTTCGGAGTTGTGGCTGGACACTGCTAAACGGGCTGACGACACTCCTCCAAAAAAAAAAATAAAGTTCCCAAAAATAAAAGAACTTGAAACTAAATACTCTGAACTGTATTAAACCAAACATAAAAATCGAAGATTATCAGTAAACTTCCCAATTAGAATTACTCCACGTCGTTACAACTGACTTAAGAGAGAATATGTTCATCCCCTAACGGCAAACGCTTAGGATTGTTCTACCCCAAGAAATCCACTTCAAAACTTCACAAAATTTTTCTAAGAACTGTGGTGTTAATAACAAATAGTTATTTGTGTTGACCATACCTTCTTAGTGAAGATACAATGAAGCTTTCGCTACTGACGTAACATGGGAATATAGTCGACCTTATCACCGGTCGAAAGTCTTCACTACATCTACAAGAAGATTACAAAATTAGGTGTTACCTTCATCCAAGCGCTGCTGACTACTAGAAAATAAACTTCCAATACGGTCGCTTGACTTATTAGAATAACGAAATCTACAAAAATAGTGTAAAAGTGTAATTTGTAAGAATTTTACGAGAAAAGAGAAAAGCTTGATCCACTTACTGCTACAGACGTGCGTCAGGAAAATAAATCGACTAACCACCGGTCAGTACCCAAGACTAACCTTCCCCTAGATAACAAATCTCAATAAAATCTCAACAACAAAAAAAAATTTCAATTTCTCAAAAAAAAAAATTTTGAAAAATTTGCTACATCAAAAAAAATTATCCTCTACCACTCAGAAATTCTAAAATCTTTCGCTACCTTCGGGCCCCACGTTGGGCGCCATTTTATGTAACGAAATAAATTATATTATTAAATTATATTTATTCATTTATACATACATATATATATATATATAATATATATATAAACTTATATATACATACACACATACATATATATATAAATAAATAAATAAATATTTAATAATATACTGAAAATAAAAGAACTGGATGTGATACAGATACAAACGTATCAGTGGAATCATTAACTCACAAGTAATCCGCGTAAATGACCTTCTTCACAGTATTTATGCTTGAGTATATTCTTCACGTTGAATCCTTTGTAGACTTCGACCGAAAATACATTGCCAAAACCCCAAAACAGACCAAACCCTTATCATAGATCAAAACCCATCACTACAACAAGATCCTCATCCGTTAGGCTGTATTAGTCCATAAGTTCTCTCTTCCACACAAAGACTATCCCATCATGATCAAAAGAAAGTGAAACAGATCCTTACAATAATTCCGCTCCATCCATCTCTTCAACTGATTCCCGATAACACAAAAAAAAAGACTGTCCTTAATGTCCCGAGCACAACATGCCAGTCGTAGATACACACGAGCACCACTACGACTACCTCATGTGATCTCAACTCTCAGCTGAACTCCATCTACCACGAACAGCTGGTATACGTAGGTAATATGTATACCCTTCAAGTGACCGTGAACGAATCTCAAAAAAAAAATAAACTTACATCTGGATATTTTTACTCAAAAGTTGCTTCTCGGATCTGACGTTTGCACTTCTCTCCGAAATTGTTCCCGGAAGGCTTTTGAATCGATTACCATCACAGTCTATATTCTTCACAAAAAGTATACATCGGCTTATCTATGCAAAAAGCTCGAAAGGTTATTAACCCCTCTTAACATCAGAAAAGATGCCTAAACACGCTATAGAACCCAAGACCGATAATTATATCCACTTGTGATCAAGAATCTTTTTCACGAAAAACCAATATCCAAACATCCACCTTTAGTACCCTTTCAACAAAAAGGCACGTCCAGGCAGCGTCGGACTGGGTTAGCTAGTGCTCAACCACCGCAGTTGGCCTGATCGTTGCACGATTGCTTAGCTCGCCGAATGAGGGGGGGATCTTGCTCTGGGAGCAACTAACTGGTGTCACATACTATTTACAGACCGCGGCCTGGGTGTTGGTTGACCGCCATAATATTATTGAGAGCTTGGGCCCGAAGGAAAAACGATTTAATAGATTTCACGATTCATCAAAAGTAGAAGATGTGTTTGGCTCAACTTGGGAGAACATAGGTGTCCGTGTCTCCATGAGCTAATCTCAACCCACCCACCATGTTCCTAAACGCTCACAAAAAAAAAGATTAAGGAACCCTTAAGACGGAAATGAAGATGTTATTCACTCCCTTAGTGCGTAACTACCCAACCTTGAAGATAATCTAAAACGAACGAAATTATCTCCCTATGTTTTCATTGCACTACTTCAAACTAATGAAAACTCCCATAATGACCAGGGAAGTACAGAAACTTCCCTTAAATCATTGTCGCCACCCACGTCATGTTGTTACAGAGTCAGCCACAACTCCTAGCCATCCGAAACTTAATATTCCATAATAAACCTCTTTAAACCTGAAAATAAAAATGAATACGGCTTCCCAAATGACAATAGCTGCATCTGTATTAAATCAGAAAAATCACAAACTTTCTTCTCCAAGGAAACCTTAATTAACTTTTATTTATCCATAAGCTTACAAACTAACATTAGTTTATTCTGTACTATCTTTAATTAATTAAAAGTTATACAATAGTAAAGAATTAAACTTTCTTAACTGATCTTTATTAATTTTAACTTTAACTCAAAAAAAAACTATAAACTTACTTTATTTACTGGACAGTATAAGAAATTCAAAATTAAAAGTCTTTATACTAACCTTCGGTTTCATAGATAACCGAAATTTCAAAACAAAAATATAAGTCCTCTAATTATTAACCGGATCTGTATTTAAACGTAAAATTCACCAAGAGTTGTGTGAGAGCCTTTCAGACAAAATACTCGCAGAAATTGCTTACTCGTACTCTCGTTATATATAAAAAAAATGAATTGAATGAATTGATTGTTAACCGTCTTTGTGTTATAGAAGTGTTAAAACGAATTAACGGATAACGTTTCTTAACCACTTTATTCAAGAAGGTAAATCGTCTCGGTGACGACTCGCAAAAAAAAAATTATCAAAACGCGAAACAAAAAAAAAATACGTGAATATCTGACGAAATAGGTAATCTCGAAACCGACCAAAACTGGACTCTCAAAACAAAGGTAAGATTCAAGATCTGAAGTATCGATGAAATAATCAACTATAGGTGATAACACCTTCTTGCCAAAAAGTGACCCAACCCTCAACCAAAGAAACGTTTATACTCCTTTAGAGTCTTGGACAAAATCGGAAGTGATAGTGCCGCTATAAATTTCAAAAGTTAATATAAATTTTAGGTTATTTAAATGTAATATAGATATCAATATAATTACAAAACTTAAACATTCAAAATAATATAGGGTCTCCTACCTACGAACGAATGCATTCTTTCGATGATAATCAGACCAGCAAAGTTGATTAAAAGGACTTTACTGTTTGGTGTACTTTATTTACTAATTATTCAAAAGAATTTTTGGTTTCAGGTAAGTGAAGGAGTAAGAAAGGGGTTTTATATCACTAGTTGCTCGAATATTTCCTAAACGTTTACAAAGTCGAAGTATTTTACCCTTTTTTTTTTTTTTAGATCACGACTTTGATTATTACTTTATCTGAATATTTCACGTTTCAGATAATACACAATAGGACGAAAACTAAATGAAACTAAATTACGAATCTAGTCTCAACAGGTGAAATAACTACTTGGCTCAATATAATCTCTAAGTCAAATCTAATTTTCGTTGTCGGTCGTTAGATTTGTTTTAGATCACAAAGAAAATCTTAAATCACTAAATTTAACTGTTGTGCATTTATTCCCAGCATATATCAAAATTGAACTTTTATTATCTATTCAATATGACTTCATTAACAAGTAGGCATGAAAGTGCTTTTAATGGTCTCCACTGTACATGAATTCATATCTTGAATTACAAGTTATATTTTTACTGCTGAAGGCAAAAACAACTATTTCACCAAGTATCCACTTCACAAAATTTATATACGCGTAAGCAAATTCAAATTCAACACTGATTCTACTATCGTTAATCTATTTACTATTTTTCTTTTTTTAGATCAACTATAGCCAAGAGATCAAAACAAAATGTAATATACATCCAAAAATTATTTAACCGGAATAAAAATCATATACGTACTTCTATTATTGACTTCCGTTCGCGAAATTAAATATGAAAAATCAATTTCTCTTTTCAGAACCAAAAAAAAATTATCAAACGTAGGTATACTATAGGTAAATACAATCCAATCAACTTACGATCGAGTCGAGCAATTCTAATTGCTGGATTCTCGTTGACTGAATTTTGTATCTAAAATTTAATCACTTTTTCTCTTTTAGGTATCTATATACGCGACGCGACTACGAGTACGAAAATTTCTTTGACTGCTCTACTCAAGTGACGTAGGTATCTGTAAGTACCTAAGTAAGTATATTTCAAAAAGTTTGACTTCTTTTAAATTTCTTCTACTTTCAAGTATCTTATACTTCGAATTTCATTTTTAGATTTTTACTAATCAAAAGTTAAATTCAGAAACAGAACTATATCCTTTTTACATTTTATACAGTTAATTACGATTTTATTGTTGCAACCGATAAACTTTATCATACTTTACATTGACAAGTATTTTTCAAGATGATCAAAGATTTGGATCGAAACGGAAAATTTAGCAATTTTTATAATTTCTTTTTACGTACAATTATTCTTCTTGATTTTCAAGACTCAATCTTTTCACATATTAGATATAGTTATTTAAAAACATAACGATCTTCGTTCATATATATAATGCCCACACATGGGTTCCAAAAAAAAAAATTTATCTGTTTTCTTAAGAAGATTTCATCAGCTTATGATCTTCACATACGAAATATATCCACTGAATAAAAATAAATTTTTATTGCACCGTACCTTTTATTCCGTTGGACTGTACTTAGACATAGGTGATCTTATTCCATATGTTGAACGGTTCATTAAAGATGATCCTAAACGGTACCAGTCTCCTTGCTGAGCGGTATTTTATTACGGCAGATAACGATGGTTATATGTGATGATAACTTTTTCAAAACGATGAATGTTGCGGTATCTTTTCATCCATTTGATTTCAGACGTATATATATGACGAAGAATTTCGTGCTGTTAGAATGCACTTATGAACAGACGATTTAACCACTTCGTTTCCACGGTAACTTGACGAGTGTGATTAAGCGTCCTCGATATGTATCAAAATCGAGTAGATTACTTGCATATAATTGCACAAAAAAAAAATTTTTAGATGCACTATTGCAGCACAATAATTGCCGCGCAAAAATTTATAGCACCAAATTTTAAGATTTTTAGCACACAAAAAAAAATTATGCAGTTGTATGAAAATTGTAACACACAAAGAAATTGCTGTAGCACGAAAAGAATTTTTAGCGCAAAATTTATAGCTTGTAATTTATCTTTGCGACATAAAAAAAAAAAATTGCATTACACAAAAAAAAAATCCAGGCAGCACAAAGTGTGGCCTTGGCAATGTCTCAGAGAGTAACGAGTCGGTTGGTAGAGCGTTTCTTGATATTTAGCTAGGTACTCCTACCAATTTGACTCTCCTTGGACTATGTAAAAGATGATTCCCTCTGACTGCCTAAAGGACAAATGGAAAAAAATTGATTTTAGCTAATGCCTATCAAAGTATATATAAAAAAACTATGTACCTACTTCTTAGATACGTTATCTGATTCTACTGTTTTATGGATTGTTTATACACTCACCTGGATTGTATTCTGATGCTATGTATAACAAATTTTCTTTCTAGGACTTCGCTATCGCGTCCTCTTGCTTGGGTGCCGAGACGGAATTCTCGTTAGGGGTGCTTTTTCTTGGATAATCTACTTCTCTAACTTTGGCTAAGCAGATGGTCTCTTTGTTTGGATAGATCGAGACTTCTTTTCTTAAATGTAGTTATAAAAACTTGTGATTCCATCATTATGACCAATATCCTTTGCCCCCACTAACGGAATATGCGTCATGGAGCACGCGGTTCTGTCCTAAGAGTTACAAATAGAATTGTCAGGAACAAAACTTTTTCTACAAAAAGAAATATTTTAACATACCTTTCGCTTACGTTTTCTTGATTTTTCTTCTTGTATAAAATTTTTCTTGATTTTCCTGCGTTTTAATAGTTTTTAATCTTAGATGATGTTCTCTGCATTTACTTTTATATATTTTACTTATGGCGTTCTTTGCTTTGCCATGAACAAAAATTTTCTACTGCAGACGACTGCTTCGATGGAAAGTAACATGTGGAAAGAACCTCCTAGAAGATTTCTTCCACGAAACAAGTTCTGGTTATTGCTTTCTATGTGTGTGTATCCCATAAGAATTGGGCGAGGTGAAAAGTTCTATAGACTGAGACAATCTAAGGGTGACGTTTCGTCTCGCTCTAACTTTAGCTATCTTATGATGGCTTGGAAATTATTATTTTGCGCAGTTGGTTAATTGCGCGAAGTTAGCTTTCGGTTTAAGCCTTAAGCAGAATGATAATTGTTTGTTTCGTACCTTTATTTTTCAGATTGCTTATTAGAAAAATAATTATTAGTTCATTATAAGTATATTTTGTTCTAGTTTGTTGTAATTGTCTGTATTGTAGTTTTCTTGTAAATGTCACTACTTTTTTGTCGTCTGTCGTGAGTATACAGGTAAATATAAATGTATTTATTTTACAATAAGTGTATAGGTCGTACGTTCAGTACTTCGAGTAGACAATGTTGTTTTCCACAATCTGTCACTCTCATTAAAAAAAATTAAGTCGTACGTCTTTGTTTCGGTCTACGTAAAAAGTTTGCGTATAAGTTTACTCGAATTGTTCTGTAATGGTAATGTATTTAGTTCGTGTCCGTATAGGAAAAATATAGATCTTGAGAACTTAATCTTTTTACGATTTTCTAAGTATACTGGTAAGTATACATTATTACATTTAGTATAATATATATAAAAATATGAATTGTTTGTCTTTACGTAATTAGTGAGTTTTCGTATGTGTCAGACCGGTTGGTCTTATGTTGTGTCGGTCGTTATATATAAGTGTTAGTCTTTGTCCGTGTACAAGTCACAATAATTATTATAAATTTCACAACTTTTTATTAGATCACCAATCTTTTCATGGCTAAACATTTTCAATAGCTGAAGCTGAACCGTTCGACACAAACAGAATTGACTTTTCTGCTGTCTTCAGAGTGAGGATTCATGTCCAACTTCCAATAATAATGTTTTATATCTTCACTATATTATTAATTGAGAGATCCTAACTCTAAAACAACTCATTTTTAAATCTACTTCTACTAGCCTAATACTCTTTTCTATTCGCATAATTTCCTATTTGTCTCGACAATTTTTGCGTATAATATTGCGTTCGGGCATAATTGCTTCATGAACAGTCCCCTCGTGTTTGCAAGTTTAGATGAATATTTCTCTCAACACATCCCAATTAGATGAAAACTTTTCCCCACTCACAAGATGGATGCTCCCATTCAGAACAAAAGCTATTTACTAACATGGCTAACTGCGCGAACTACTCTGTGGTAAGTCAAACGTTTAGCTTTTAACGCCATCTAGATATTTTTTTCAATTTTGTTCTAAATATAACTTTTATTTATTCCTCCTAGGTGTCACTAAACTACTATTAGAATATTGCTCTCCAAGTGTTATACTTGCTTAGTACTTTTGATTGTTGAATATGCTAAAGAGGTGTTTGTCTATTATAATGAATATAATTTTTATAGCAAATGTGTATCGGGTTATTTCACTGTTGTTGGTTTATTTGAAATTAACATTTCCGTTGAAATACATGATGTTGAAAATTTTCTAATTGGTTCGATTTGACATTGACGCTGGGTGTTATTATCCGCTTGTGGATATGACTGTACTGTTACATAAATATGTATATGTCCAAATCGTTTTCCTACAATTGTGGTGGCTTAAGGCATCACGTATATTATTGGTTGGATTATTTTTTTCTTTGTATGAAACAAATAAGTCACAATAGTTAAAGCTTCAGTTGTTAACGATAATAGTGATTAAAAAAATATGGGATGTTTTATTGATATAATGGGAATTGGCTAATAATGATTAAGTGATAAGTGTGATGGTGATGGAAATTGATTGATTAAATTTGATAAAAATCTTTAAAGATCGAATGTGGTATAAGAATGATTGGATGTTATTGGTGGTTTAAGTAAGATTAAATGGTTCTGTGATTTATTCAATTAGATGGAAATAGATTTGAATTTAAAATTGGTAACAATTTTTAATGGCTACATAAAACAGTTCGTTTTTGAAAATTATAAAAATTAATAAAAAGTAACATTAATAAAAAACATTAACATTAATAAAAAAAATATGAAATAAAAAAAAATTGCAGTATTTTTCAAGTTTAGCAGTAATTTCAGAAAATTAAATTTGGTCCACATTGGCGCAGCCATTCAAAAGATAGTCGGAATAATAAATAACCTTTATATGGCAGGTACCGTTAATAAGCTGATTCTAAAAAAAATCAGATGGCGGTGATCACAATTGGGAAACAAATCTATCACATAAAGTTTTATCGAAATCGATCTTTTTTTTTTGAAAAAAATTCTTTCTCAAAAATTACTTTTTTTTCAAATTTTTGTTTGCATTATCTATTATTTAAGTTAAGCAATAGTTTCATAACATTGAATTTTGTCAGAATCGGTGTTGCCGGGGATATTTCCCTAAATTAATTTTTAAAAAGTTTGAAGAAAATTGGCCCAACCGTTAAGGGTGCAGGTGTCGATACATCCAGACAAACATACAGACAGATAGACAAAATTGTCGGACATACTTTCAAGTTTCACATTAAATTGCTTTAGTTTAGAACTAAATCGACTATAATTTCGCACCAATGGCGCAGTCAGTCTAAGTTTAAGGAATTAACGCCACACTTCTTAACTTAATTTTAACTTTAAAACAGTTTTCTAACTTTAAAGTAATTATAGACCCTTTCTAAAGTACTGACAACTAATGTGGGGTTTAAAACATTTCTCTAACTTATTTGTGCGGAACACGCCTTAAACAGTGACAGTTCATTCATAAAACAAACCAAACACACCTTTCAATCTGTCGTCAAATGTCATCAGCCCGGAATGTGTCAATAAAATGAAAATTTTCTGTTTTTGTATTCAATTTCAATTTTCTCTCTCTTTGAAATTGAAATTAATTTAAATTTTTTAAGAACTTAGAAATATATATATATTGTGAAAAAAGAAATCAACCACTATTCGATACTTCTCGCTCACTTAAAGTTCAAACCATCTACGATATCTTGCAAATGCCCCTTTGGAAGCATTAAAAGGACTCGAAAGTATATCTAGTTGTTGATGTTCAAGAAAATACCACCTGTAGCACCAGTAGTACCATATTGCCGGAGGTACCTGTTATTAACCCGAGGAATCCAAGAAAGAAAAAAAAAATGCCTTAAGAACATCTGTTGAAAATCGTAACAAGCCTTCATTACGTGCCAACGAGATGAAAAGTGGTCAGAGCTATCTCTTATCGTCAGCACGTGTTTTATACTCCTTGAGCTTCCTAAAATGCTCAAAGTCTTCAAACAATTAAAAATCTTCGTCCTCCGAAAACATTTTGCAAGTTCTTTTTTGTTTTATAGAAAATGACAAATTGACAGGAGTCAGAGAGAAGCAAGTGTTGACACTAACAAAATTAAAATAGGGTTTTCATGATTTTAATTTTGATGCAAGTCTTTAAAGATGAAGTGTAGTTTAACTTGTCTATAATTGCCAGAAATGTTATTTAAGACTAGTGTCAAACTAAATTTGATTTAGCTTCGAGTTAAATGGACTATAATTTTGCGCCAATGTCTTTAACAATCTTCTTTTGATTTGTTCAACAGATGTATTTTTCCCTTAAGCGAAAATGAGAAATCTTCTGACAGTCAACGAAAATTCCGCAATTTGTGAGCATATCATAGCATATCATGGACAATCCACATGAAAACCACTGGATTCACTTTGACCAAGCATAGGTTTTGGCTCAAGAATCTCAGTACATCCCACGGCTTGTACGTGAGGCGTTTAAAATAAAGTGGCATCAAAATTTCAATCGCGACGATAGTTTTAATTTTTCTCGAACTTGGGATCCAGTCATTAACACCTCGCGGTTATCCCAAATTAAACTGAAAACACCCTGTGATGTAGTGAGCATTTCGTGCACCCACCAACTTGCATCTTAACAACAACAACATCATGAAACAGAACCTTCTACGCACCGCTACAACTTGCGTAGCCAATCTAATTTATAATATTTCAACAGCAGTTTCCCGGTGACCACGTTCAATGCAATTTAATGCGAAAGGTTCAAAGTGAGTACTAAAGTGCACTCTTTAATCTCAAAACGCGGTTTATCCGAAAATAACTTGCATCTTAACAACAACAACATCATGAAACAGAACCTTCTACGCACCGCTACAACTTGCGTAGCCAATCTAATTTATAATATTTCAACAGCAGTTTCCCGGTGACTACTTTCAATGCAATTTAATGCGAAAGGTTCAAAGTGAGTACTAAAGTGCACTCTTTAATCTCAAAACGCGGTTTATCCGAAAATAACTATATATTATGTTTGAAAACAACCGCGAAAGCCCTTAAAGTTATAATATAGTCAAAGAAGAATTAAAAACTGATTAAAAAATTGCATTTGAGAAAATTGCCTAGCTTATTAAAATTATCAAAAATCTTTAAAATTGAAATACTATAAGGTGTTCGAGTAGTTTAAAATGTTATGTTTTAAATAAGATTTAATAAGTTTTCTTGTCTGATAACTTGATATTAGTAATACATGTTAGATGACTAAGGGCCAATCTTTTCAGCACTGGTTATGTTGAATCATTGGCTATTTCAGTTGTTAACCATAGATTTTGTATGTGTTTCTATGGTTACCAGCTAAACTAACAAATGGTTAAATTTAAACAGAGCTGAAAAGACTGGTCCTAAGTTTTTAAAAACTTGTCAAAAGCGAGCTCGTATAGTTTTTCATATAATAATATAATGTATCGGAGCTTATGTCATTATCATTTTTAATGACAAGGTCCGATACAAATCAATCTAGCAGTATTTTTAACAATCTTTTTGCATAACACCCAGACCCATGGCTGTACATAAAGAAAATCAATCGTCAACGCAGATGAGCCAATCACAATCAATACAAATTTCATATACTAAAATACATCCGAAAATACAAACATATTTCTTTAACTTGTTTTAAATTATCATCTTTTTAATGATATCGAAAATTTCATTAATGACCATTCTTTTAATTATTTTATTTTAAAAGCAAAAATTGATTTAAATTGATTAAAACTGATTCACCGCACATCTGTGGTATTTAATAAAATGAAATAATTTAAAATTTAATTTAATAAAAAATTAAAAAAAATATATACTCTGTTCTCAACGTTTATTAATAAATACAGTTTTTAAAATTATTGAACTGTAGTTATTGTGGCAATTGACATGAAAGAATGTGACATAATATGCTTATTTGCTTATTTCATTTAAAATAATTATTGTTTGGTGATATATGGATATCTTTTTGTATTTGTTTTTGTAGTATTCTTTTGACATTATGTGTCATCAAAAAACAAATGAATTTTTTTTATATTGTACCAGTTTTTCACGATTACACGTAGCGCATATGAAGATTTTATTAATTATCTGTCTTAACCTCGATTTAGCCTGATGAGCCTTTTGGGGCATGAAGTACTTTCTTGTGGGTCATAACAGTTTGTGAAGGAAAATAAAACATATCTACTATAATATTCGAAATGAAATGTACTTCTTGATTCTTTTTCACTTTTCATTTGTATGGGAAAAAACACTTTTTTTTCAAATATGATAAAACAAAACTTACGGGCTTAAAGGAAGTATCCATAAAGATGTTCTTACCTGAAATAAAGTAAATGAATTTAATATAACAATAATTTTGTACGATGGATTTTAATATTTTGATCGAAAAGATATAAGAGGCAGGCATCAGGGAAATCAACCTTTTAAGATCAGGGCCGGACTAAGACATTTTGCCGCCCTAGGCAGATCGTAAATTGCCACCCCTTCCACCTTTTTTACTCAATTAATTTTGTTTACGTTTAGATAACAATGTGTAACATTTTTTTTCCACCCTTTTTTACAGTTTATTGATATGTACTTTTATGATATAAAAAACAATTATGTCGCGAATCGTTACAAAAATCATATTTTCATGTTCCTACGTGCTTTACAACCGCAAAATTATGAATAATCGCTATCTATTGAACGTAAAATTTCCTCCTCTATCGATAATAATGCCAAAGTGAAAGTTTTTAAGCGTGATTTACAAATGGTTGACCTCATTTAATATTTAATCCGCTTCAAACAAGAAGAAAACGATCTCTTACCACTGCAATTTGTGGCAGACATGCATCAGATAAACATTCGATATGCCCCTTTGAATTCTGTTGTTCGCAATAAAGATGAGCTTTAAAATGGATAAGTTTATAATTAATTGAACACGATAAATCTTGTCTGAATGCTTCTGGTAAATGTTTAGCTTTTTTTCGAATATGTATAATCATTAACCAAATTTACCAAATCAATAAAATCATATTTGTGGCATTTTTCCAGTAAATCATATATCAAATTGTCAAAAATAACATAGTATGTGTTGACTCCAAAGTTATCTCTTCCGAGCAATGTCACTTTTCTCCTGTTCTTATTTCACCGTCGTATATTTTCCTTCGATTGAAATCAATATTGATTGGTTTGTTTTTGTTTGATTGCAATAATTATCAATCTTCTTCGGTGAACAAGTCGAAAAGGCCGAATTATTATTTGCGATGCATTTTCCACAACCAAAGTAGCATTATCTCTAGTGTAAGCGTTGAACATTTGCTGCCCCCTAATATCTGCCGCCCTATGGATAGTCCAGGGCTGTTTAAGTTGGTGGAAATGAACTCTGGATTCGTGATATCACCATCAATTTTTGAAACTGTGTAAAAGGATTGCTGAGATTCACATTCTCAGTTTGTAGGATTAACACAAAAAAAATATTTCAGAAACATTAAAAAATATTAAAGGGGTGATTCTATTATAAGAGGTAATGTGTGCAGTAATTATTATAATATTAATTTTTAATACTAAGAGTTGTAATTTTTGCATTAATTCACAGTGTCTTATAATATATTCTATAAAAAGCATTATCATTAAATATCCATATGACGGGAATTTTTCTAAAATTCAATATTTAAGTCTGAAAAAGTCTCTACCCTGGTATGTCCCCTTCGGCGCAGGGACATAACTCCTCGGGACATAAGTCCAAAATGATTTTTTTTGAACATAAATCCAAAATCGAATTTTGGATTTATGTTCCACCAAAGTGCGATATAAGTCCAAACAAAAAGATATTGCTCAGTTGAGTGGCCTTTTATAGTATTTGTGCTGTTAAATTTGATCCCATGTAAAAATTTTAGCAAGTGGTTAATTTTTGACATTGACACAGTAAAAAGCCTAATTTTATTCACCCCAATAAAAAAGGATCACGTCCTAAGTATGCTATACCCACTGACCAGCGGAGCACACAAAAAGCACGTGAAAAGTGATAAGTTAAGAAGCGTCCACGAGAGATATTATGCTGTCATTAAATTTAAAATTATCGAAAAAAGTATCAGTTGCTAAAATTAAATGATATGAAAAAATATTTAAGGAAAAAGGAATAAAGTTGAATTGTTTGATGTCACAAAAAAATAAGACTTTTTATATCGTTTATGTATGGCAAAGTATCTCTCTTGGTCAGAAAAAAACTACCTAAACGTGGGGTTGATATCTCTACCCTGCCTAATGTATCTACCCTGGGCTTCTAAAAAATAACTAAATGTGGATAAATTGCCCTTGTACGAAGGACTAGATTCATAATTATGAATTTGGTCAAGAAACTCCAATTTTTAGCCGTTGGGCGCATCTTCATATAGGAATCAAAAACTCTTATAATATAGAATGACGAAAAGAAACGTTTTAAAAATTTGTTCATATCTAATGCTTCTTTCGTGCAAACGCTTGATAAGCATATCTGAACTGTACTGTTTCTTGGTTTTACACTCACAAAAAGATGCTTCTTCAAGCGTACAGATAAGAAATATTTTTGCTATGTTTTTTTAAACAAATGCGAAACGTTTCCGAAAAACTTGTAAATGGTTCTATGTTTCCCATTCATGATGCATGCAATACCTATACATTTAATGTTTTGTGAGTGACGGAAGAAGAAAGTTAAGAATTATTGTGAATGAAAAAATACCGTAAAAAAAAAATCATTTCTGAAATCAATGTTAATTACAATAATTGTTTTTTTTACAAATAAGAAAAATTTCGGAATTATTGTTCCTTGAAATTTTAGTAAAAATGTTTCTTTAATTTGGCGTTCAAAATTCCGCCCAATTTAGAAGAAAATCTATAAATTTATTAAAATTAAAATTAAAATTTATTAAAGGTGTAAAAATTCAGCTTAAAAGTTCAATAGTCGACTTTGGCAAATTCTTTCAAGATTATTTTTATACCAAACAGTTATTAATTTTTTATGTAAGTATATCACTATTCTCGGTCTTTTCTTTATGTAAATTTTGTTTTATATAGAACAATTCTACTGCCATACTGGTTTCACTATTTTCCGTTCGTTGTAAATATTCTTGTTTTCCAAAATTGTTGTCAGAAGCTTAAATCAAGAGGAAACCAGTCAAATTAACATCACACTACAAATTCTGTTTGGTCGAAAAAGCTAAGTTGGTTTCTTTAATGACATAAAGATTTAAGCTAATTACATATTGTTAGTTGCACATACAAAGTCCACACACAAAATATACGTATGGAACTATAGATTTATGGCAACCAATTAAAATGTGCAACTCTGCATTACAACTTTCAAAAAGGATTAATTTACAAAGCTCCTTTAAGAATAATGACTTGGCAGGATTATAAATTAACTTGTTTTATATAAAAATATATCCAAACACAGATTTTTTTTTTATATTCTTACACAAAAGTCTATACTTATCTTTGAGGCGATCCAATTTAAAAAATAAATGGTATACGAGTAATTCAGTAAGTAGGTCAGTGCAGGAACCACCATCACCTTTTTATTTCCATTCGTTCATTCAAATGTTACCTTTTTTGGTTTCAACTTCTTGCTTTAACAAATAATAATATAATGTTCATCACAGATAAAATAGCTCAACTCATATTATAACGAGTAAGTAGAATGAATTACTATCCTGCACAAAAATCCACGTGACTAAAAAGACCATTCATCCGTCTCCACGAAAAAAAATCTACGTATATGTAACTTATTTAATTCGCCGTAAAAATCCTCATCCTTCTTTATTTTAATTACAACAATACACACCTTTCCTTTACGTCAACCAGCACTGTACTTTCTGTCAGTCAAATAATTAACCTCCCTTTTTCCTGAAACAAGAAAGTACATTTTTAAAATTCTACTTCCCGGAGGTTGTTTCGGTCATTGCCTCTCTTGTCTTTTGGCCCTTTTCTTCAAAGGGTTTCCAGAGAAGAACACATATGCTTATTGTGTGTGCTAAGTGCATTTTTTACATTTTCATCTTAATTTGGTGTTACTGTTATTTAACATTCTTAATATATACTCCTGCACTCTGACACGACGAGATTATTCTCATAATTATGCTAGCAGGATGTGCTTATATACATCAGAAATACAAGAAATCTACACCGTAATTTCAGATACAGGGTGAACCCAAATATATCACTTTAACCGGATGATGCTATAACGTTTGTCAATGGCAACAACTGTCAATGTTATAAAAAAAAATATGTTTTGAGAAGCAAGTAGAAAACCCATTACGAACCAGACATTTTTCAATTGATTTGCAATAGATTTTTACTGTCTTTAGGCCTACTTGCACGAAAGTTTTTTGACAGTAGTAACCACAGATTTATCAATAAATAGGCACTATATCTATATAAAAATATTAACCCGTTGAACCACTAATTTTAGCGCTCTATCCATAGATAAATCTCCAAATTTTTTATCCACTCATAATTCTATGAATAACTTATTTTACATCTGTCAAATAGAATTTGATAAAAAGTTGCTGTCGATGAAGTTCGCCTATGTATATGCAACAAATGTTGGGTTTTCTGTTTCGTTTCTGTTTATATTTTTTTTATCTTTGGTTAGCTGAGTTTTCATTCGTGCAATGTCAAATTGAAAATTAAAAACTTATCTATTTAATCCTGGGGTGGAATCGCGTAAGATGATAGTTGATTATCACATTTTTGATCACCACTTGTGATCATATTGATTTTTCCTTCTGCGTAAGGTGATCACATCCACCAATTCAACTCAATTCAACTTTGTTCAATTTGTCAGTGACATTTATGAAAAACATTGTTGCCGTAGTCATATTTTCAAATAAATACATTGAAATTGTTATTTTTTTAGTGAATAAATGCAATAAATCTAAATTTTACCATTTATTTTCGTTTGCTCTATATTCATGTGGTAAAAGAAATATTGTTTTTGTTGATTTGGTGACTAAAATTGAAAAAAAGTTGAAAATTATATAATATTTTGTATGCGTGTGGTAACTCTAGTCACATTGCCAGAAAAATAAAATGAAACGTCAATTTCATGAGAAGGTGACTATCACAATACTTTTGTGATTGGTTTTAAGCTATCACTGTGATGATCACCTTACGCAGACAGAACGTGTAGATTTTGACTGTCACTTATCACAAATCACCATAGCCGATTCCACCCCTGGTTAGTTATCTATGATTTTAAAAATTTATCCTTTGATTTCGTGCAAGTGGCCCTTACTAGACGATCGCAATTGATTCTTAAAAAATGCCATTATCGTATCGTAAAATGTCTAGAAACAATATTGAATTGACATTACATGAGACTGAATGAACGTGTCCAATCGACAGGCAAGATTAAAAGTGGACTAGTTTCAAACTTGTTTCATTTTATTCCAGTTATCAGTTGACTGTTAAACAGATAACACGTTGCATATAGTTTCAAAATCGTTACATACGGGCTACTTGCTTGGCACTGAAGTTGCAGAAAAACAGTTGAATCTTTGTGGAGAAGGAGCCTGTTTAGACTGGGAATTTTTATTCCAGACTGACAAGAGTTCGTTGGGGAGAGGGGTCAGGGGTGAGGGGTGAGTACTGTCGTGAGTCAGCTTCAATTTATGAATATCGGAGTCAGTAGTACTGTTCCTATTCCAAATTTACATATTCCCCAGTTTGTTCGTTATCTGCTTGACTGGCGATAAGTCAACATTATTTTCATAATTAAACAAAATGAAGAGTGATAGAAAATGAATTCTTGAATTAGGAAACAAACAGAAGCAATAATAACAATTTTAGGTGGTTTATACTTTTATAAAATGCAAATCATTCGCGTTGTACAACTGTTTCACTTCACAAAAATATCACCCGCCTTAAGTGAGACGTCCCCGAATATCTTATGTGTAATCACGAGAGTACTCACCACGCCAGACTCAAATTTCCCTGTCTAAACAGGCTCATAGGCATCAAGCACTTCAGCCACTCGCCTCAAAAAAACTGTTACCATATACTGACTCATGTGACCATCACCGGTGATTGGTGACAGTGAGCGATGCTGAATTTGTATCAACATATTTTTACTGAATCAAATTGATGTGTTATGACTTTAGGATGAGTGGTTTTAACAGGACAGTGTAATCGCGCACACAGCTTGTGCAACAATAGACATTTTGAGGAATGCATTTTTCATATAGCTTCGATTTGACCGCTCTAGACTTCAACCTTCGGGATCTTTCGGAATAAGATTCTATGAGGACAAGCAGCTACAGCAAACTCCGGAAACTTTCAAGAAGAATATCAGACGAGAGTGCGAGAACTTATTTAAAAGTCCAACTTAGTTAAAAAGTCCAATTAGTCAACATTTCATCAACATTTTCGGTGCTCACTTAATACATATGCCTATGATAGCATAGCCAGGGTAGAACTTTACAAAGCCATGAGAGAATTCGGCATCCCAAATAAATTGACACGACTATGTAGGTTGACCATGACCAACGTAACAAGCCAAGTAAAAATAACCGGATTGCTATCCAGACCAATCAACATCTTTAATGGACTCCGACAAGGGGATGGTTTGGCCTGCCTTCTCTTCAACCTGGCGTTGGAGAAAGCAATCCGTGACTCTGGCACGGCAACAAGAGGGACCATCGTCAACAGGTCTAGCCAGATACTGGCTTACGCAGACGACATCGACATCATCGGAAGAACCGAGCAAGCTGTACACGATTCCTTCATCCAGATCGAGCAGGCGGCACAAAATCTGGGGCTGCACATTAGTGAAGGTAAAACAAAGTACATGGTGACGTCGAATGCGAGAGGAACAGTTGGTCAAACAATCAAGGTAGCGGAGCACGAATTTGAAGTGGTGCAATCCTTTAAATACCTTGGGTCAATAGTAGCAGCCGATAATAGTATAGAAGAAGAAATACGCGGGCGGCTTCTCAAATCCAACAGAGCCTACTACAGTCTGTCAAAGCTCTTCAAATCCATAAATCTCACCACATATGGATCCGAGACTTGGGTGCTTAGCAAAAGGCACTCCCGCCTCTTAGCCGCGTTCGAGAGAAAAGTCTTAAGGAGAATTGTTGGCATTATATGTGAGGAATAACGATTCCGGAGACGGTACAATCATGAATTGTACGCAATCTACCTTGAAGCAGATATCGTGACAAAAATTAGGCTCGGTAGACTTCGGTGGGCAGGGCACCTAGCTCGCATGAGCGAAGAGGAACCTGTTTGGAAAGTATTTTGTGGTACATTCTTTGGCAGACGACAGCGTGGTAGACCATGCTTGCGCTGGAGAGATGGCGTAGACCAGGATACCCGGAGCCTTGGGGTGCGCAACTGGATGGCGTCGGCTCGAGACCGGGATAGGTGGAGAGACTTGTTGAAGGAGGCCAGGACCGGACCCCGGTTGTCGAGCCGATGATGATGATGATGACTTAATACATAGCATATCTGCTAAAGAAAAACACAGTTATTGTTAGTCAAAGTCCTACGATATTATTACGTTTAATTTCAAAAATATAACAGAAGTAGACGAACAACATTCATTCGGCCACCCTTTACGTAACCATTTTTACAGAATCACTTAAGCTGCAAGCACATTGCACCCTATATGGCACTATAGTGATTTCTTCATACTCTTCTCTACTTATAAAAACTGGCCTTGTGTGCCCTCATGTAGAAGTAATTGACCCAGTAGTTCAATGGGGGATACTTATTTATTCTACATGTATTTGTATTCCCATTTAAAGTGATATCACTATAGCACTACCATTGCAGAAGGTTTGTAAGGAGTAGTGACGCATTTGCACAGATTGAGTTGAGCATATTTTGTGAAATTGTTTGTTACGATTTTTTTACCGACATCATGTACTCTTAAGCTTTGTTGTGTTCCTTTAGGTCTGGTGTTGGCACAATAATTGTAGTTCTACCTGGATGGTTATACTCCCATCAACTTCAATATCAACAACATTGTTGTTCTCCTTGTTTCTTGTTTAATAGGAGAACCAGAAGTGTTGGGAAGAATGCAAAGATAATTTTTGTTACGCATAATTTACACCAAGGAAATGTTTTAAGCAAAGCGATATACGGAGAAAGTCTGTTATGCGATTTTAAAAGAATTTGTTAAAATGTATTTTAACAAAAACAGATTGCTATAGTGTGAAGACCGATTTGTTTGTTTCTAAAAAAAATTCCATTTAAGAAGGTTTCCAGTCGCGAGTAATGCTCAACAGATTTTGTTCTGAGATTCATGTCAAATAAAAGCCGGAATTATTCGTCAAACCACCACATCAGTCATCAGTAATTCCACTTCTAATAGCTTGTCTGCACAACTGACAACGTACTTTTAAGTATAGGTCGTAGTATTTATTTGAAATGTTACTTTTATTTGGATAAAGAACGGCATTTGTTGACTTTAAGACTTCTCCGTGCCAATATCCACAACCCTGCTACTTGCATCATCTGCAGAATTAAGAATCACATTATTTTATTCCTCGTACTTCCAATCTATCCCTCCGCACATCTTGGGTATAGCTGTAATGGATCAGAATTCAGCCTATCAATGTTCTCCAATTCGCCATTGATTGTTCGGCTCCACGCGTTGTATTTTTAAAGTCAGAACATATCTAGTGCGGATCCTAGTTTTAAACATCAAAATTATCAATACCCAAAGCATGTCAGTTAGATGAAACAATTGCATTTATTCATGCTACAGAATTTTAGTTGACGAACAACCCAAGCATGGGAGGGGACTCTTATATAGCTTTAAGGTTATACAAGGTGATTGGTATAAGATGCACCAAAAAGCTTGAGCGTGTAGGTGGAGTTAAGACAAAAAAAAAATCGTATGGGAGGGGGGTCTATTTCCCTCCGTTTAGGCGGGAGGGGCAATTTTCTAAAACATTGACTTAAATCAGAAAAAAAATTATTTAAAAACAACGGTGAATGATACAAAGCAGAATGATAGAGAGCAGGATATACCGTCTCCTGTTAACCTATTAGCTTTTAATACGTCGTCGTAGCCCATATAAGGTACTCACCAAAAAGTTCGTCCTAACTGAAGCTGAAAACCCCCCTATTAATTTCGACTAGAAATGATTTCCGTATTTGATAATAATTGAAGTGCATTGGTGAGACCTATCATTATGTGGAGGTTGGGATATCGTTTTGGGATATCGTTTTGGTGACTATGGTGTATTAAGGTGTGGAATTGCGTTGGGAGTTTATCCCTTTACTACAATTTCCCATAGGAAAATAAGAGATCCTCGAGTACCTCAGCTAAGGGAACTGGCCCATACCCCTCACCAGGCTTTATGCCAGGCTGTTAGCTCCGATATGTCTGTCTTCGCCAAAAAGCTAAACAGGCAGAGTGCTGGGTGGCTTAGGGTAGAACCAGTTTCCTCGTGAGATCGATCCGGTTTAGGGAAAGACATGATGTCTGCCATAGACACATCCCGCCTACACGGCTAAAGACGTGGTTCCTGCAGAAGTCATGTAGCTCTTTTGATCTGTTTTTCGGCCCATGGAAAAGGTGAGATATTGGTACAGTGATTTATGTTATAAGGTTTGAAAATTGTTTTGATTGGGAGTAAATCCCTTAGTTACCAACTTCCATTAAGGAAGGCAAGGAGATCCTCGGATACCTCACTCAAGGGAAGTGGCCCATTCCCCCCACCAGGCTTTATGCCAGGCTGTTAGCTCCGATATGTCTGTCTTCGCTAAAAACCTAAACAGGCAGGGTGCTGGATGGCTTAGGGTAGGACCAAATTTCCGTTGAGATCAGTTCGATTTAGGGAAAAACATGATGCCCGCAGTAGGCTTAGCCTGCCTACACGGCTAGAGAAAAGGTTCCTGCAAAAATCTTGTGCTTCTCTTGATCCATCTTATCTACACATAGAAGAAATGAGGTATTGATATGGTTTGTTACGTTTATAGCCATTTGGTTGCATTCAAAAAGCCAATGAGGTTACTTATGCTCACAACAGTAAGTTCGTTAAGGTTGTCAATAAAGTACTGACCAAAGAATTGGCTTCTTGGATTTGCCAAGGCAGGGCAGCAGCAGAGATAGTGGGTCACTATTTTCTTTTCCCTTCCATCTCCACAGCTACGGCAATAAGTATTATGCGGAATGCCCATTTTTGCTGCATGCTCTCCTATTGGCCAGTGACCCGTGCTAATTGCAATAATCCTGGCTATGTCTGACCGAGTTCTACATAAGAGTTCATTTGTGCGAGACTTGTCATAGCTGACAGGTAAAAGAAACTTATGAAATTATATTTTTCTCACCAAAATACGAAATGATACAAAATTCCTAACGGCGAGATACCTTCTACAAAAATGTATCCTTAAGCCATAAGTAATTGAAGAAGTTACGAATATTACTACATACGTGTTAATTTATAATTTGAATTCCTCGACTGAGTGTTAAAAATGTGTGTTAACTGCTGATACGACTAACCACAAACACAACAGGTATATTCGTATATTCTTTAATTTCAAGCATCTCACAATGTGCAAATAACTCTTCTTTTTGGCATTTATTGCGTGTGTCTTACATGTGCAAATAAAAATATGGGAAAGGAGACTTGAAGCATCAGCAAAAACAAGGAATTTCTTATCTAAGATGTAAGTTATTTGTATGTACAACCGAGAAACTTTTGCAAAAGGAAAACATTTTAATCGAGATGCAAATTAAAACTTTCAACAAAGTTTTTCCTTTAAACACAAGGAATTTTGTTCGTCCTTATGTTGTGATGATTATGTGATGTGGATGCATATGTGGTTCATGCGCAGCGCATATTTGTACAGAGATATTGGTCGGAGCGTCAATTAAATTAATTCCCCTTGGGTGAATTTTATTAATTGGTTTTAAATATTTTATGTACCCTACTTGGTAAGTTAATGTGGATATAAAGGCATGAAAGTGAGTATAATAAATTGATGGATAAGCTCGCATATCAATATTTTAGCATCTATTCAATATAAGGCAATGAAATTGTATTAAATAATTGATTACATCTTTTTTTTCTACAAATCCCATACGTACATAGAGCCAATCAATCAGACTTTTTTTTAGCTAGACAGCCAAAAATGAGAAAATTAAAAAAATATTCAACACTGTAAGATATTTACTTACATAATTCGTGTACACAAAACTCGTAGATATGGCGCCCAACATGGGGAACAAAATACTTGTGTTCATAGCAGGTGGTATGAATGGAAGTGGCATGAAAACATCCTATAAAACATTAAAAAAAGCTGTTTCTGGTATATCTATGTAATCCCTTACGGACCATAGTTCATTGAAAAATGTGAGGTTTTGAATGTTCCTTCAATGAACGAAGCAATAGAGTACACTAATGAGAATGGCAGCGGCAGGAAAACATCAGATTTCATTTAGTGTTTTTATTAACGAATCAGATCATCACTAAACTGCTCTGTGAACTGAATGCGCAAAAATGGCGCCCAACGTGGGGAACTATTTATTTTTGTTCTGGTAGCAGATGGTGCTAGTAAAATAGGATTAAGAATAATCGAATAAATGGAAAGTAGCCATAATGTAACAAGCGTGTCATAGCTACTTCTGCTGCATCAAAGAAGTCTCTTTTGGAATCTAGTTCTTATGAGTGGCACCCAATGTGGGGTATGAAATGCTAGGTGTTCAAGTTGCTCCTATCCATTAATAGTAAAAGGCGAGTTCCCATATGAGAGTGCGAAATGGCGCCCAATGTGGGGAACAAAATACTTGGTTTAAGTGGTATGAATAGAAGTGGCATAAAATAGTTGTAAACCATTCAAAAAAGCTGTTTCTGCTGTATCTATGAAATCTCTTGTGGAAAATAGTTCATTGAAAAATGTGAGGTTTTGAATGTTCCTTCAATGGTAAAATTGAAAATGGCAGGAAGTCACCAGAACTTTATTTTTTGTTCATAAACGGATCACATCATCACTAAACTTTACCTGTAAACTTAATCTGCAAAAATGGCGCCCAACATGGGGAATTTTTGTTATGTTTTGGTAGCAGAAGGTGCTAGTGAAAGTGGATAAAGAATACCCCAACTCATTGAAAATAGCCATATAGTCACACGCATGCCACAGCTACTTCCGCTGTATCCAAGAAGTCTCCGTTGAAGCGAAAGTTCTCATGAATGACGTCCAATGTAAAGTGTGTTATGCTAGATGAAAGAGTTGCTTCTATCCAGCAATAGTAATAGCCGAGTTCCCATGTGAGTGCGAAATGGCGCCCAACGTGAGGAAAATGAATTTTGTTTTCTTAGGAGGAGGATAACAGAAAATCCCCAGAACTTCATTGTGTATAGTTACCAATGAACCTTGAAGTTCAGAGAATGCAACTGCCGGCCGCGCCGCATTCGTATTTGGAAAGAACTTATCCTGCATGTCTGATATTCATGTCTGACATGATAAAATGGTCCAATGTAAAGTAGAATACGTAAATGAGAGCTTATTTCAGCTTTATAAAACTCAAACTCTCAAAGCATGTGTAAGCTAACTTAAACAGAAATAATTCATTACATTATTTCCTATATTTCATTTGAAAATTAATTCCAGCTCATATTAAAACTAAGAGTATGTATTTGTGATTGTCAGATACACAAAACAAATAACAAAAAGTCCTTTTTTCAATTTAAGCTTCATTTCATGTGCATCCCAAATAATTCCATTTTAGTCAATTTTTGCACATCCAAGCCAAGGAAATATTCAACTAATCCCTTCAATATGAAATATGAAGTGAATATTTCAACATAAGTAGCACTATAGCACACACAGGACTCAAAGGATTTAACTTTTGCATAAGCCATGAGAAGAGAAGTGCATTTATCGATACATTTGTACATTTTTTAAATCAAAATGTCCAAAAACTATATTTACAAAGCTTCTGCAACACATTTGAATTTATTTTTATTACATAATACATCAATAGTTTCAGTCAATGGTCCTGAGGAGGAGATAACTCGAAATACCCTATTGGAAGGAAAATTAGACGTTTGATTGTCGCTTACTGAACACATTCTCTATCCAGGAGCAATTACTTTGAGTAAAGAATTATTTGGGGTTAACTTATTTCGCAGAGGATGCCCATAGCAGGACAAACTAGAAAACAAGGGGTTTCTATTGCATCCATACAATAGTTTCTTTTGCTGATGGCACCCTCGAAACTTTGCAGAAAAAAGTAAGTTAAATTAAATAGAATGTCGGTCCTTTGTCAGGACTAAGCAAAGTTCCAATGCTTCTACCAAAAATATGTCGTTGGCGATGAACAACGTCCTTAACCGCAACAATAATACTATACCAATGTCTCTCAGGAATGCATATGGCTATTTGGTTTCAGTGAAAACACACATGATGTCCGCAAAAAGTAAGGACCTTTGTTTTGTGTGTAGATTTGTATTGAGTGTGAGAAAGAGAATAACGTTCCACTCCTAAATGAGAATTGGACATTTTACTCAAAGAATGAAGACTCTTTTTTGTTTTGCAATTTGTTGATTTCCTGCTTCTTCCGTGCTTTTAAACATAAAGAAACAACGAATCGCTGATGGAGCGTAAGATCACACGTCCTTTGGCTTTTTATGTTCTTTTACAATCGTGGAGAATTCAAACTTAAAATTGGAATTACTTTTATGAGAACCGTTTGAGCATAAGAAACGAACTGTGTTATATACATTTTACAAAACTAAAGATCCGGAAGAGAGCGGTAGCAGAGGACATTGTGGTTTGTTATATTTGTTGTCCTCCCTTGTATTGTTTTGATGGTTCTGATGCTGACTGCTTTTGCTGCCCTCGACCTTTTGAGGGAATGTAACTGGCCATGTTTGTTTTTGTTGATAAAGTTTTTTGTTTTGTTTTGGAAAAAATTATTCTCCTCTGTGGATAAAGTAGCTATATATTTCATTTGTTTTTCCGTATATTATGAGAAAAATAGATGTTTAGAAACGATTGGAGCTACAGATATTGAGGTTGGACTGAAAAGTAGTTGTGGATAGCATTATGAAGTTTTGTTTGTATTTTCATGCATTTGTATGTTAATTTTTATCTGGTACGAATTTTTGTTTGTAAAGAAGATGCCAGAAGTAATAGTGGGTAGAATTCACCCCAAGTAAGTCGTATGACTACAAAAGCACTATTACTACACCTCTGGTACCAGAGCAATTCCATGTAGATTTAAGTTCAAATAAATGGCGCCCAACGTGGGGCACACGGTGATTTCGTTAGTATAGCATAATATGCCACTGGAATTAGCAAGATACCACATCAATACTATGTGGTGTTAAAGTATGCTAAGGTGTTTTCGTTCCAGCTGCATCAAATAAATCTATTGTGGAATCTATAACTCGTAACAATAGCGCCCATCGTAGGTCACAATTTTTTATTTGAAAGCAATATTTATGTGTTTGAGTGGAATGCATTAAGACACTAGATATTGAAAGGTCCAAATTAGTGCAGCGTTCGCGAAAAATGATCACAAAATCATAACAAATAAAAGTGTGACTACAAATTAATTTTCTAAAGTGAAAATTAAAAGAAAGCATTCTAAGGCATTAAGCCATGTAATCACTATGTGTGTCACTATCGATTTTTCTGTATTAACGAAGTCACTCCTGGAACCTACGACAAAATGCCGCCAACTTAGGGTACAAAATTATTGTTTGTGTTACAAGAGGTACGAAAGCATGCTAATGCATTGAGAATTTTTCTCTGGCAACAAGCACAATAAGCTGCTTCCGACCTTCTAAAGAATTTTCTTACAGAGTTATGAATTCGATTAAAAGTCATATAAAGCATAAAAAATCGTTAAATCGTGTGACCACATGAGTGCTGCTGTAAGAATTTGCAAAAACCCACCAACCAAAACTTTGATTTTTCATAGCAAGAGGAATAGAGTATGACCCTGTAAGCACAAGTGTAATCATCGCGTTCCTTTTTAAAGGTCATCCGATTAGATCCAATCTAACAACAATGGCGCCCAACGTGAGACACGAAATTTTCATTTGCAGGGAAAGTTCTACCAGCCTAAGTGAACACAAGGAAATACTTAAATACATTAAGAATATCAATGGGGTCACATTCGACTAATGTGTTGCCAAATTTTAAGTTTGTGGAGCAAGAGGTACAAATAAGAGTAAATGTCGCAATAATGCATACAAATTCGTCATGATTGCCATAGAACCAGAACGGCATGAAATCATCGTAAAGAATATTTTTTTTCATTTTTGTACATAGCAGGAAGATTAAATGACAGTTGCAAGAAAGCACCCCAAATGATGCGGACGTTTCTATACTGCACCAAAGAAGTTTACCTCGGAACCTATGCAGTTCACAATAATGGCGTCCAACAAGGTGACAAAGTTTTCGTTCAAAACAAGCGGTAAGTACGAATACAAGTTGAAGGAAGAAAGCACCCAACTAAGTAGAAAATATCCCTTTAGCCACATATTCCTCAAAGCTGCTACTAATGTACAAAGGAAATCTTACGATGGCGCCCAACGTGGGGCACCAAAACTTTGTTTGCAATATGAGAGGTAAAAATTTGAATTGAGTTCCTAATGAAACACAAGCATAAGTAATGAATAACCTTAGAACCATACAATTATCCCTACCGTAAACCGCAAGAAACCACCCCAACATCCAACAAATGAAAATGAAAAGAAAGCAATCCAATTTGTTTACTGTTTGCTCGAGCCGACGTGCTATCGTCGTGAAAATCACAATAATGCAATCGAATCTGCCAGAAAAAGCAATCAACCTATATAGAAGAATACCGCTGTCTTTAGTAGCTTACATATATATATATATATATATAATATACCTACTCTAAAATTACATTGTCATAAAAAATCTTTTTTTATTCAAACTCCTAATGCGAGAACTTTATATAACATAACTTTTGACACTTCCAAGATTTTTCTCTAACTTCAATTATATTTTCCTTGTGCAAAAGTTTAAAAACTTTTTAAAAATAAATCACAAAAATTTTAATTTTCGTCAATCAGATTTTATTTGTCTAGAAAAGTACGTGAGGTGTGCAATTGTGCATGTCTTTCCAACGACAAAAGACACTCCAAAGCCCACTCAATTTTTGTTTGTTTCGTAAAAAGTTAAGCTACTCTAAGGGCGAACTTTAAGCTGCGTCTACATTAGGTTTCTCCCTTTAAGCGCTGTCACTTCTTTTAAGTGGTACTTTTATACATCGCTGCACACACGTAATGTTGATTTTTGCAGTTCCATTCCTTCATAACTGAATTTCTGAGGTATAAATGTGACCTGTGTGTGTGTGAGTATATGACTGGTTTTAGGCATTTAGTGGAAACTTCAACATTTTCATTTCCATCCCTCTCCCTCTCTCTCATTTTCTGTCAGATTGATACACTTTTGCTTTTGTTTTCGTATTTCATAAACGTCACACTTCACAAAAAAACTCACTAAGGTAAACTTTATTAAATTCATTAAATGAATAAGCAGTGGTGCGGCCAACAAAAGACAATTGCACTTTATATACCTTTAGTTTGGACCTAAATAGAAAATAATAATACAGGACTTTGCGGGTCTCACAGGCAGGATCAGAGCAGAAAGTTCAGACTTGTCATGTGATGCGTTTAGGTAGAATAACTTTTTCCAGTTACCATTTTTAAGCCCTCAAACTCAATGCCGTTTTTGAATTGGGGGACCTCTTACTGTCATCTTGACAATTTGGAGGAGTTTTGGTATGTCACATTTATCATCAGGAACTGTGCGATTTATCTCAGTCAAGAAAGACCGACAGATGAATATTCATATGCATGCGAAGCGAATGCAGCTTTGCCAAAAGGGTGTGCTTATCGAGCTGCAGAGAAGTGGAACACATAACTCGGACGAAGGACGGGTTTTTGAGGAGTGTATAGGGATAGGGATATATCTTGAGAACAATAGAATATGGCAGACGAAGATGAAATGAATTTATGAATACCGAATATTCAGAGATTCTTCATATTCAGAGTTCTTGCAAATGCTCGCACATTGTAGAATAAACACCGAATGGTGTTCCCTGGTAAATGCATTTGAATAAGTTTTACTTTAAATTTTTTAATATTATTTTTTCTCAGTTCTGAACAAAAGTTTTGTTTCATGATTAATGGGTTGGAATATCGTATACAATAGAAAAGATTGGATGTCTGAACACCGTTTTTGTTATTCTTTTCTATTCAGAAATAAAAGGCACTACTGGGTCACAGGAACTTCCTCTCTGGGGCAAGTTATAACTTCGTGTTAACGACTGGAAAATTCGTTTTTTTTTTTCGAGAAAAATGGAAACCAGATATTAATTTTTTAGAAACAACTTTTTCCAGTTTTTTTTAATTGCAGTATTAGTCAATTATAAGTCTTAGCAGAACTTTAAAGATATAATATTTCGTCAAAATCGGTGCAGTTGTTTGAAAGGTTATTGGTATTAAAATCGTACCGTTCTATACGGCTACCGTTAATAAGCATTTTTTGGGAAAAAAATTAGATGAAAGACAACTGCGGACTTTGTTACATTTAGATGAAATAAACCAAATTGACCGTTAAAAAATAGAAATCGATTGAAGAAACGCCGGTAGACGTCAAAGTTTCTTAAGACGCTTGGAAGAAGTACAGGTCAGAGGTAAACAGTAAGATATTTACTTATAGGTAAATGACAAATTGTAATGTCTAAATTTTGGGATCGAAAAGCTAAATTTCTGAAGACAGTCCGGTCGTCATTAGCATGATCTTTTGAATCGGAAATGTTGCGTCAGAGTGTATCGGTTCTGATACGTAGTGCAAAAATGTTTTTATTATCGTTCTTCGGCAGACGCGTTCAATCAAAACTTTTGGAAATTATAGTTACCGGCGGCGGCGCTAAGAATTTGGTAGAACTTTCTAAAAGTCGCCACACGAGCGGCAATGATAGGTTAGGCTAGGTTAGGTTAGGTTAGTGGGCTGGCGGTTGATCGTGTATCCGCCACACTTAGATCTAGATCCGTTGTGAATGTGATACCCTGAGGTGTAGAACTTCCATACTGAGTACCTGCAATGACAAATCAATGAATTATTCAGTCATCCAGAGGCATTTATGAACTTCTGATCCTGAAATGCTTGAGACTTGTTCTATAATGCCTGGAAAATGTATTTTCCGAGGTATTCTTTTCTAGGGCGGCAGAGATCTAGGCAGTGACAGAGAAAGTGTGGAGTGTTTTCGTGTATCTCCTCATCACCACATACTCGGCACAGTTCATCTGTACTTAGATTAATTTTTAATATATGATGGTATAAAAGTAGGTTATGCAAGGTCATAATACCATTGATTTTTTGTTTAGTTGTCAGATTCTATCTGTTCTTTGTTTATTAAAATCCTTCCAAATTTTCCTGGTTATGACACAGGAGTCAAGTAATATCCAGCTTTCGTTCATTATTATTCTGAGCACTTTGTACCATGGGCTGTTATAGATATGATATAGGCTGGGATTACGACCGTTGCGTCTTCTTGGCTAGGATCAAGTGATGATTCTAGGCTTGCCAGTTTATTAGCCTTTTCATTACCTGATATGCCATTGTTTCCAGGGACCCAACATAGCCTAATGTTATGCTGCGAGCCAAGAACGTTTTGCTCTTTGCGACAGAAAGTTACAAGCTTCGATTTTCAATGAAAAAAAAGTGATATCAGCTTGTGGTATTGCCAATATTGCATCATGTGCAGCAGCTGTTGTCACTGCCAGAACCTCGGCTAGAAAGACGCTGCTGTAATCAGGAAGTCTTGTTTGTCTTGCTTGTCCAAGGGTTTTTGAGTTGAATCCCGCATTCCCGCACCAACACCGATATCCATTTTCGAATCATCAGTACAAAAGGTAATTGTTGTTTCAGAGTATGGAAGTTCGTTTTTATTCCAGTCTTCCTTGCTAGGGAATGATATTTCAAATGGTCTACAAAAGTCTAACCGGGGTGTTGTGTAGTCTGTGCATACATTTTTGCCTTATATTTCTGGAGAATTTGAGCATGGCCTGTCAGGGTGGGCTTCCAACTACCAGTTTGACTAAGACGAATTGCACTATTTGCTGCTGATTTTTAAACAAAGAGATCAAGGGGTTAAAGGTTAATTAAAGCTTCCATTCCCGCTGTGGGAGTGGATTTCATAGCCCCAGTAGTGCCAACGCAGACCATTTTTTAAATCCTGGGTCATTGTTTAAAGGTTGATGATTTAGTCAAGAGCGTTATCGCTGTGTACACTATATACATTAGTATGATAATTTAAGGGCTAGGAACCCAGGTTTTACCGAATATTCTGTTGCAAGCCCAAAATGCTACCATTGCTTTATTAGATCTTTTTTTTGTGTTGAAGCTCCACAGCAGCTTCCTATCCATCAAGATCACTTCAAGGTATTTGGCATGATCAGAGACTGTCAGTGGAGTTCCTTCTAACCTTTTTGAAGAATGATGCAATAGATTGAAAGTTTGAGGCAGAAAGCATTCAACCTAATCGGAAACAAGTTTGATAAATGCTCTTTTCTAGGTACTCGGACATAGTTGAAGCAATATTTCGAATACCTTATATGTGTTTAAATTCACAAAAATGTTAACTGCTTTTGTGACTTTACAGCATTTCAAGTCACTATTCATTACACACTGCCACAATCTGAACAACAATCAGTGCTGTTTTTTTCTGTTTCCCCCGTTTCTTATATCAAAAGATACAGAAGTACATTCAAAATGAAAGAGAATGACAAACACCTGGAGAAATTGCACATATACAACAAAAATTCTGCAAAAAGCAGCTCACATATACGAAACGTCAAAATACATGCCCAAATTTCAACAGCGCTTATGTCTTGTCGAAAAAATGGATTTCTACGACATGTCGCCTGATTGGGCATGGATTTTTCAAACTCCATTTGTTGTTCTCATGGCATGTTCAAATTAAGAGCAGCGTTCATGCCCAGTGGAGCCAGTGTGTTTAAAATTAAAACAAAATTGGTGTTTTTGGGCAAAGTGGTTAAATTTTCCAAAGAACAATCTATTTGTTTTTATTTTATAAATACTATACAAAATTCTTGTTTGTCTACTTCTGGCATAATAAGGATTTTCAAAAACGAACAGGTCTTTCTTTCTTCTTTTCACCAATTTAACTCAAGAACTTTAAAAAAAAGCTTCACACAAACTAATTAGTTCTGTGACGTCTTTGAACCTTGACATCATAAAATACACAGAAAAAAACATATCATTTCTCATCTTAAGTCTCATCTTTTTAAAATAAGTCCAATTACGATAAAATGTTTCCATTATTATTATCTATCCTTGAGCTTGTAGGAACGACGACGGAGACAAAAAAAAAAAAAAAACTGAAACTACGCGATGAGGATGACGAAAACAACAGCAACAAGGATGTCTGTACTTAGGTGTATGATAACCCTGTTAAGTCAAATAAAAAATGTTAAAACAACACAGTTTCCATATTATTTCTTCTTCGCTCCACAAAATGCAATTTAATTTTACGAAAATGTTTTTACCCGAACAGGTTGTCATGTAACGGAAACGGAAATAGACGTTCGTTGCTTGTCTTTAGTCTATACTGCCTCTGAAATGGAAAGAGACACAAAAAAATAAAAAAAAAAAAATATCCTTGTTCAGCGCTCGAATCACTTTCAGTTAACAACCAAAAATCTTTTCAATTATTTCTTCCTTCTTGGGTAGGAGTGGGCCATAAAGTAACTTATGCAATCGCTTTTGAACCACTAAATTTGTGCAACTGTTTTTAAGTGATTTTAAAAAGGGGTAGATGGAGGTAGAGCTGGCGGTGGAAAAGACAGAGGTAAACAAAACAGACGACAAATTTAATCATTTCTAAACTTAGGATGTTTATTTTTAAGAAACAGGATGTTTCTATAGAAATACGATGGTATAGTATATGTAGTTCCTTACAATCGGGAATAGAGAATTCTCTGCAGCAGCAGCAGAATAGCATCTTTTCAACTATAAGTACTTTGTGTAAGCTTATTGAAATATTTTGGTAATTAAATTAGAAAATCTGTAAGACTCTTTAATGTTTTGGGTGCAATTTAATTATAACTGCAGGAGAGAAGCATGCTTTTAGGTGCGAAGTATGAAGTGTATTCTATAAATTACGATTTGTGTGCATACATGATACATCAATCCCATTGGGTTATCTTTAAGAACGTTGGAGGCGGAACAAAACAGCATGCGTTTGAAAAAAAAAAAAAAAACAAACAAACATAACATCTCTACCTGTGTCGTCAGTGGTCATAAGCGGTGGAATGCGTAGTGCATACGACTTCGAAGGTTGAGCAAATCTGATAATGCGTGGGTTTGGAACTCATGATGGGCATGTGAAAAGTTTTTCATAATAAAATTCGATTAAAGCTCGGCACCATTAATAAGGAGACTGATGGGAGGAATCGGCACTTCTTGAAATAGCTATATCTCCAGCCAAAAATAAAAACGAATAATAGAATTCGTAAAAACGAATAAACAAAATTCATTTAAAAATTGGTGGTAGCACCTTTAAGTTGTTGTTGTTGTTCAAACATTCAATGAAAACTGACGGAATAAAGAATGGTAAAGTCATTGACGTATTAGGTATGGACCGCCAGTAGCCAACTTAATAACTAGGGGCGCCATCAACTACTAGCAGATAATCTGCGTAGCAGCGATATGATTTCTTTAATTAATTATTTACTATTGAAATATTTTGGTGGAAATTATTATCAAACTACTTTAATTTTACAAAACACATCCACTCCTTATGCCATGAGTTACTTACAGATGAATATATTAAATATTTCATTTAAATTCTAACGGCGAAATTAGTACACGTATTTAACACTTAAAGATGATGGCGTTTTTAGACTGTTTTTAGCTGGAACAACTTTTCTTGGCTGTTTGTATGAAAATTTCAACCGACTGGCTGTCTATATCTAGTACGTCAATGGGTCAAGTAATAAAAAACTGACATTCTAGTACGAATAGTACAATATAACAACAATAATAACGTTTGTTTTAATTATACTTCTGGAATGCATACATCGAAATATTGGCATCTGGAAAAAAGATGACGAAATCATTACCAGAATCTTGTACCCTTTTCTGTAAATTTATGTCACAGATTAAATTAACAATAAAGGAATGATTTCTCGCTCAAAGCGACTTCTTCATCCCATACGATGAGCAAAAGTTGTTAGTTATTGTCTCTGCTATTGAAGGTACAGCGTCAGCTGTCAAATGGGGTCTATCGATGAGTTCGTTTAGATGAGAACTGTCAAATCGTCTGATATTTCATTCCAAGACTTTTAAAATCATCATTCCAGTGATAAGAACCTTCTTCGGAATAGCTGCCAGATACTTAAAAAGCACTCTTCTTTTCTGTGTTTGCTTCTAGACTTCTAGAAGGTCTTTTGTACAGTCAGTAGGGAGGACTAAAGATTTTTGGGGTAAGTCGAAATTTTCCATTCTATTGCACAGGATCTTACTTAGGTTATATAGATTTCATAGAATTTTTTTTGGTTTGTCAGGTCGCCTTCAAAACTTTTTTACCGGGGCGAAACCGCATAAGGTTGTAGTTGATAGTTGACAACCAAAATCATAATTATGGTTTCTTGTAAGGTATGATTACCGAAACAAAAATCTCTTTTTTTGTGATAATTTCAAGCAAGACCTATTAAGGTAATGACAATCAACAAATAATTTGAAGCGATTGCTTTATACATAAAGCCATGAAAAGTTGATAATCAAAACGACAATCAACAAAGGGACAGTCAATTTCCTAGCCGTCAGTCTGTCAGTTTGTGTTTACAGACACCGATTTTATAGTTTTAAAAAAATAAACAATAAAAAGACTAAAAACAGCCAAATTAAATATTATTAAGTGGAGTGTATATGAATAAAATTCAATTTTAAAGGTTTTGTGGCCTTAACTCCAAGTTTTGCTTTTCGCCCTAGTTTGATGGTGGGCTTTTTTTTTAAACTATTAACTTCGCTTGGCCACGAGCATAACATCTTAATTCTAATGTCTAACTTTAATCAAAGTTCTTTAGAAAAATAAAATAAAATTCACAGTGAGTTTCCTCTGTAAATTTTATATAGCAGTCGGTAATCATCGACAATTATTGCGTACTAAAGA
The DNA here is from genome assembly GCA_951217065.1 of Baccha elongata. NCBI lineage: Eukaryota > Metazoa > Arthropoda > Insecta > Diptera > Syrphidae > Baccha > Baccha elongata. The sequence goes on from OX578272.1 coordinate 244,252,511, forward strand.
AGGTTTGATGTCATCTAGCTGATGAGCCCACCATCAAACTAGGGCGACACCGATTTTCTTCAAACATGGTACTTGGTACTTGTCATATAAGCGTCAGATAATTCAATTTTTCTCGAAAAATTAAGATCGAAATTGATCAAATTTACTATGAGTGATATGTTGGAAAAACTATTTGGCAACCATAGCTTTGTACACTCAGATAGGTTTTAGCTCCCACAGGAGCAAGTCCGTTCGACCCCTATTGTGTATTTTATTTTTAGAAACTTGGCTGTGTGTTTATGTCCTTCAACTTTTGACTTATATATTTTAAATAAAATCGGTTTGTCCTATTGGTTTTCATTCTTCTTTGCCAATTGTATAACTTTCTAGCTTTCAACGTCCTTGTTCACTCCTCCTATCTTGGCACACAAAAGTATTCTTTTTTTTTATTTATATGTTTTCCATTGGGAAATAGGGAGACGATTGTGGCGCCTCGAAGACGGGGCCATTAACAGTATGGCAACTGATTTTCGCTTCTATGAACAGACAACAGAATGTGGTCTGTGGAAGGCGGAATCGATGTATTAAGGGGTGATTCGACTGAAATGACTATGATAGTTGTGGAATAGTTACGAAAGGCATTTAAGGATAAGACTTGGATTGAAATGCCCCCCCAGGACCTTTGTATACTATATACCTACTGATGTCTACGGAATATCTTAGAAATTCTTATCCCGTTGTGCTTGGTGTTGTCATAGTCATCTTGTTTCTTGTGCTAAAGTTGCTTTTTGATCCTTGCTGTATATAAAGGAGTATCTACTGAAGCTATACTGAAAGGAGCATTCCTGCATATTTCAAATGTGTAGTTATGTAGGGTGACATCATTGGATTGCATTTATAATTTAAAAGTCACATTCTTCGTGCACCCGAGAAGGACATCCTCTTCGTCTTGTTGCTTTTCCAAGAAGACACCATAAGGAAGAGTTCTATATAGATTTTCATCATTGTCGTCATCTACAATGTTAGTTTAACTCCTCTTTTACCATGAAGGTGATTATCATTGACATTTTTATTGCTCTATAGGTATAGTGGTGTTGATTAGTTACAGAATTTCAACTGAAATGGTATTCTATGCGGAAATTTATCTTTGCTGAGTTATAAAATTGATTTATATTAATTTGAGTTTGGTAATTTCTTCCCGCACTGAGTTAATCTGGGTGAGGTTTTATGTTTGTTTACAAAGCGATTTAAAGAGCCATCAAAAGGGCAGACAAGTCTTTAACAGATTAACTGATGAAAAAGAGAAATACTCCCGCATAGAACTTGAAATTGATAAGAAGGCATTTTCAGACTTTGTGGCACGGTGGTAAATATTTTATAGGAAACACTTTGTGCCAGAGAGTAGGTATATCTAGTTGAATTCAGATTTATTGGTTTTAATGGAAATTCCTTGGAGGCCTCTTTTGGGTTATTATCAAAAATTATATTCTGCTAAAGGATTGAATTTATTGTGACTATTTAATTTAATGGATCGTTTAAGTTCAGCACAGAAGGAAGAAAGGTATTTTGACTAAGAAAAGTGAGATAAAGCTTTTGAACGTGATATGCATATCTTTTGTTTTAGTCGTTGAGGCATCGTTGGATTCGATTGAAATAATTAAATATATGGTTAATGAAATTTAAGAACCACCATTTGTTTTAACATTATTTATTTTTGGAGGGATGCGAAACGTTGTCATTTAAAAGGTTTACCGAGACGCTTTTGATTTCGCTAGGTATTCAGACAATGAGTAACTCTCTTTTTAATTTAGCATTATTTTGGTGGGCAACATAATGATGCATAGACTTTAAGGCCGCCTATGATAGAATAGCCAAGGTAGAACTTTACAAATCCATGAGAGAATTCGGCATCCCAAATAAATTGACACGACTATGTAGGTTGACCATGACCAACGTAACAAGCCAAGTAAAAATAGCCTGATTGCTATCCAGACCAATCAAAAAACTCCGACAAGGGGATGGTTTGGCCTGCCTCCTCTTCAACCTGGCGTTGGAGAAAGCAATCCGTGACTCTGGCACGGCAACAAGAGGGACCATCGTCAACGGGGCCAGTCAGATACTGGCTTACGCAGACGACATCGACATCATCAGAAGAACCGAGCAAGCTGTACACGTTTCCTTCATCCAGATCGAGCAGGCGGCACAAAATCTGGGGCCGCACATTAGTGAAGGTAAAACAAAGTACATGGTGGCGTTGAATGCGAGAGGAACAGTTGGTCAAACAATCAAGGTAGCGGAGCACGAATTTGAAGTGGTGCAATTCTTTAAATACCTTGGGTCAATAGTAGCAGCCGATAACAATATAGAAGAAGAAATACGCGGGTGGCTTCTCAAATCCAACAGAGCCTACTACAGTCTGTCAAAGCTCTTCAAATCCAGAAATCTCACCATTACTTCAAAACTACTGCTGTACAGGAGCATGGTCCTGCCAGTACTCACATATGGATCCGAGACTTGGGGGCTTAGCAAAAGGCACTCCGACCTCTTAGCCGCGTTCGAGAGAAAAGTCTTAAGGAGAATTGTTGGCCCCATATGTGAGGAAGGACGATTCCGGAGACGGTACAATCATGAATTGTACGCAATCTACCTTGAAGCAGATATCGTGACAAAAATTAAGCTCGGTAGACTCCGGTGGGCAGGGCACCTAGCTCTCATGATCGAAGAGGAACCTGCTCGGAAAGTTCTCTGTAGTACATTCTATGGCAGACGACAGCGTGGTAGACCATACTTGCGCTGGAGAGATGGCGTAGACCAGGACGTCCGGAGCCTTGGGGTGCAAAACTGGATGGCGCCGGCTCGAGACCGGGATAGGTGGAGATACTTGTTGAAGTAGGCCAGGACCGGACCCCGGTTGTCGAGCCGATGATGATTATGATGATGAACATAATGATGCATTCAAGCAAATGAGGCTAGTGATAGTTGAGGGTAAAACGAAGTATTTGTTAATATCAAGGAACACTTACCTCCAAAGGAGGTATTATAAGACTTTATTTACCTGCTGTATAGCTTGCAAAACGAAGGATCAACATAAAGGATCACCATTATAATAAATGTTGAAAAAGAAAATAAAAAAAAAACCTTCAATTGATTTTTGGTCCAGTATGTGTGGATAGGATGACATATTCTAGACAGAAGAATATGCTTCTCAGAAAACTTATAAAACTGGAAGTGGTTAGCCTGAATAAGGACTGACGGAGACGGAACGTTGGATGAGGCAATACAAGTTTTCATTATTTTAAGCGCATGATTTATGAGACTATGAATTAAAAAACGTTACACACTGGCTCCACTGGGCATGCAGCTGTCCAACATCACAACCACAATCTGAACAACAATCAGTGCTGTTTTTTTCTGTGGGCAAATTATGTCATGTCGTTTCATTTCATTCTTCAACAACTAAAAAAAAAACATGCGTCCCTTTCCCCCATTTCTTCTTTCAAAAGATACAGAAGTACATTCAAAATGAAAGAGAATGACAAACACCTGAAGAAATTGCTTATAGCTATACAACAAAAATTCTGCAAAAACCAGCTCACATATACGAAACGTCAAAATTCATGCCCAAATTTTCAACAGCGCTTATGTTTTGTCAAAAAAATGCATTTCTACGACATGTCGCCTGATTGGGCATGGATTTTTCAAACTCCATTGGTTGTTCTCGTGGCGTGTTCAAAATTAGAGCAGCGTTCATGCCCAGTGGAGCCATGTGTGTTAAGCAATAGCTATGTTTTTGCTTGCTTCACAAACTCTTTATAAAATTTAATAATTAAAAAAAACCAAACAGAGCTTGTGAATTGACAAAAACTGCAATCGCAAGGCCTTATGAATTCTCGAACTAAATTATTAAAAATATGGTGACTAGATGGAAAAAGTGAATTGAAAAATATTAAATGAAATGAATGTTATTTAATTCATTTAATTATTATCTACTTTAAATTTCAAAAGGATTGATGTTTTCATTATTAGACTTGTTTCTGTGTGAAACAGAAGCAAAAAATAATACGGCTATGTTCACTTTTAACACATTTTTAGTTTTAAAAATAATGATGTGCAGATGGCGTTGCTTATGATATGGAGAAAAATATGCTTTTCCAGAAACAAGCATCAATATTACCCGCTAAAAATTTAACCGGAAAGGTTAAATTTAAAAATTCAGTAATCACTGAACCGATAAAGTTTGATAAAGAAAATGTTAAAATAGGTCGTGAGTACTATACCTACTACCTTTGGACATATATGTTTGATTAAAAAACGACCCCAAAGATATGCACTTCCGGAATTAAAAAAAAACAAAACAGGGCATACAAAAATAATTATTTTAAATATTGGTAGACAGACACATTTTAAAGTGCCAAAAAGAATTCAGTTTCAAACACTGCCCATAGCAGTGCGACCAGTATTAATAGACGAATATTTTTCTTCAACTCACTTGCAGCGCCATCTGTACTGCAACAGTTAAATCATTCATATCAACTTTATGTTTACTTCTAATTACCTACTGACTTATACACATTTTTGGTTTTTGTTGGGATTAAGATGTAAAATTTTACTGAGCTGGCTAATCACTTTACGCCGAAACACGGCTATTATTTGCTAAGAAAAGAATTGAAATTATTTCAAAGATCTTATACCTCGGACCGTACCCTGAACTGATATTAGATCGGTCAGATTTGTTTTAAGAAACTCACTTAAATTGAACTATTATCAGTAGTCCTCACTTATACTCAACTCAAATTGCCAAATATTAGAGAAAAAGATCAGGAAGAGGGAACATCATACTTTTCCGTACCCTTCCACCTTCGGCACGTTAGTATTATAGGTGCTGTTAGCATTGTATATAAATTTTTATAGTACAATCATGGAGCAGCGCCATCTAAAGATACTTGTGTTCTCACATTTGGAGGTTCTTACATTTACTAAGTGTCTATTCTGTTACCCTAACAATAGTCGTCAACAAAACAAATTAACAATATTTAATGTATTTTATTGGCTCCAAAATCCAAACTTCCTTGACAAGAGTCGTAAACAAAACAAAAATCATATATGTTTACGACTGTTGTCAGGATAGCAGAATAGACAAATAGTAAATGCACGAACCTAAAAATGTGTTATTCACAAGTTTCTTAAGATGGCCGGGCGTTGATTATTCAGCATGAAAATACTATAGAAATGTGTATACAATGCTGTTAGTATTTAAACTTCTAAAATAGCGTGCAAAATTTTCCGAAAAAATAGTTTTGCTATTTGCTCACGCCCTCTACAACACATTTTTTGACAGAATCGTATACATTTTTCGCATAAACGCTTATGCCATACAAATTCATCAATACACATAAACTTCAAATGTAAAATTTCCTATAAAAACCGTTATTTATAAAATTGACGGCAATCTTAACCTCTTTTTCTACTTCAGTAAACTAACTGTATACCATCAAAACATTGGAACTCTTTTATATGATGGCAGCATGCATCCATAAAATAAAATTGCCAAAATAAATTGCAAAAACGCTCCAAAACCTACATTCCTCCCCCCCCCCACCATTAAACCACTTAAAATTAGTTCACAACAATTTAAATAAATTGCACACTCATCACTCAGCAGTCATTGATGCGGTGGTGATGGTGACTTCACAAGTGCTCTTCCTCCATCCATCTGTTTTCCAACAACATCGGCAGCTCTATTCACGAGGAATTGCTATTTGCCAAGAGATTTGCACTTGAACCAGCCCTACAACTTTGCTGCCGGTTCAAATGACGACAATTTCCCTGATGCCAATATAACTTAGTGGCGCCGTCTAGACGTCAAGTATGGGGGACACAAATACAACCCACATCCACCATCACCCCATCATCTCCCATCTTTGTTGGGTGTAAAAAAATGTTAGAAAATGGGAGGGGAGTCTTCGACGAATAAAGGTCGTGGATTAAATTTCCTAAGCTTTATAGAGGGACAAGGACTCCAATAATATTGCAAACATACACAAGAAGCATGATTGTATTCTATCTTCATCATAACACATTCGTTGTTTGTGGATGCAGTCAGAACAGCAGCAAGCAGCAAAAGGATTAGTCGCTGGAAAATAAAATCGCACAGTCAAGCCGAGAGAATGACAGAATAGCACTATAAATCTAATACAAGGAGAACCTCATGAAAAAAAATTAACAATTGATCCTGGCTTGGGATCCATTGAAATTGAAAAGAAAGGAAAAAAACAAGGACACACTCGTTTTTCGTTTCCAATGCTAGAAGGCAATATTTGCTTTCGAACCCCAACTTCCTTAGAACTTTACCAACTGCGAATTCTATTATCCTGAAACAGGATATTATGTTTTTCAATGGCTTCCTTGTGCTAACAGCAATTGTTAGTTCTGTTCTTTCCCACCCATACACTATACATACAATCATTTATTGAGTGAGAGAAGAGATACAAATTCTATCCAAGTACTGTTTTGTAGATGTTGTTGTTTCATTTCATCCTGTGCTCTTTTCAATATACATTAATGACAAGTTGACCTATATTTTGAAAATCCTCTCGACTTTTAATATGCTCCTTCTGATCTTATACTCGTATTGTGAAAGGATTTATTTCTTCTTGTTTGAATTTGAACATCCTTCGTGTTCGTCATCTTTTATTAAGTCCAAGGCAACAACTAATTGAAATTAAATTCCCTTACAATTTTTTTTTTGTAAATAATATTATTAGAAGCCTTGGGGAGCTGTATGGTTATCAGGACGACAACGTTGTGCGGTTTATATAGAAAAGGAGTAATGAAAGAGAGAGTGAATCCTGATTATTGTAATGACATTATGCCTTTAATCCTGTTGACCTTAATTGTGATGGAAATGAATAGCATGGCGTATAAAATTACTGAAACGAGTGCAACAAGAATTAGATGGTTATAAATTCATAACAACAATTGATGCTAATGAAAAAAGAAATTACGACGATGCTACAAGAGATGATGGCTGGTAAAGGACACCCGCCGTCACAGAGATTGAAATTGATGAACGTTTGGATTATAAGAATGAAATATTGATTAAAAGTCTGTAAGTAATTCTGTAAACAGAAACAAGAAGTCTGAAGTGGGTGGCTTATATACAACAAGTAGAGCTGTTGGCGGATGATCATCGACATTATTTGACTATCTACAACAAATGTAAGATTTTAAGGTTGGTCACATCCCTTAATTGTGAAAACAATACGGTTAAGCTCTCATTGAGTAGTTTATAAATACAGTAAGGTTCTTTGCAACTGGTATAAAAAACAAAACATAGCCGGATTCACCTCGGAATACCCCACTAAAGTCAATGGTTTACAATTGTACATCAGGTGCGCATATACGAAGTCGTTTTTTATTCATTATAGTTTTTGCTGACGATGTACCCATCAATAGCGAGATCTGCTCCAACAGACAGTTTGGGTATTGGGTTGAATTTTTGCATGTTAAATAGGTAACTTTATGTTATTACTGTGAAATGAAGCGATCTTTTATGGCAGCGTAAGTTCTCGTCATCCCTCAAACTGGTGGCTGTTGGATAGAGGAAAACACTGGGCACATATAGAATTATAGAATACCAGAATTCAAGGTGAAAATAAAAAAAAAAAAAATACTCAAATGAAAGCACCAAAAATGTTGGCGAAAAAAGCTAACGAAAGACATAGAATTGTTTTATCAAAGCAGAATAACATGCTTTTGCTTAATCCGTTGCTCTGTCCTCTTCAAACAACATGTCACCTAAGTTTTTTTTGTTTAAGTCGTGAAACGCAAAGAAAACAAAATTGTTGGCGATAAATCACTTCTATACGAAGACTTGTTATTACAATGCAAAAGGCCCCACGTTGGGCGCCAACACAGAACGAAAAACCAAACAATAATCTTGGTTGTTTTTGCGTAAACCAAGCACCCCAACTAACAATTTTACTTGTGTAAGGTCCAATTTCAAAAAATTAGTAAGCTATTATTTCTTTAGTGTTGTTATAAGGCTTATTTAAAGATGTTAACTGTTTTTTATTCAATTTTTTAAATAATAGCTTTCTTAAAGCATTTGGCAGAAAATACTCGCTAGCCATACGGATGAACGTTACAATCTTTTTTCATAAGGTCGCTGTAAGGTTTGTCAAAGTTAGTCAGACAAAATATATGCACCGTGATTGATTCAAACAAGCTTTATGGTCATTTTTATGAAAAAATGGTACAAAAATGATCACGCATGCTTTTTTGAATCCATCACGGTGCATAGTTGACGCAAAAATTACCAAGTTTTTCTTTGGGTGAATTATTGCATTTTTTCTACGCGCGTATGAGAAATCGGTTAGGATGCGGATATCAATCTATGATGTATGAAAGAATGAAATAAGCTAACGAAAAACATAAAATTGTTTGATCAAAGCAGCCATCCATGCTTTTGCGTAATCCGTTGCTCTGTCCTCTTCAAACTAAGTTTTTTTTAAGTCGTGAAACGCGAAAAAAACAAAACTGTTGGAGATAAATCACTCATATACGAAGACTTGTTATTACAATGCAAAAGGCCCCACGTTTGGCGCCAACACAGAATGAAAAATAACCAATAATCTTGGTTGTTTTTGTGTCAACCAAGCACCGTGATTGATTCAAACAGGCTTCGTGGTCATTTTTATGAAAAAATGATACAAAAATGATCACGCTGCTTGTTTGAATCAATCACGGTGCATAGTTGACGCAAAAATTACCAAGTTTTTCTTTGGGTGAATTATTGCATTTTTTCTACGCTCGTATGAGAAATCAGTTAGGATGCGGATATCAATCTGTGATGTATGAAAGAATGAAAGAAGCTAACGAAAAACATAAAATTGTTTGATCAAAGCAGCCATCCATGCTTTGGCGTAATCCGTTGATCTGTGCTCTTCAAACTAAGTTTTTTTTTAAGTCGTGAAACGCGAAAAAAACAAAACTGTTGGAGATAAATCACTCATATACGAAGACTTGTTATTACAATGTAAAAGGCCCCACGTTGGGCGCCAACACAGAATAAAAAACAACCAATAATCTTGGTTATTTTTGCGTCAACCAAGCACCGTGATTGATTCAAACAAGCTTCGTGGTCATTTTTATGAAAAAATGATACAAAAATGATCACGCATGTTTGTTTGAATCAATCACGGTACATAGTTGACGCAAAAATTACCAAGTTTTTCTTTGGGTGAATTATTGCATTTTTTCTACACGCGTATGAGAAATTGGCTTGGATGCTGGTATCAATTTATGATTTATGAAAGAATGAAAGAAGCTAACGAAAAACATAAATGTTTTTTATCAAAGCAGCCGTCCATGCTTTTGCGTAATCCGTTGCTCTGTCCTCGTCAAACAACATGTCCACTAAGTTTTTTTTTTAAGTCGTGAAACGCGAAGAAAACAAAACTGTTGGTGATAAATCACTCATATACAAACAGTTGTTATTACAATCAAAAAGCCCCACGTTGGGCGCCAATTATTGTATTTTTTCTACGCGCTTTCGAGAAATCGGCTAGCATGCGAATATCAATTTTCATTCCTTTATTTCAATTTTAAAAAATTCTTAGAAGTAACCTGTGAACTTGTTCAAATTCATAAATCTAACAGAATTAGACCAATTGTTTTTAAAACAATGCAGAAAAAAGAGGAAAATTATCGATTAAATAAGATGACCCGAATCTGAGATTATGAAGAGGACGAAAATGATTGAATAACCTTTTGATTAACATAATACCTTACTACCTACGTTCCTGAATAATAAATGCAATCTATTTTAGATTTAAGCTTGTCAAGCCCTTCTCTAAGTCTATCATTACGGTCATACATTGTAACAAATCAATTATTTCACAAGTCCCTTGAGGGGAAAACTACCCAGCCTTCTTTTTTTCGAACGAAAATAAATTTAAATCAATTTGACTTCTTTTCATTTCGTAACGAGAACATAGGATTACACTTAGGTACGCCTTTTTCACCAATAAACATCTATACTTCAAACGAACAACAACCCAATTTTTTGCTTTTGTTTGGCATAGATAGACCGCATTTATATCCATTTTCTCAAGGATTTTTGTGGGAAAATATTATTCTGTTATTTTTTTTTTTCTTGAGGTTGATTTTTTTTTTTATATTGCTCTCTCTAAATTCGTTACATCACAACAATAGCATTAGGGCGAGTCCTTGAAGATATTTATTAACTTTTATAACGAAGATGAAGTCCTTGGATATAAGTAATTTCCATGACAAGAGAAAAGGATGATAAAGAAGGCCACTTTGTGAACGCGCTGTCATTAACTGTTAAAGCTCTGTCGTGTAAATTTATATTTTATTTTAATGAAAAGGAAATCAAGTGTTCACTCCACACTCGACGCGTTTCTTCATTCAGTTGCACTGCGAATCTATATAGTTCTGACAGTTAGAAAGTATCGTTCAATTGGAAAGAGCTTCAGCATTGTTCTTTTTCTTCCTTCAAAATTGTTGTTGGTTTTAAGCACAGACTTCAAGTCATCGTCATTGTGACAGCTGAAGTGGCCTCCTGCTTCAGTATTTATTGGATATTAAAATTTGAACGAACTCTTTGCCCAAGGACGACTAAAAGGATAAAGTTTTATAAGAAACTTTTGCTTTGGGTTACGTTCCATTGGAAAGTTTTGAATTTTCTAAAGTTATTTTTTTTTCTGTGTTTGTGTTATGAATGTTTTCGTCTTCACTCAGTTTTTGATCGCGTGGACATTGCCACCACTAGTTTTCTCATCCTTTAAAACTTTGGCTAGTTGTTGTTGGTGTTTGGTTATAAAATAAAATCTTGTTTACTATGCTGGTTATGGGAGAAAAGGTTCTGATAATAACGAAAGAAACCATAGAGAAAAGTTCAACATAGAAGAGTATAAGAATAAGAAAACGAAAAAGAACTACCTATCAAACGAGATAGGAGATAAGTTTTTACACGATTTTCTCGATGTATAAGTTCTTATTTTTGTTCATATCCTCTTTACATTGTTCGTCCTGCAGAAAACGCAATTTGTGAAGTTTATTTTTGTTTTTCAGTTTTTTTCTTTTTGTTTGCATTAAGTTTTTTCTTTATTGTGAGTTCTGTTATAATTTTTTTTTCATATTTAAGGAATTCGATTTAATCGATTCCAAATAACTTGATAATGATTTCTATAGAAATACTTTTATTCAATTGATCAATTGAATTCAATTATGTTCAATTAGTGAGGATTACTTATAATTTTACAAATTTTGAAATTTACTGAAGTAAAATGTAACAATAGATTTACAAATTCAGTTGGAATGAGATTTCCACTTCTATTCAATTATCGGGTTTTAACTTTTCTAATTTATGGTATGTTGGGATAGTTGTTAAGCTTTCAAGGAAATAAGATACATTTACTGATTATTGTCCAGATACGATTCAAAACAAGTTTTATAAGGGTTGAATATACTACTCTATAAACTTGGCTGAAATAACCCACCATCAGTAACTAGATATTAGTTTGAAAGTTTTTTTTATCTAAATGTTCGGTGACCTAAAGTTGTAAATAAGTAGTTTAATTCTTTTAGAAAAAATATTAAGGTTGATCATTATTTTTATTCTATTTTCTTAGGCCGTGTGCGAACAGCGTTAAAATTTTATCCTCTGGCTAATTTTTGACGTTTGAGTTGAGGTGAATAAATGTTTAGCTTTTTGGTGTGCGAACTAGATTAAATGGGATTTTTTAACGCAAGCCTTTTTTTAAATTTCCCCACAAGAATTAAAAAAAATTCCCTTTCTTATTAGGTACTTTGCTACGGAGAAATGAATAGGTAAGATTGTTTTGTCAATTTATAAAAAAAGTCTGCAACTCAAACAATCGGCGCACGTTTAAATTTTTGATATGTTGTATAGGATGTTTGGCTGATGTAAAAATACAATTTCCACAACCACAACCTTTCGCCCTTTTTTGCTTATTTCGACTATAATTTCTTTCTGTTACATTTTATCGAAAAAAAAACTAGTAACAAAACTTGTAGAAAACAAAATTTTCTACAAGTGTGATATAGAACGTTTATTTGTAAGATCTATGATTCATCTAAAATCCAAATGAAGTGGCTCTATTTGTTTTGCGTTAAGTAATTAGTTTTTTTTTCGATAAAATGTACCAGAAAGAAGTTATAGTCGGAATTAGCCGATTTTGTTCAGTTTTTTCCTGATAGCAAAGGGGGCTGAGGGGGTGAGGAAATTGTTTTTTTTATCACCAAACATCCTATGCAACATATCAAAAATTTAGAACTACCCGACCTTTTGTAGGTTAAATTCTCTTTATTTGTTGTTCTATAAAATTCCCTACAAAAAAAATTAAAAACGCAAATTTGAAATTTCTAAACCAATTTATTAAAGATTTGCAATTTCATAATTGTGGCTGTTCTAAATTGTGTTTTGTTAAATAAATATAATAGAACTACTCTGTAAAATAATTAAAATTATAGGAAGTTTTAACACGGTACAGAACACTGGTTTGGCAGTTGAACTTCAAAAAAAAAAAAAAAAACAACAAATTTGTTTCACAATAAATAGAAATGTAAAAAAAGTATTATCGGTTAATTTAGGTAACGCGTTCATAACACAGTTTAATTGAGCCGAATTCACAAAAACACAAGGGGGATATTTGACGTCAACATAAAAACAAACGAAAATAAATACAAATGAGATGAATCCAACAAAACACACGTCACACTGGTTTTTGGCAGCTGAACTTCCAAAATAAAAATAAAAAATCTGTTTCACAGAACAGAATAGTAAAAAATTGTTTAATTATTATTAGTTCGTTAAATATTAGAGTTATATAAAACACATTTCACCAAAACACAAACGAAAAATTCGATAATAGTCGAACAAACGGAAATAAATGCAAATGAAAGCAATGCAACAATCAAAACAAACACATTACGCCTACTGTCTCTCTCACTCCTTCATAAGCATAGAAAATTATCCATACTGTCTCTGGAGCAGGCTAAATTTTTGGAGTTTATATTCACCACACTAGTGTCATAATTTAGCCAATGGATACAATTTTAACGCGTTCGCACACGGCCTTAAAGTTAAAAAAAAAAGTTTTTAAAATCAAGAATAATTTCAAATGAAAAAATTAAGCCTTTTTGTTTAAAATTAAGCCTTAGAGCCTCAGCCAATGAAATTATGCCTAAAAGGCCTAATTATGTCTTAGTTGGCATCACTGCTCTTGAATGTTGTTTAACTTAATTGATTGAAGTATTTTAATTTCGCACTGGCAAAGACACGAAATTAATGCCCAACTCTTCATTATCCTCCATCAATTCTTTCATTTACAGGTTAAGTGCATAAAAACAGCTTCTGATTTTTTGATTAATATCAGGACTGTTCTAATACACAGTACTTCATCCTTTTCATTATTGTTTTTATATTGCACACTGGTCCTTCGTTAAGCAAATCAATTTCCTTTCGCTCCAAAAACGTTCAGTACATTTTATCTTGTTTCTGTTTTCTCATCCTAATAAGAAACTGACTTTGCAAAACAAAGGAACTGCAATATCCTTGTAGATTATCTACTTAAACGCTTAAGTGAAATTACTTCTTCTGCACTTCTTTCGGTTTCTTCATCTTACCAAGTCTGTGAGAGACGAAAAGTGAGGAAAACAGAGATAAAAAAACACAAGAAGTGAAATGAAACTCATTTCATGGAGTGGTGAAACGAACTCCTAACTTTCTAAGTGTGCCTCTGGCAGGACTAAATTACTTTTAATAATTTTTCCTTGGAGGCATGTGTACCTTCGGAGTGTGCAGTGAGTGCATTGGTGTTCTCATTCATTTTGCACTTGCAGGAGGATTAATGGTGGCCCACCATTAACACACGAGTTTAACAACTACGCTTTCGGCGGCGTCATCAGTGCCTCTTCATTATAAAGGAACAGGCTTTGGTAGATGTTAACCTTCTTTTTTTGCTGCCTCTTATATCCCTTCCTACGCTTTTTTATTTTCTCGGTACACTTGTCCTAGTTAAGAAAGTTAGATGCAGTTTGAAGGACTTTTAATAAGTCAAGTGCAGCGGAATGAAATGCATTTCAGTCCTTTGTCAGCTCTCTACCGTTTTTTTTTTTTTGGTATTTATCTCTTTTGCATCTTAAAATGAACTAAAACTCACGCCTTGGACAAAGGAACATGAAATAATTATATTGCGGTTTAGGTGTTATTGTCCTTTCAGGCGGAAAGAATATTAACATCAATTTTCTGTAAGAATTTCCACTAATTTAACAAAGTGAAGTGGATTCACTTTTACTTACATAGCTAATTACAAAATGCGGCGTAAATTTTTTTTTCTTTGAAAATAAAGAAATAGCTTGCAGGGTTACCATCAGATTTTATTTCAAATGCAAAAATTGAATGATTCAAATATATTTTTGTAGCTTTGGTGATGAATTAATAAAAAATAAGTAAGAACAGAAATTTAAATATTATTTCTCCAGTTATAGTTACTTCTATACTATGGTCCTTCTGGCATATTGTCAAATATTTTATCAGCTAAAGAAATTATGACCCCTAAAATAAAAGTTGACGGATTACCAATTACCATATTAAGCGATGTTATATCATACTATAAAAGTATAAATCATGATTAAATTTCAACTTTATCTTAAACAACAAGAAAATTTAAATCACTTTAAAGATTCGTTAGCAAGTAGGTAACTTCTTTAATAGTCGAACGTTTTAAACGCAAATACTTTTTCTTTTTATTATCTGAATAAGGAATAAGGTTGTGGGTTGAGATATTCTGACTGAGTTAATTGGAATTGAAGAAGATTTCTTTTTATTTTCCAAAGACTGAATGTGAAACAGTTCGTGACTGAAATATTCCTTTGATGAAGGTTGTTGAAGAGATTGGAGGCGAGTGAACAAAATTCATTGTTCGACATGCAATGAAACTGGTTGGGGCCATATCACAATATGGAGGAAGGATATATGTTGCAGGATGTGGTTTAATGATGAGTGTACCTTAGTGGCTTTGAATGGGAAACGGAAGGAACATACACGCTTAAAATCACGTAGATACCAACAAAACACTAGCTGGCTCTTGTTTGTAGACAAGAAAAGAACGATATACTGACTATAATTTTTTTTTACTCTTAACCGCTTGTCAAGGTGTTTTGACTAACTTTTGTATTAGTCACGTCTTTCTTTATTTGTGTTGTGGTGATGGAGGATTGACGGAAAAAAAATGAGGAAGAGCAAAGTGCGGTATTGTTAGTGCGGTTGTTCAGCTCCAGAGAAGTTAGTGTAATCTTTAATTGTATATATACTTTGACATTTACAGTTATGTGAAAGTGTATGCGAAGGTTTACTTGTTAAACTCAATCGTTTAATGTAAGGACATTTGACCAATGGCGCAAGAACACAAGTCCCCGGGACATAAGTCTTTTTTGGGATTTATGTCCCAACGAAGTTGATTATAAGTCCCAAATTCGATTTGGAACTTATGTCCCATCCCTTCGGGACATAAGTCCCAACATTTTTATCTCAAAGATGGGAATGGGACATAAGTCCCAACATTTACATTTTTCTACAAAAAATCAAAAATATTGCTAATGATGTTTGAAAAAATTTAAACAAACGGTTAGATGGATAACATACAAATATTTGTATATTATTTCATTGGTGGAGTGAAATAAGGGCCGCGGAATTAAGGCCCGCGGGTTTTAGTTCCCACTTTGAAAGGAAACAACGCCCACAGGCATTAGTTCCTTCCCAAAATGGCAATTAAATCCGCGGGTGTTATTTCCCAACAGTTGAGATTGGTAAATGGGCATGCTGCCCCTCTGCAACCTCCCTGCCTGGGCCACTATAGGATTTAGGGTGGGTGCAAGTTTCGGAGGGTGCAGTGTCTTAATGCTTTTTTGTAGAGAGTCTTATTGCCACTTTGAAAAGGAATGAATGCCCGCGGTTGTTATTTCCTGTCGGCATTTATTTCACTCCATCTATTTCATTTACAAAATAAAAAAACAAAAAAAGTTTCCTTTCATAACAAAAAACGACAAAACGAATTACCAAAAAAAAAATTAACTTTAGAAAAAATCGCAAAAAATAAGATAAACTTTACATACAATAAACAAAAGTAGTGTTTTTAATTCTTGTGTTACTTTTTTCAAAACTGTAATTTTTAAAGTTAATTTTCTGAGAATTTAAGAAAAGAATCTTAGAAAAATCGCTCAATTTTCAAATTCTCAAAAACTTGAATCTTCTAAGATTCTTTTCTTAAATTCACAGAAAATTAACTTTAAAAATTACAGTTTTGTAAAACAGTCAGACAACAAGTAACTGCATTTTAGTTCTACAGTCAAAGCTTCCATAAGCGGACCCCCATGGTACCAGAAGGTTTGCGGGTCATGGGAATTGTTCTCTTATTGGAACTGTCAGTAAATAGAGTTTTCACTGGAATTGCAATTGCATTACAGTAGAGTTTTATGCATTGAAGCATTGACAATGCGTAAAACTAAACGGAAATAACTGAACAAATTGTCAACATAAATGTATTCTTGGTAGATTTATAAAATGTATTTAAAAGAAGTTAAAGTTCAATAACTAGGCTAGTATTTGCTCTTAATATAAAGTTATGAACGGGGCGCCGTTTCAAGCATTCGTATTAACAGATATGAAAAATGAAAAATTTCATTTATGAAATCGATAATAAATGTTAGCAACACTAGAGATAGACCAACTTCCTGTAGAATGCAATGATTTTTAAATATACCCACAAATCATAACTAAGGAATTGTCGCCCGGGCAAAATTATTAATAAATAAATTCCTGTTAACACGTACAATTTTTTTCTGAGAATTTTTAATAACTCTCTTGTACTGCATGAACAAAAAAAATTTTCTAATATTCAACAAATTAAATAAAATTGATAAAACAAAAATGTTCCTCATACGCCACCGATACCCTGTTCCATAACACATAATCTTCAACATTCAACTTAATTTTTTTTTTATTTCTTATAGTTTTCGGTTAAACCATATTTAAGGATAAAAATTGAATGGAAACATAATGCTTGAATATCATTATGTCCCACAGCGTATTGTCTGCTTTAAAATGAAAAAAAAAGGAAAATAAATTACACGGAATTGCTGTCTCTCGCCTCACAAAATGCATTATTCTCCCTAAACACTAAATAACAAAAAAAAAAAAAAAACGTAAAAACAAAAAAATGTTATCCTTCATGGTTGAAAAGGATAATACAAATTTATCTCTAGAACCGACTGACTGCTAGCGGTGTTGCATTTGCATCCGGGAATACAAGTATTCATTTTGTACTAAGCGCTTCTGCTATCTGTCCCTACTGGCAGGCGACCAGAAAATGCATTACAATTCAAATGTGGAAACAACGACAAAAAAGGAACGAAATATTAAAATTCAGAACGAACATAGAAAAAGGATAACATTTTAATCTTGGGTGATAAAGGGGGAATGCTCTGTCAAAAAAGCAACAAGATGCACGATGTTCACTGAAATTTGTTTGCTTTAATTTAATTTCGCAGTGTGAAATATCAAGTCGCCACACTTTCCAAGGACACTGCGAAGGATCTATGTTATACTTCTTTATTATAGACAGTCAAATAAGCATGCTATCAAGAACATTTATAATAAAAACAAGGACATTGAATAATAAGAACTTGGCATCGGCAAATTGAATTCCTTGGCTGAAACAAAATTTCTGACATCGCAAAAAGACAAAAGGGCTGCTCCTGTTTTTCAATAAATTTTCATCTTTTATATTTTCAAAAACATAAAGAATAACAGAGTGATGGTCCCTGACTAGGTTTTGTTAAAATGATTCAATAAAAGAAAAGGCATTTAACGCGTATAAAGTGTCCTTAAAATTGTTAAATTTGATAAAAATCATTCACCGGCTTCTTTTCAATTAAGTTCTTCATTGAAACGTTTCATTGAAAAATTGTAAAAGTTAAATTGGCAATAAGATGTGCTTAAAAATAAAATAAAGTTTAAAATAATTATTTTCATTTCCAGAAACGGAAGCATTGAATTCTCTGTTGAAGGGAAAAATTTTGCCCTGTAAACGATGTGAGTTAATTACTTGTTCGCTTCTCGGGAAGTCCATCAGTCCTTCGGACTCTTTTGTATTACTTTGCCACTTAAGCAGTCTTATGGAGTTGTTGAATGAAAGCGCACATTAAATTACCTGAAATGAAAAAAAGAAAAAAAGGTATGAGTATAAACTGTTTTGCTGTCAGGGGCCAACAATGAAAAATATACAATTTATAAAAAAAAAAGTTATAAAGAGAAATGTTATCTCGAGGATATAATGGCAGTGGAGATGGACTGCGAAGGGACATGAATTATATCCGTTTTGGAAGATGCTTTTTAATGTACCCCTCGATGGTCGTAAAGCAAGAACCACAAGAAAAATTGTAAGTAATAAATAGATGAAGGCATTCAAGAGTTTTCTGTCCCTATTTCTATATTTCGCTTATATAGAGACAGTATTTAACCTTCCATCAGGAGTTTGGTTTTTGTTTAAATAGGATGTGTTTTTGATAGCTTTATGTTGGGTTTGCTTAAAAAAATTAATAGACTTGATGAAATGGAAGACGAAATCATTTATTGTTTTAATTTCGGGGAAAGAAGAAAAATTTAACGACTGCTGTGCTTTTAAAAGGTAACTGGAGAGAAATTGATGGGACAAAGTTTGTGCACGTGCAAAATATGGTTAAGGCCAGAACATAAATAAGTGGGTGGTATAATTTACTTACAGCATTATTTATACCTGTTTTCAATTGACATTTAAAAAAAATTATGGTGGAGGACATATTTATGTTTATTTCTATGGGAGTTAAAGTTTTTTAATTTTATTTAATGTTGGTTATACAGGGCGATTTGCATAAGGCTTAACAAAAAAATAGAGCGAGTGGTTGAGCTTTTAAATCATCCTTACTGCAGAACTGCACAAAACTAAAGGGAGAAAGAAGAAACGCAATGGAAAACTTTTCTTGTTCAATAGAGAGGGAAGACAAAACTGCAGAGATCTTCATACATAAATTATGGGTAAAGATTAGAAATTATAGGTAAAGATGAACATATTCATCTTTATTATGGCAACTTCGTCTGCATCTATAATTTACCAATGCCTATTTAATTAAACACCAAGCCATTTTAAAAAAATTTTTGGATGTTATGTTTAAGACTTGAATATTTTCGGGAAATAAACACGTAGAAGGAAATAATCCTATTTATGAACTACAATAATATATTTTTAATCAAACTTTAATTGATAATTTGTAATATAAGGCGTGTTTTATTGGTAAGTGTTTAGTCACTTTAGCAAAATTTTGTATGGGATACGAAAAGTGGCGATAAATTGGTCAGTAATTAAAGTGAACATAAAAGTGCATGAAGATAAAATCTTGGAATGCCTGGAAATTTTTGGCGCGAAATATAATGTCAATACATTTTTTGCTTAAGGGTGAGTTTCCTGTACAAATTCATGGTAATGTGCAGACTTAATATTTAGTCAATAAACGTGTGCAGATATGCTTATCATCAAAAATTTATTTAAGAAGATATTTAAATTTTAAAGACGTAAAACATTACGTATTTACCATATAATTTAGACACAAATTACTATCTCCTATTAATTTTCTTCTGTAAAGTAACTTTTTATTTTTGTTCCTTTAGTTTCTTAATCACAATAAATAAGTTCTATTCGCTATTGTAGCACTTTTTTTTTTTATATATATAAAATTTAGGTCAACCATTGGGTCCATTTTTTTCTTTAGACAAGCGCAATTTCCAAAATCTTCAACCGAATTCAAGGAAATAATTTTGTTTGTATCATTGAAACAATATGCTACCAAGGACAGCGATGAATATGAATTTTATTTAATTATACCGGTCTAGAAAGAAAACTAAATTCTTATGAAAAGAGAACAAGACACCTACCCTTAAAGGTTGGTGGCACCTATGACAGCTTAATACATGGATTCCATGTACAAAGATTATTTATGGTTGTGTTCAATGTGTTTTCTTTTAGGGCCGCGTTTTGCGGAAGAAGTAAGAAGCTTTTAACCTACGAGAGTTGCTAAAAAGTTTTGATGATTTTGAACTTTTCGATTTAAAACAAATAAAAATTGGTCAAAGCGGATCTTTAAATAAAATTATATAATTTGGAATTTAATTTGGTAATATTCAAGCTAAATAATGATTATTTATCCGGTTTTTATTTGTTTGTAGTGGAAGGTGGGGTACAAGTTGACCAACTCGGCATACATAAATAGCCATACTTTGCAGACACATCCATAAAATTATTTGAAACTTCGGCTTGGCTAAAGTCAAGAATACCAACTTTGAAATAAAATAAAGAAGTGGCTACAAATGTGAATATAGCGTTTCATTGGTTCTTTCCAGTGCTGACTAACTACAAATTACCAACAAAACACGACTATAACAACTTTCTGAAAAAAAATGCAAAAGAATTTTTTTTACAGCATTGTGGTGCGAACGAGCATTAAACATTTTGACAGCAACTTGTTATAGGAAGTCAAATGAAATGGTATCTGTGTACTCTTTTCGTCATTATAGATTAAGACGAAAAGAGCTATAAGCTTTCTGCAGGTGCAGAGACATGTTAATCCACCATTATGGAATCGTTTTGACTTTTCGAATTCCAATTTTTCAATCACCGTTTTATACATATATTTGTGGTTATGAAAATAATTGTGTGGTATACTGATGTCAGTAATTATTGAGTTTGAGAAAGTGCATAAAGATTCCGTTTGGCTACACTGAGGGAAAAAACGCTACTTAGATTTAAATACGAGCGTACTACATATTAGGTTGCATGCGTTCTTACAAAATATATTTGAATTTAAGTAAAAACTACTAAATTTAAATTGGGAAAGCTTTAAAAAACCAATTGAATATCGTAGCATTTTGATTTAAGAAGGTTCATCATTGATTTAAATACAACCTTCTATACGTTTAAGTCCTTATAATGAAATGTATTAAATTCAAACAGAAAATACCAACGATAAGCTCGCATACTCAAATCAAAGTAGAAACTTATTACATTTAAGGCATGAACAGCAATATTTTATATTTTTAGTAAAAATGTTTGGTCCTTAAATCAAAGGGAAAACATACTTGATAGAACTTATCGTTTATCAATATTTCAATTTTTTTCTTTTAAAAAATTGGAAACATCCTAGCCCAAAACTGAAACATATTGTTAAAATGTGATTTAAATGTTGGCTTATTTTCAAATTATTCGATGTTAATTCATGCATTTCTTAACAATTAAGTGACATTTAAATGATTCATAAAAGAAAACAGAATGCTATGCATTAAGATGAAAGGGAAAATAACTTGAATTAAACAAGCTATTGCTTCAGTTGTTAAAAACCTGCTGCATTGTGCCTTCACATTTTCATTGCTTAAACATATTCAGATTAAAAGGAAAACGCAATCAAAATAAACACGAAAGTGCTGCATTCACATTTCCGTTTTTAAAATATACCTATCTAAATCAAAGTAAAAATATGCTTAACAAATAGCAACGTAATATACGTATGTATACCAAATTGGAAGTTGTTTGCAGTATACCAAACCAAGTACCGTTGGAGACGTGTGGATTTCATTTGCGTTCACTTACGATAGCTTGCAGTATTTGTCTGCAGAGGACATAAGAGATGCTATCCCGAATATTGGATTGAGGGCAGAATTTAGAGAAAAACTATTTTTTTGGAGAAAACAGCAGGTACTTTTGCTTTGTATAATTTTTTAAAATGGCAGAAGTTTAATATTTTTTGTTTTGTATCTAATCTTAGTTTGGAAAGGATGATGAAACTATTTCGCTAAATTCCAAAATTGGCGACTGGCAGAAAATATCCGATTGTGCAACAACTAGTAATTGGGACCCAAGAAACTCTAAGATCGTACGTATCGACTATTTAGCATAATATAATTTTTTATTGACGTAAAACAATTTTACTATTACATACATATAGAATCTTCGAGAACTCTTGAATTCAACATCAAAGGGAAAACATTTGCTTCAAGTGTATGAAAACAATAAAGGCTTAGAGAATATCCACAGGGAGGGATTAGTCCAACTGATTACAGAAGAAGTCATATGCACAAATGTATGTCTAAAACCAAGTGACTACCCATACATTGTAAATCAAATAATTGCCATTTTTCCTACTGAAAAGAAAGTCGAGGTAAAACTAAAAGTCAAATTTTATATTATTATTATTAAGAGTAGGTCAAAATTCTGTTTTTATAATAATATAATATAATAATAATTATTATTTTACTATGTTTTTATAATTATAACTATTATTGTATTATTCATCATTTCCAGGATTACTATTTTATTGCACGAAAAGGAAAAAAACATCCAAGTGGGAAGTTGTATTCGAAGTACGTTAATTGTCGATCGAAACGATCGAAGTCAAGCGTATGCTCCTCAATTGCAACAATTAACGAACAGTCTGAACCTGAGCTCGATAAGGTAGATGACTCAATAGCGGTAGCTCTAAAAACTAGTTTGTCTCGCGATTGTTCTGATTGGAACTTGGTTCAAGATAATTGGAAGAAAACATTTTCACTCCGTCAGAAGGAACTGAAACAATGTTCAATATCCAACACCGAATTTTTGAAATCCTGGCACTAGAAAGTTTTCACGTGAGCGAAAATTTTTACTTCGACGTAATGCACGATGTATTAGAAGGAGTTGCTGTTTACGATATTTGCAATATACTTACTGCGTTAATCACAGCAAATCTAATCTCCATAGACACTTTGAACAATAGAAAACAATTTTTTTCATTCGGAGAAACAGAAGTAGGTAATTTTTCCCAGCCTTTGGACATTAAAAGGATTAAAAATTGCAATTTAAAGATGACAGCAAGCGAAGTTTTATGCTTCCTTCAATTCTTGCCACTTATGATAGGTGACTTAATTGACTCACGAAATAAACATTGGGCCCTATTAACTAAACTCTTGCAAATTACTGATTTTTTATTCAAGTGTCATTACTGTGAAGATGAATTGAAAGTTTTAAGTTAAGCTTATTAGTGACCACCATACACTATATGTGAAACTGTTTGGAGCGACCCTCAAACCAAAACACCATTTTTTGGTCCACTATCCTAGGGCAATAAAAATGTGTGGGCCTCTGAAACATGTTTGGGTAATGCGCTTTGAGGCCAAACACAAGGAAGGTAGAGCTTATTTCAATACCATAACTTCCAGAATAAACCCACCTCAGTCTCTTGCTATTAAGGCTTCTTTAAAGCATTCTTTCTTCTTACAATCCTATAGAGATGGAATCAAACCATTTTTCGATGACAGTCATTTTAAAATGGACGTTGTTTCTAGCAAAGAATACTTTGAACTGATTGAATCCTATTTTGAAGCATCAGATATAACATGCATTAAAGTAGCTCCCAACGTGACGTACAAGGGCATCATTTACAAAAATAATTCATATTTAGCATATTTTGAATCTTCTTTCGAATTATATAAAATAGTTGATATACTGTGTAAGAATCGATGTTTATTTATTGTTTGCTGCGAAGTTAAAATAAAAGAATTCAATAAACATTTCCAAGCATTTGAAATTGGAAAAAAATTGGAAAAACTGTTAATAAAAGATATAAGGTATTTTACAAGTCCACCTCTGCATTTATACCAAATAAACAACGGAAAAACGTATGTAAGAAACAAATATATTTAAGTTCTTTTTTTAATAAATAAATAATTTTTCTGTGTAACAAAATCGTTTTATTAAATTGTTGTAATGACTTGAATTGGGTAAACTATGTACCTGTACATAAAATATTTTTTAAATATTTAAAACAAATATGACGGTTGTTTAGGTCAAGTACGTTATGCATTTCATATAAATGATTTCATTATGTATTTCAATGTGAAATCTTATTTAAATCAAATGCTTGCATACTTAAATCAATACCACTATCTCAATAAATTGTATAAATCAAATCACCGATTTAAAAACGCGTGCATTTAAATCAAAGCCGCATAGCATTATTTTTAAAAACGAATTACTCTCATATGAAGGTAGAATTTCATTTAAATATAATACTTTCGACTTTAATTTAAATTCCGCAAACATTTGATACGAATAAAAGCCGAACTTAAAATAAAGTTTTATGTATTTGAAAATAGAGGGTATATGTTATACAAATGTTTCGTCTACATTTTCAATTCAAAGCCGTAATGCATTTGTTTTTAAGTAATTTTTTTTTGATTTGTATTCAAGGTAGCACTTCTTTGATTTAAAAATTTTCGGCTTTGGTCCCAAATTGTTACCGTTTTACTTTGATTCAAAGCCGTTTTTTTTGATTCTACAATGTTTTTTCCCTCAGTGTACTGACTAGTGTTCACAGTATTCTGCTTTCCAATGACTTCTTCACAGTTTTTAAGAAGAAGAATGATACGCAAAACTTAAATTGTTCCCATTCAACAAAGTTGATGTCACAGACCACGATGAAGATCGTTGAGTGGGTATTTAATATTAAGAAGTAAGGAATCGCTATTCATCGAGAAATTTGCAAATGTTTAAAAGCATTAGACAGAAAATTCCGAAATATGATGTGGTTTATCCTAAGTCAACGAAAAGTTCCGGACGATCATAACCGATCATATTAAAATGAAAATAAGATGACCCGAAGGTATCACCCATAAATGACTAAGCAAAGTTGGTGAGCCCCGAAGAAACAAGAGGAAATTGACGGCACCTGTGACAAAAAAGCTTCGCCTGTAATATGAAATGACCAGCAAGACGATTTAAGAAATTCTTTATGTGAAAATAAAAATTAATTTAATGTTTACCGATTTTTCTACCCAATTATCACTTCCCTTCAAACTTCGTAAACTTATATTTTGAATACGAAAAAACGAAATTTCTCCCACAAACTCACTTGCTTAGAAAATTAATTCTTATAGAAAAAAAAACGTCTTAAAACTTTATAAATCTGGGTCATAAAGTCTCATTTTATCCCTCATTTAAAATCTTTTCACACCCAATTCACATTCAATATAAATAAGATTGCTGTCGAAAATGAAATCCACCACAAGCTGATGCATACATCATCAGATTTATCGTGACTTGAATAAATTTGCCATTACCCCATACTTCAAATTTCAAAATACTTCCCTCTTTTGGTGTAATTAAAACTTATCTTCACTTTTGCGTCATCATTCATTTAAGATTTTCACTTGAAAAGTGTCAAACGTGATGGAAATTTTTTAACTTTGATCCCGACAAATCTCTAAGTTAAATTAGATCTGCCGCCGATTTAGTATACACAACACAATGTTGCTGATGTGGTGTTAAAGTCTTCTTCCTTAATGTTGTTTGCCTGATTAGGAATGCAAAGTAGCTTCTCTTCTTACTGTCACATCCTCATTCATGCGAGGGATAATTTGTTTTTCAAAAACGGGAAATGGAAAATTTTACTCTATAAACAATATTCCTCGTCTCAACCTTAAATGAACCCTCGGCAATAAAACAAAGACAGTAGAAAAATGTCAAATGATTTGAGATATCTGCAGATATCTATGAGATACGCCAGAAAATACGTCCTCTATTTCCAAATCGAATTCAAATTTGTAGAAAACGGGATGAAAAATTTATAAGATAATTTCACGTTCCATTTATCACTAAAATGAAATATCGATTGTGTTCCTGTGAACAGGACTCACAGGAAAGCATGCAAATAGTATGAGTGTATGGGTATGTGTAAATGTCTTTCTAATGCGAATCTATTCCAAACTGCATAATATGTTTTACTTAAAAATTGTATATTTTATTTGAGTAACACACATTTTTTTTCCCTTGTTGCAAGACATTCTGAGGAAAACAGGAAGAAAAATCGTTTGAAATTGAATTTTCTTATATATATCAGGAGGAAAGTCAGTTCTGTGTATTTTATTCCATAAGCTAAAGGTTATGGGAGAACAGGATACAATGCAGTAGTAGCAGCAGCAGGAGCAAACCTATATGGCACAACATAATTTTTTTTTCTTCCTTGTTTGCTGTTAAATAAAAATATAATTTTGTTGCATTTGCAGCAGCGAAGCTATAAGTTCCCTGAGATTTAATAAAATAAAAAATAGCGTTCACGTAGAGCACTCCTGAAGCCAACCGTAAGGCGCCGAAGCTATTTTCTTGGTTGGTTCGTTCTTTGTATTTGTATTGCAACCTTTTTTTGTATTTATTTTTTTTTTCTGTAGGATGAAAGGATATGAGTTGTGGAGCCGTTTATCCTATTGCAGGGCACCATTCACATAAATCATTTTGAAATAGAATTTCCTTCGTTCTACTTCTTTATAAGAATATGAAATGGGCAGGCATTTCTATTTACAGCGTTGATTTGAATGGTGGGATGTGGGGATAGGGCTTAACAGGGGAAAACATAAGTAATAAAAATCTCTAAATGTTAAGAATGGATTTTTGTTGTTTACTCAAGCACTTGCTGACTGTAATTGATAGTTTCTCAAGAATGAAACTTACGAAGACGAAGTGAAATATTGTAGCATTGCATTGATTTTTTCAGTTGATTGTATTTTTGTCAGAAGTTTGAACCAAGAAAACGTTGAACTTATGAAATAAATTAAGGTTAGTAGTTGTTTTTCAGAGAACAACAACAACACAAAAAACAGAATTATCATAAAGGGTTATCCAATAAGAGGTGTTATTTTGAATAGCCCGCTATATCGGTAGCTGTCACTTTTGAAGCTGTCATTTTTTGACATTTGACAAGTAGAAACTATGCCATTAATAAAAATAGAACGATACACGCTTCAGCAACGCATTGAAATTATTAAAATTCACTATAAAAATGGTGAAAATTTGGCAGAGACGGTTCGTAAAACTAAAATATTTTTGGGTCGTCGTGAAGCACCTTGTCGGACCGCAATACAGAAATTGGTGGAAAAATTCGAGCTGTTGGGACAAGTTGATGTGAAGAATAAAACCCGTGCACGTCGCCCAAGAACAACTGAGAATATTGCTGTTGTAGCCCAAAGTGTTGAAGAAAACCCAGGTTTGTCCATTCCTCGTCGTTCTTTGGAATTAGGCATTCCACAAACGTCATTACACCGTATTTTGCATAAAGACTTGGGTCTTAAGGCTTATAAAGTTAACACAAGAACTCAAGCCGGCTGATCATCAACAACGTCGTGTCTTTGCTGATTGGGTCCTTCAATATCAAAATAACACCTCTTATTGAAAAACCCTTAGCTGTGATGCAATTATTTATGAATGGTGTCGGAATAAAAATGGAATAATAATAAAAATATTAACATTATCAAACAAATTTAGAAAAAAAAAGAATCTTTATTTTGGTAAAAGATTTAAATTTTTGAATATCAAGTACCTTCTTATCTATAAAAATTGGGAACACTGATTTGTTTTGTTGAAAAGTAAATAACATAATTTAAAAAAAAATTGTTTTGATTGCTGTGCTTTAAAATGCGGCAAATCATTTTTTTGTGGCACTGATGACAGCTCCGAAGAACTAGGCCTAGTGACTAACACTCTCAGCCAGTCCTTTTATGTGCATAAAAATGATACTCTTCACTTCCTCGCGAGAGGATTTGCCCTTGAAACAAAAAATAAGGTTAAATACCTGACTCGAAAACAGACCTCCTCCGGCGGGATAGTCTGACACACTATAACCACTACGCCATACTAGGGTACTGCCAAATCAAATCTTTTTCCCACTTAAGGGACAGTTTTTAACATGACATTCTGTTAAATACCAAATTTATAACTAAAATATTCACTACAAAGTTAAATGTTAATTTGAATTCAATCAAATATCGCAAAATCCCATCACTCATCATTAAATTCGAATTTCTTCTGTGTCATTTTTCTGAATTTTGTCGTTGTGTTGATTTGTCGAGGGATTTATTTTGCAATATTCTATGAATTTTAAACGAAATGCCAACAGTAAAAATATCCCTTAAGCAATGAATCTTAAAAGGATACAGTTTGTATAGGTAAGGTACATAAGTATATGTTTTTAAATTATTGATATACCAACCGATGAAACCGATGTGGTCTTTTGAATAATTCCGGATTAAAATATTTTCAACTTAAAACAAGTAAAAGGTTAAGGGTTATACCAAAATAAGTAAAAAAAAAGAAACCTATATTACAATAAAAGGATATTTGTATAAAGGTACAACAGTTTTGCTTTTCTGAAATAAATGAACTATTTCATCAACAAGCTTTTAGATTTTGTGGTGAATTTTACCGAGGTGCGAATATATCTAAGGTTTTTTTGTAAAAAAAAAAATAAAATGCACGACTGGTCGAACGAACTTGCTCTTGTAGCAAACTATGGAAATTGAAAAAAATTCAATTTAAGAAATTATGTTCAAAGGGAAAAATATCAGAAAAGGGCCTAAACGAGAGATCAAGACGTATGGTACGTACCATTAAAAACTTTTTTAGTCAAAAACGTTAGATGTCATCTTTTGTTAATTAACCAAATTAAGTGCTATACTAAATTTAAATAAAATCGGTTCAGTCGTTATCAAAATATGGCCAAATTTGTAACAACCTTAAACACCAAATCTCCGTTATGTGAATTTTTAGCCAAAAACCTGAAATGCAGTTATATTAACCACTTTCCAGATATAAGGTACAAAAAGTTTTATCAAAATCGTTAAAGCCGTTTTCGAGAAAATTTCGAAAAAACTAAAACCGTTATATGGGAGGTACCATGCAGTATGCGCATTCAAAGTTACAGGGTTAGATACTTGTATAACCTACAATAAATGACATAGGTACAAAACCGCTTGCAAACAACTTATTTCTATTTTATTCTCCTTTCCCTATCTACCACTTAGGTTAGGTCAATACATTTGTGAAAGTCACCTGCACGTCAATTACCAGCACCCACCACAACTTAACACCGTTATAGGGGCAAACTTTCATATATTCACCCCCGAAGACACAAACACGTTCATGCCAGAGAGGTAGAGACAGGAGACAGATGTTATAAAAGAAGATCAGAACCGGGGCTAAATCCCTGCATTTTTTTTCATTGTGCAAAGTATAAAATAAATATCACAAAATGGTGTCATTTGCCATAAAGAGGTAGGAGAAGATGTCCCCTCAACTAAAGTCGCGTGGCACTTCATCATTTCATGCAAAAGGCTTCCGAAACAAAGGGACAAATCTCTTTTGGCAAGTTACTTTCGTGTTAACGACTGGGAAATTCAATTGAGTTAATAAATAAAAACATTTTCTGTGTTTTATATTTTTTTAAATATTTTTTCAATTCTTTAAAACAAAATGTATGCAATAGAAAATGATTTATATCAAAGACATTACCGTCGGCAACAAAGCAATTACATAAAATATTATCAAAATTGATCGTATTTTTTTTTTCGAGAAAGTTACATCTTTCGGTTTTTTGCAAAAATAATTTTTTTTTATAGTTTTATTTAGGGCAAGCAGTAAGTTTCAAACTTTCCAATGAAAGAATTCATAATTGTAATCAAATAACTCATATAAAATTTTATCAAAATCAATCGGTTACGCTAATTTGGTAGATTGCTAGGCATTTTACCATAAGAACACATTCTACTAAGTTTTAAGAAAATCGGCCTAACCGTTAAGACTGTAGGTGGCGATACATACAAACAGACACTAGACAGACAGAAAGAAAGGCAGACAGACAGAATTGCCAGACCTACTTTTTTCGTCTTCTCTACAATTCAAATGCCATGTTTGATTGTAATCTCAATTTTTTTTTTTGTACGAATGCATAACTTGCCTTATAGTACCTATATAGAGCAAGTAAACATTACACTTGTTCTTTACTCTGTAAAATGTACTTGGCCTCTCAGATATGATAGTGTGATAAGAGGGAGTGATGTGGACACTCGAAAGTACTACACTCGATAGCATTAAGCTTCCCAAGAACTTTAAATTGGAATTACAATAGAAACAAAAAATAAAAAGTGATATGTAGCATTTTCCTCGGTTCTACTATTACTTTTGAGATTTACAACAACCCCAGACATAAATCTTTCGTCAATATGACATTAATTGTGTGGAAAAAAAAATAACAGACCCCTATTTACATATTAAAAGGGTTCTGTGAAAGGGATGGTTATATGCATGATGATGGCTATGAATATATGCATAAATAATTAAATAAATTTAATAATAAACAAACATTGTTCGAAATATTCCTAAACAAATAGATTTATCTTTATAAACACAAAGTAGGTTACCCACTGCTTTACACAAAAAGTTTAAATAAAAATAAACTTTTCTTAATAGTTTATTTTTGTTTAAACTTTACGTCACCCGAAATATCTGATATCTTGAAAATAAAGCTTTAACAGAAGATGGATTATAGATGAAGAAGACCCATGCTTATTGTCTTAGTTTATATGTGTATGTGCTTCAAAATCCTAAAAATCTTAATTTGGGACAAATCAAAATCCAGAAAAATCGTTTATTGAAATCGATTTTTTTTTTATATCAGGAAGAAAATCAGTTTTCTGTATTTTACTCCATAAGCTAGATGTTATGAGAGAACTGATGAATACTGCAGCAGTAGCAGCAGCTGGAGCAAAGTACTTTTTTTTCGTCCAAGTTTTCTTTTAAATAAAAATACACTTCTGTTGCATTTGCAGCAGCGACAGCGACAGCTAGTTTCCTATGGGATTTAAAAAATAAAAAAAAAAACACAGCATTCACATAAAGAACTCCTGTAGCTAAGCATAGGAGGCGGAAGCTATTTTCTTGGTAGGTTCGTTTCTTCGTATTGCACCATTTTTTTGTATTAAATTATTCTATAGAGGATAAAAGGAGTTGTGCAGCTCTTTATCCTATTGCACGGCACCACAAATATAAATAACTTTGAAATAAATTTTCTTTCGTTCTACTTGTTTAGGAGAAGGAAATGAACAGGCTTTTCTTCTTAGATGTTGATTTGATAATGAAGTTTATTAAATATAATTATACGAATTTTTTTTTAATCGTTAGACCGGTTTTCGAAAAAATCGATTTTATCAAAGTATTTTTTCGAAAATTTTTTTCTAAAAAAAAGTGAGTACTTGCTCAGATTTTTTGAACTTTATTATGCATTAAAACTAAATTTCATAAAAAATCCGTCAACGGGTTTTTGAAAACAGTTTTTCAAAATTTATTTAAAACTTAACAAAAACATTTTTGAAAAATAATTTTATGCCATGTTATTTAAAATAGCTAGGACAGTGAATTTCATTTGAATCGCTTCAGCTGTTATCGAGATAGTCGAAATTTAAAAATATCGTTATATGACAGGTACTGTTAAACGAAACTTCGTGATAGTTTGGTTTTCACTATTTTATAGGTCTTCCACATTTTGCTACACATGTGAAATTTGGTTGAAATCGTTAGAGCCGATTACGAAAAAAATAAAATTTTCGATAACCGTTAGACAGATAGACAGACAGACAGACAGACAGACAGACTTTTAGATTTTTATTTGATTCTCAATTAATTTGACTTGGACATTTTTTTTTTTTAAATGAGTTAGAAAGAATAAAATTTTTTTTGTATGATTTTGTCTGTTTATGAATGCAGACGGCAAACCACCAACTGTAAGTAAATTGTATCTATACTAATGGTATAACTGTTCCTGAAGTGCAAGCCATTAAGCTCACATAGTTTTATTCCAATCGGATGAACGGTATGGCAATGCGGCCGCTACGGCATGCGTGGCCGTGTAAATAAAATAAATTGTACAATGCCGAAACTATTGCCCTAGCACAAGCCATTAGTTGACAAAGTTTCAGCCCAATCGGATGAACGATATGGCCGCGGAAAAAGAACGAACAAAGAAATCTAATTTTTATCTATTAGAAAATTATTTAGTCGTAAAATCTTTGACTTGATCAAAAGTTTTTTTTTTTCAAAAAAAAACCTAAGATTTTTCTCTTATAAATTCACCACAACATCTGAAAGCTTGCTAATATTGTGGCAAACTTGACCTGTAGAACCTGGATCTCCTAGAAAGCAGCCACTGAAAAAACGTAGACAAAATAAAACACCAATTAATTTTGGTTCCCGAGAGGGTTTTTAATGTTTAATGACAGACAGACAGACAGACAGACCGAGAGACAGACAGACGGACAGACAGACAGACAGACAGATAGACAGACAGACAGACAGAAAGACAGACTGACAGACAGACAGAAAAAGAGGCGGACAGACTTGCCGGACCTACTTTCTTCGACTTCTCTATATATATTATCGTAATTTCATGTTTGATTGTTGTCTCAAAACTTTTTTTTTGCTCGAATCCAAGACTTGCCTTATAGTACCTACCTATAGAGCAAGTAAAAAACTAACGAAATGTTTCGGGATGAAAATGGAATAATTTGTTTTATTTTATTTTGCAGCAAATCTGTTAATTTGTTAAAAGATTTAAAATTTGTACCATCAAGTACTTTCAAATCTTGAAAAATTGGGAACTCTGATTTGTGTTGTTGAAAACTAAATAACATAGATAGTATTTTAAAAACTATTTGTTTTAATTGCTGTATTTTGATATAAGTAAATGATTTGCTTCATTTCCAATCTTTTCCACTTAAAATACAGTATTCAATATAACATTCAGTAACATATTAAAAAGCTATCATATTCACCATACAAAAGTTGAATGTAAATAATTTGAATTCGAATTAAATGCGAGTTCCTTCTGTGTCATTTTTCTGAATTTCTTCCTTGTTGATTTTTCGAGGGATTTATTTTGCAATATCCTATGAATTTTAAACGAAATACCAAAATGAACATTTCTTTTAGGCAATGTAAATTCAGGTTTCGGATTGTAGATACGGCAGGTATATAAATTTATGTATTTTAATTATTGATGTCTATACGAGTTTATATTCCCAGATCTCAAAAACCGATGTGGTCTTTTGAATAATTCTTTATTGCAATTTTTTCAACTTATAGCAAAGGTTAATGGAAATGACAAAATAATTAAAAAGAAACCTACCTACAAGTAAAGTGAAAGCAATGAATTATTAAAAAGATATAAGTATGAAGGTAAAACAAGTTTGCTTTTCTGGGATAAATGAAATATTATATCAGCAAGCTTTTAGATGTTGTGGTGAATTTATAAGAGAAAAATCTTAGGTTTTTTGGAAAAAAAAAAAATAAACTTTTGATCAAGTCAAAGATTTTACGACTAAATAATTTTCTAATATATAAAAATTAGATTTTTTTGCTCTTTCTTCCGCGGCCATATCGTTCATCCGAGCGGGCTGAAACTTTGTCAACTTATGACTTGTGTTTCGGCATTGTACAATTTATTTTATTTACACGGCCGCGCATGTCGTACCGGCCGCGTTGCCATACCGTTCATCCGATTGGAATAAAACTTTGTCAGCTTATATGGCTTGCACTTCAGGAACAGTTATACCATTAGTATAGATACAATTTACTTACAGTTGGTGGTTTGCCGCCTGCATGCATAAACAGACAAAAACATACTTTACATTACAAACAAAAATATTTTCTACTGTATCTACGAACTCATTTTTTAAGAAAAATTGTCAAAATTAATTGAGAATCAAATAAAAATCTAACAAATCAAAACATCAAAATAGTTTTTCTTTTAAATGACCAAATTAAATTTCGCGAGGCTGCTCGAAGTAAAAACTAACTAATGGGACTGAATTGTGGAATGCAGTGAAAACATCTTGGGAGAGCATTCCTCAAGAAAGATGCATGCGTCTGGTAGATTCTATGCCTTGCCGTTGTGCTGCTGTCCTTGCCAACAAAGGCCACACAACAAAAAACTAATTATAAATTAATATGTATTTTAAATCTAAGACAAAAAAAAATAATATTGTAGCTGTTGTTAACACTTTTCTGAAGTACTGCTATTTTTATGCACACACATTTTTTTCAATATTTACGAGTTTTGAATATTTTGTACAAGTAAACATTTAAATCACCATTGTTTTTAATGTGTTTTTACTTTTGTATTTTTAAAGAATAATTTCAGTTCAATAAAATAAATTTCATAAATAAAACATTCTTACTATATATTTTTAAGATAATATACCCCAATCGTTTTATTTTTTTGTGCACAGGTATATGTATTATATAAAGGTACCACAAGGTCAATAAATTAGTATAAGGTTTTCGAAAACCTTTCCGAGTGCCCCTACTTCCATTTACGTCAATTACCAACACCAACAACCCCTAAAACTCCACAAATAATTCACATAGTTTACCGTTATTTAGAGCCAAGCGTTCATATTCACCCCGAAGACCCGCATCATCTTCTTTAGGTAAACATACACACAATCATTATTCATATTTTTTCCCTACTGCCCTCTTCATAACGGCATGTAAGAAATTGAGGTTGGGATAGGAACAGGTATATGCTATAAATGAAAAGGGGAACAGGGCTTAAGTCCCTGCATTTTGTTTTAATATGAGTGTGAAAAGTATAAACAAAATATTACAAAATGGTGTCATCTGCACCTAGTCATTTCCAGAAAAAAGTTGAGGGAGATGTCCCCCCACTAAAGTAGCGTGGCTCTTCATAATTTTTTACAAAAGGCTTCTAAACAAAGAGACAAATGAAAACAAAGTATAAGACCAAAACAACGAGAAAAAAAATCCGACGAGGACCGCTCACTTGTTGTTTGTTCTTTAAAATTTACATGGTCTCTTATATGAAAGTGCGGTATGACATATTAGTGATGATGTGGACACTCTAGGGTACTACACTTAGAATTAAGCCTACAAAAAACTTTGAATTTGATATAAAGAAAAAAATAATTAATGAAAAAAAAAAAAGTAATAAGGGTCGCACAAATGCTCTTGGAGAAAGTTAGTTTCGTGTTCACGACTGAAAAATTCATTTGACCAGTTAAAAAAAGTTAAATTTTTTATTCATAAGTATTTAAATCAGCCCTATTAGAGAATCCGACGAATAAGTTGCGGAGGGAGTCTTACTCACTTTCGGTAGATTTGCTATTAGCGAATCCGCAAGCCATACGGGGGAATAAATGTCATTAACGTTGTTCGTGAAATTGGTATTACTGAAAACGAAAGGCATCCGCACCATATTCGCACAACATACAAATGTTGGAAAAACAAATCCGCAGTAAAATTGGTGCTGATGAAAGTGATTTATATGCAAAAAAAATTCAAGGAAAAGCAGATAGTTAACAAATCTGATTTTTTTTAAACAAAAATAAAAATTTTCGGATCGCCGAAACATATAAAGTCTTTTCTTCAGTATTTCTAATAATTTATTGACAATGGCCGTTTTCGAAAACGTTAGCCAAACGGTGGACATCTGTCCAGAAATATAATGTCCACAACCCAGTTTGACATTTCCACTATCCAACAGCAAATGAACCATGAAAATCGGTGCAGTGATTGCTTAAACACAGACGGATTAAGATTGGTCGTTAAAATCAGTAAAAATGGATTATTTTGCGGTAAAATAAATATTTTACTCAAAATAATTATTTTTTGCCCTATTCTTTAGAGTTCCGGAAGTACAACTTTGGTGTCGGTTTTTGGCCAAAACGTGGAAATCTGTCCAGAAATATAGTCCCCATGACAAAAATTGACATTTCCTCTATCCAACATCATATTTACCTTGTAAATGCTGAATCAAAGGCGGATTAAGATTGGTCGTTAAAATCATGATAAAATGTTTAATTTGCGATATTAGATATTTTACGATACTAAAGTATCTTGGATTGCTTTTTTCGTGTGCACTTGAACGCTCCAATGTCAACTTTTGACATCCCCAATAATATAGAGTTTCAAAAATTGAAAAGTAGTTCGCGGATCGATAATGCAGCTCATTCATCTGATTCACAAATAGAATTTTATGCGAATGCGGATCCACTGCGGATCCAACCGACTCCCGGGGAGTATTTTTTTTTTTTTTGAAAAATAGTAAAATATAATAAAAGTTAGTTTTTGAGATTTCGCCTCTTGTGATGCTGCTTCATGAATGCGATTTAATTTTTGGGATCGTATCCTAAAATCAATAACTCACATTTTATACCAGAATTTGGTCGGAATTTTGAATTTTCTAGTACATACATATATATTTGACGACGCTAGTACATTATGCCCTTTTTAATTGCTAAGAGCTTCGGTAAAGAATGATTTATGGTTGTCAAACTGTTCAAAGTGCTCACGGAATTTGAACTTTTCTTTAGTTTTGATGACTGCTACATTACTACTCAGAATTTAAATTTTCGCAAACCTATATTTTATCTCCGCCCCGTTCAAAAACACACGATTTCAAACAACTTCCTGGGACTTACCTGGTAAATTTTTGTTTTCTTGCTTTTGTTTTTCTTGGGAGGTGAGGTTGGCATAAGAATTATGGTTCACTGATGTGGACACTCAAGTTGAATAACAAAGCACTGACATAGATGAAATGTGCGAGAAACAGAACAATGTGTTGTAATAATGTCTTACTGGACAGGTTGATGTCTTTGGCATTCACAAACCTCATCTCCCCATCCACAAATCCTCGGAAAAAATCCTACGTATATAATATTGTGAATGTAAGGCCATCGCTCAAAGTTTGCTTCTGTGAAAACGACGGCGAACAGACAAGAGACAAGACGGGAGGTGAGGTTGGCATCCGAAAAGAGTGACACCAGCATGGTGGATCATTTTGAGTGATGCTGGCTTTCAGGATATGACATATTTATTGATTAGTTCTTCGCTCACAATTTAAGATGAATTATAGAAGTGTTGCATTCGGTCTTATGAAAATATGAATTTATATATACATATGTATGTGTGTAGGTACCAACATATATTCCTTCGTGTGAAGCTATAAATACAATAACGTCCGTATTTGTGTCCAATAATTTGACGGAGATATGTAATATAATCTGTGATTTGCAAATGTCAGCAAGCTTCATTTGTTTTTTTTTTTTTGTTATTTATTGTCATGATATATGAACTATGATGGTATATTAGTACAGTTTATGAAAGAATTTTATCGAAAATCTTTCAAGATAAATTTATACAAAACGATTTAACTTAGTTTATGGGAATTCAGAAATTCAGAAATGTGTAAATGGCGCCAATTAAGAATGTTTCATGGATTTAGCCCTGAAGCAGCTATTTTATCTTATACCATGATGGGTGACGTGAAATAGCGCAACGCCAAATTGGCCTTATTGCATTTATAAAAACGAAATAAGGCCGAATTTTAAGTTTGGCTTAATTTCAATTTAAAAATATTGAATTTAACCATATTGTCAAAAAATAAATGACAGCTCACACTACGCGGATGACAGATTGAAATTATGTTTCGCGCTTTTTTCAAACTGTCAAACTCAAAATCTTGTAAAAGAATTTCGTAAATAATCTCTTTTTTTCCTGTGAAATTTGAGATTTACGTGACTAAAATGTTTTATAATACACCATTAACAATTTTTCAATCAATTTTTCAAAAAAAATTAAAAATAAATAAAAAAAATGTTCAACTGTCATCCGCGTACTGCTGATTTTGACACTGCTCTGCGAACGAAAAAGAGATATATCGTTGTTACCTAAAAAGCCCTATTGAAATAAGGCCAATTTAACGTTTTTTCGTTTCCAAACAACAAGAACAAGGTATTTCAGGTTTACGCGACGTGAGGTTCGTATGGGCCTGCCACCCCCCTGCTTGTGTCTGTTAGAGGATTTTTGAAATTTTGGACTGATGGGAATTCCTATAACCACCAAAATAATGCAAAAATTATAGCCGACCATTAACTGCGTTGAAAATTTAAAAATAATTCAGTATCTATAAATTTGATTTTATGACTTCGTTCAAAAGTATCCTGCTGGTTTTTTTTTATCAAAAAAGATAACCACAAGAGAACATGAACCCATCACTATATCCACTAAAAGCCTTCCTTTGTGCATCAACTCGCATAAGCTATAGCAGTTCACTTTATTAAATTTCCGTGAAATCCAATAACCTCAGGTGAACTAAAGGGTAAAAATTAAAACTTAATTAAATTACCATGTTTATACCTTAATATCCCCATAATGGTCACGAGCAGGACTGAAAGTTGCTCGTAACCATCTATATCCAGGTTTTATTACATTTCGACCAGTTTTTTGACGAATAAAAAAACGCCAGGACACGAGGGCAAATTGATCTGATTTCAAATCACTTTAAAATTAAATTAAAGCTATTCCTTATGACAACCAAAGCAGGTTGGCTAATTGCAGTGACACA
Organism: Baccha elongata; assembly: GCA_951217065.1. NCBI lineage: Eukaryota > Metazoa > Arthropoda > Insecta > Diptera > Syrphidae > Baccha > Baccha elongata. Next base: position 244,290,842 of record OX578272.1, read on the forward strand.
CGTTTCCTTTATCCATGACTCAGTGTCAGAGCTTAATATTGATGTCAAACGAGTTTGAATTTTATTTGAAGTTCGATTTCAGAATAGGGTATGTGATTAGACCAGACATTAGAGAAAGCAGAAACAATCAAAGAGGAGGTTGTGCATTGTTTTCATTTAATTGCACAAATCCTTCTGTTGAAAATGTTCTATGGCATTAGCACGACAAAATAAAACATGCAGTTTAATCGGGAATCGGTATTGTTTGACTAATCCATCAATATATAGAAAAGGCTTATGCAAAAGGTGTAAAATGAAATTCACAAAGGTATACAAATAGAGCAGATGGAATAGGGCATTGAAATGAATGCAACGCGTTTTATTCAAAAACGTTGTAACTTTGAACTATTTTTTTTTTGTGAATTCATTGCGCAGATTCAAATGAAGTTTGAAAGCAAATAAAAGGAACGACTGGGTCGGACTAACTTGCTCTTGTATAAGATTATTATCCTTTGGCTTAGGATACTTCTCAAGAAACTATAATAAATAATCGGAAGTAAAAATAGTTTCTATACCGTTAATAAGGTGATTTTGAAAAAAAAAAAATACACGACTGGGTCGCACGAACTTGCTCTTGTAGCAAACTATTGGATTGAGAAAATTTAATTTGCTGAATATGTTGACAAATGAAAAGTGGCCTAAAAGTGAGGTAAGGTGGTATGGTAGCTATCATTAAATGGCTGCTTAAAAAAAAACTTTAAATGCCATCATGTGTTGTTTGCTTAGATTATAAACTATGTTAAACTTAAATGAAATCAAGTAAGCCGTTGTCATTTTAAGGCCAAATTTGTTAAAAACGCTTAAAACAAAATCTCCGTCATGTGCATTTTTAGCCAAAAACCTGAAATGCAGTTATATTAAGAGCACTCCAAGTATAACGTTCACAAAATTTTATCAAAAGCGTTTGAGAGGATTTCGAGCAAATTCGGAAAAACTAAAACCGTTATATGGGAGGTACCTGTAATAGCCGGGCTAAAACAAAAATTCGAATTTGTCGTCTGGGGAATGACCAAAAAATGCTACGCATGAAGTTTGGAGAAAATTCGTTCAACCGTTTAGGCTGTAGCTTAGTGAACAAACAACCGAACATCCGCACATCCGCACAGACAGACCGACGGACGGCATGCCAAAACCTACTTTGTCCGTCTTCTCTATCATCGTAATGTCACGTTTGATTAAAACCTCGAATTTTGTTTCCTACACGAAACCAATACTTGCCCTATTGAGCAAGTAAAAATTATAACAAAAATCTTCATTATTGGCAAAAAATCAGTCACACAAAATCTTATCAAAACCGATCGTATTTTTTTCGAGAAAATTCGGGTTTTCTATAGAATTTATATGGCAGGTACCGTTAATAAGATGATTTTTAAAATAAATTTCTAACGAAAAACTTCATTATTGGAAAAAAATCAGTCACACAAAATTCCATTAAAATCTATCATATATTTTATGACAAAAATGGATTGTCTTTAAAGCTTAATTTCCAGATAGTATTTTTTTCGAGAAAAATTGAATTATCTGTATCGTTTATATAGCAGCTACCGTTATTTCCAGACCCAGGATAAAAATCAAAAATACGCCTGGGCATATTACTCTAAAAATACAGAGTACCAAGTTTGAAGAAAATCGGCCTAACAGTTTAGGCTGAATAGGTGTCGATATATCCAGACTGTTAGACAGACAGACAGACACACAGAAATGTCGGACCTACTTTTTTCATGTTCTCTATCATCATTATGTCATTTTTGATTGTTATCTTAAAACTTTTTTTTACGAATACAAAACTTGCCTTATAGTACCCATAACCGCAAGTAAAAAACTGCGTAAAATGTAGACTGGGTTAAGAAAAAGTGTTTATATAATTTAATATCTCATAACAGACACCTATTAGGTAGGTATGTACATATAAAAAAAAAACTACAATTCTTACATCCGAACAATTAACGCTCATCAGGAATTAGTTTGACAATTATCTATTATTCGCCAATTAATTTGGTTCTCTTCCTTAATTCAAATGAATTGTATCAATTATGAAGAATTATAAAAGAATGCGTGGAATTAGAAAGGAATTTGAAGTTGTAGATTTATTCAAATAAAAGTAAAAACCTACGTTACGAATTTATAATTTGTAAGGTTAAAATTTATATGCAATCATTCGAAAACTTAAAATCGATTTATAATGAATAACATTATTATGATGGAAATAACTAGGGGTTTGTCACTAGCCAGTTTAATCAATGATTTCAATATTTCAAATGACTTCATATGATTTCAGGTGATTTCAAGCAGTATTTAAATTGATTTAAAAAAATTGTAATTGAATTGATTTCAAATAAATTTACTGATTTCAAATGATTGCACAATAATTTAAGTATGATTTCATTATAATTTCAATTCTTGATTTCATTATGGCGCTTTTGATTGCATGATTGTAAAAAATTTTTGTGATTTCAAATATTTTAAATGATTGCAAGAAATCATTTGAAATCGATAACCAACACTTTTTTATATTTCATCACTTGAAATAATGATTGTACCTGATTTCAACGTGATTTTAAATTATTGCAAGTATAAGTGGTCAGGTGATTTCATTCGTGACAAACCCCTCGGGAAATAATGCGTTTGCTTGTGTGGTACATAATACCAGTGCTTTTATCCATGAGTGTCACTAGCATAAACAAAAGCCAAAAACGCAGTAAAATGTTCAGTTTTTTTTTTGTTTTTATTAATTCGGCAGTTTTCTAACTTTAACAAACATTTTTGCTCTTAAAAGAAAAGGAGATCTTCCATTTGCCATGCAACTAATATTACATAATTCTTTACAGACATAATCTCCTTTTTTTTTTAATTATTATTAAAAAAAAACTATATCAAATGCAGCTGAGTCGAACCACAGTCCACAACCTTTTTGCGGATAAACTTTTTCCCCCCGAAATATCATATCATCGTTTGAACAATGAACACTTTTAATTAAAGCAAAAAAAAAGATCATTTAATAGCTTCAAACTGCTTCATAATAAAGCCATGTGTTCCTTACGAAACTATATTTTCCAATCCTCGTCAAGAAAAACCAAACTCTTTCTTTATGTTCAGTTTATCATAATCGATTCAGCTTTACAATTCTTCCAAAGGTAAAAGAAGATATACAAAAAAAAAATATGTACACATAAAAAAGTATACATTCGAAAAAAGTTAGTAAAATTTTCTTCACTCTTCAGAACTAAGGACTATGATCAGTATGATGTGCTATGTTAATATCAAGTATAACCTTATGTCTCAAAATAACTTCGAGGTCCTTCTAATTTCAACAAAACATCTGCTGCTGCTTTCGATAAACAAAAAAGTATATAATCATGTGTGTATGATGTTATTCTTAACTGGTTCTTATATGGAAAAACAAACAGCAACAACTTTAGGATATTTCAACATGGGAAAATTTCCACTTCGAGACTAATCCTAATACTTCTTTCAAACTAACCACAAACTTTCCACAGCATATCCTTTTGTGTATTGATTATATAACACAAACACAAAAAAGGTATAAGAGCTTAAGAAGAACTAACTTATTTCGAAGCAACAAAAATAACTCCTTTCAAAAAAAAAAAAAACAACAACAACAACAAGAAAGAACTTCTATAGTAAAATTATGACTGTTCCATTCATCTAGTATAAAAACTAACTGCTCTTAATCCAATTTGAAACAAAAGAGGATTACAAACGACTCTCACTTCTTATACAATAGATTATATCAGCAATGAGGACACAAGCAAAAACCAACCTAAGAGTTATATTTATCTTTTTGCCATTTGACTTGAACTAAACATCCGTCATGTCATGGTAATGACTAAACGAAATACGAGACTATGACAATGATGAAAAAAGAACACCGAAAGAAGCGTCAAGCAATGAAAAGGATACTTTACCGCACTTTAAGTTCTTAAAAAGAAGAAGAAACGATCCTCCTTCATCTGAAATTGTTGGATTGATGGAGGTACTCAAATATCTAGAGTCTTTTTTGTTTATAGAGTTGCGCCAAATTGTTTTGTTTTTACATTCACTCTTTTCTCGTCCTTTGTACTATACAGGCATACATATATCTCTCTTCTTCGTGATAGTAAAAGGAAAACTAATACTTAATAAGCGCAGTAGCGGAGTTCCACAAATTGAATGGGGACTATTCGCATCGCAAGTCCTTTTTCATAAGTCTTGCGAAAACCGCAAGAGCGAAATTAATCTCCCATCGAAGAACCGAGAGACATCGAGTTAAAAACTTCTAACTTCTATTCTAGTAGAGAGCAGTACTACGACTTCTTTGTGGCTTTATCGTCATCGTCATTGTTGGTTTATTGTTGTACAGGAGTTGAACCTGTATAACGACCGTCGGGCATTGGATAGGATAAGTGATAACTGACTCGTGTCAAATTTAACTAGAGTGGTGTCCAATTTCACCTTTGACACTTGTTATCCATTTTTTTTTCTCAAATGTGTAGCATTTACCTATACACCATATATAGATGTCCTGATGAACTATTATATTTTCTGTTGTGTGTTTGCTGCTTAAAATTTTTATTTCTACTTGACCACTTGAACTTCTGAAGATTCTAATCCAAATTTAGATTCCTACTATATGAGAGTAAAAGTTCAAGGTGGTTGTGGATATTACTTTATTCACACCACCGAAGCATTGCCACACTTCAGACACCTGGTGTGTGACAAGTGGAACTTTTACAATAAGAATTGAAAAATATATGGACGAAGAATAAGGAACTTTCAAATATGTATCTATAAAAATAAAATCAACTTTTTTATTAAATGTCAAGTGTTTGTATCATCCTTACAGCTATAGAAGTAATGTGTATTATGTATGCAGAAAAAAATAAAACAACGACCAAAAGAATAGCATTTTGAATTCGAAGGACATCTTCATGGTATCATGTTGAACATGAGAGGTTGTTTTATAAAAATGAAGAAACAAGATCCAAAGAATTGATAACTAAACACCTGTCAGTTCATGTTCAACAAAAAGGACAAAAGTTTAGAGAGATGCGGAAGCTAAAATTTCCGACTGCGCCACTTGCCACAGAAAGTTGTCTGTATTTTTTTTATTTCGAATGCAAGAGGAAACTTTTATACATTTACGATAGTTTCTGGCTTCAGGTTAAAATTCAATTGAAAGTTGTACCCAAAATAGACAACAGAGTGTGTCCTTTTGAACAATTTGTTTTGTGTTTTAAGAAAAGAAAAAAGATTTTTTGGTTGTTTTTTGAAAATATAAGTTTTAAAAGAACTTTAATTTTGTATTCAAGCAAAAATAGAGAAACAGAAAAAGTTAAATATTTTTGGAAAATATTAAACAAAAGAAACAAAAAAGGCATTATTGGGTGAGAAACTTTTAGACTTCACTTATTTTTCCTTATTTTTTTTTTTTATTATTTTTCAACAGAATATTATGCGAAATGACGCAGATGGGAATTTTCGGCTAAACGGGATTAAATGAAGTTATCGTTTTTATAACCCATGAAGATTACAGGATTATAGAGGACTATAGGGAGAAGTTTTCTTTCAATTACTTTAGAAAACGATACACCGGATACACCTGTTGTAAAATAACATGGTTGTTATATGAAGGCAGTTTTTAGGATGGACTTTCTTTTATTTCAGATGGCAGATGGATGGAGTGGGCTGCAGGTGTACGCTCATTTAATTGAAATTAAATTATGCTATTAGGAACATTATTACAAAATAAATACTCGCAGGTGTAACCTTAGAGATTAAAATACATTTAAAATATATTTACCATCAACTACTTTACTTAGAATACTTATACTTAAGTTTAAATTCAATTTATGTAGATATTCCTTTTCTAGTGTTTTAATTTTTTCTTAGTTAGGATTTTGGAGTTAAACTTAATAGTGTTATACGTTTTCATATTTTCAGCTTCAATTACCATGAAGTCACAAAAAAGATGAAGTTTAACAAACACGCAAGTGTGATTCTGAAGCGTGCAAACTTTTCCTTTCATCTGCTTCACCCTCTGCTAAGAAGACAGAACAGACTTAGCAAAAAGACAAAGCTCCTCATCTACAAGCAGTTGATCAGGCCCGTTCTTACATACGCCTTTCCTGTCTGGTTTACCATATCGCCATCAGCAATGAAGAAGATACAACTTTTCGAGAGGAAGATCTTGATAATTTGCACAGGACTTTAACGGAACCCCTTTACCAGCAAAATTCTGAAGAATTTAGAACGACATCCAAACGCAGAAGTGCAGCATCAGCTACTACAAGTGAAAATTCTACCCAGCAATAGATACCTACTCCTGAACGGTTCCACCGATTTCGATGAAATTTGTTTCATATACCTATGCGGTTATCAGAATGGTTTTTAGCTATAGTTTAACTAAGTAGGTGGCGGTGTTTTGGAGAGCCAGAGCAGTTTTGTTTTCCTTACATACAAAAGTAGAGTATGTGTGTGTTATGTAAATGCAATCAACAAAATAATTCAAGAAAAAATTGTAGGTTATTCTGTTACATATAAATCAATTGATAGTGTAATGAATGCCGATGAAATTGTAAACTATCCAATAGAGTTTCTAAATTCATTAGATCTTCCTGGTGTGTCACCGCACATATTATCACCCAAAATCGGGGTGCAGATTATTCTCTTGCAAAATATTAATCCACCTCGATTATGTAATGGAACACAACTTGCTGTAAAGAAACTGATGCCGAATATAATCGAGCAACTTTTCTGAACGAGAAGATGTGCTCATTCCACGCATTCCCATCATTTCCACAGACATGCCGTTCAATTTCAAACGACTCCAGTTTCCCATACGACTCGCATTCTCAAAGACCATAAACAAGGAACAAGGTCAATCACTTCAAGTGTGCGGATTAAATTTGTAAAAACCATGTTTTTCACATGGACAATTATGTTGCATGCTCCAGAGTCAGACAGTCAAAAAATTTATTTGTTTTTGCTGAACACGGAAAAACAAAAAATGTTGTTTACCCAAAAGCACTAGAATAATAAAATCAACAATATAATATTACATATGTATATCAATTTCATTGTTTATATTACCCTACATATATGTATATCGTGAGTGCAAGCGAAAGGCATCAAAGTGAGGAGTTATTGAGTGTTTAAGACTATCTGCGATTTTTTTTGGCAAGTTCATTTGGATTTTCATTTATTGTGTTTGGTAAACCGCAAACAACAACATCACTAAGCCGCTGCTGACGTTGATTGTCCTCAAGCTGCTCTTTTATCTTTTCGTTTGCACTTTTAAGTTCAACAATTTCCTGCTCACATTGTTGAACTCGGCTACTTAGTGTTGTTATAATGTTTTTTTTATCTCCTCGTTCATATTAAATTCTAAATCTGATAACAAGCTCTTGAATTTGCCAATTAATCTTGATTCAAATTCATGTAGGTCTTCGGGCATGCTCGTTTGGTTGTTCTTACGTGGCAAAGCAGTGGGTGTGGATGATAAAGATACTTTTCTTATTGTTGGAGTGAGAACATTTGTTGAAACTTTATTATTCAGTTTTGACCGGGTGAAATAACTGATGGCGTCACTGCGAGAAGAAAGACCAGGTTTTTTAGAGCATTTTGCTATGCCGGTGCTTTTTTTTAGTGCAGAATTTTTTGGGTTTTTGCTAGATAAAGGTTTAGCAGAATCAATTTTAGTTGATGGCGGTGCTGGTGTGGGCGGCTTTCAATCCGCTTGTGATATTGGCGTTGTTCGTCGTGTTCAAGGTGGTTGTGGTCTTCCCAGTAGCGCGGGTTATCCAACGTATTGGTGGCGTTGGTGTTGTCAATTGTTTTGGATGTAGTGGCACTCTCATTAGCGGTGTCAGTCATGATGAAAAAACTGACAAACGACAGTAAATAAAAAAAAAAAACTCCAACACGCGAAGATTTTAAACAAAGCCTGCATTAAAATGCCAAAAATTACAGTAGTTGAGATGAAACCCGAACTTTTGATCTAGATACAATAAATCGGTTAAAAAGGCTTTTAATGTCGGGAGCGAAAACAAAACACGTCTAAGTTTCAGCTGTAGCCATATTCATTTTTGTATTGGAATTACTTCAAAATGTATTTAATTATTTTGGAAGATTTTCACAGGGATCGTAAAAGATATTCATTAGATACCAACCAAGTTGTCATTATTCAAGTTGTTAATTTTTAATACTTAAGAAGGTACAAAATTATCATGTACATAGAAACAATCAGGGCCGGACCAGCTATACGTGCAAGAGCTTGCAAATGCGCAGGGCGCTTAACCCAATGGGCGCAGTGAGCAAGCATTGAAAAAGCCACTATCTAACAACCAACACATACCTACCTACTTATACCTACCTACTTTTTAATTTTAATTTTTTGTTTAATACCGCACAACAATTTTGATATCCATCATATTATAACTGCTAATTTTGAATTTAAATACAGAAATACTAACCATCCCAACACAATAATAAGTCGATACCTGCCTTTCTACCCATACCCACCCATACCCACAGTAACATAACTTTTTTGCAAAGTGCACGATTCTGTATGCCTCCAGCTCCAACAACAGAACAAACAGACACAAATTATTCTCTTTTTCAAACTGCCGACGTTATTCTCACTCACCACATTCATCGTGTGCATAAGTGAAAGCATTTATTTTATTTTCACAACCCTCCCCTATGCTATCTAACATGATAAAAAATTCTTCCACAGCAGATACAGACAGTTAACAGCGCGCAAAATCCTAACGTGCGCGCGATGTCAATTCTTTCATATGAAAACGATTTCAACAACATCACTCAAACAGCTATTTTTGGGTGAAATAGTGATACTCAATAACTTAACAGCGCGCAAAATTGAAAATTGCGCCTATGAATTAAACTCTTCCTGTTGAGTGTTTTTTTACGATTTGGTTTGGCACTGACTTCTCTTGATGAGTGCAAGTGTAGCTTTGTTCTATCGTCTGTTGAGACAAAGGGGTGAAATAAAAAAAAAAAATTTTGTCGTTGATGAGTGAATCTTTTGTTTTCAGTTTCAGTGTCTCCTTTTCTCTATTGTTTTGTTCTTGCCAGGCATTGTTTTCATTAAAAAACAGGATTTTTGACAAATCTAATGACTTTATTTGTCTATGTTGGCAGTGTTCTTATTGTGGTCAAACTCAAAAACTCAAAATAAAGGAAAGGGAATCTGGGTAGGTAAATGAGAATAAAACTTGCTACGCGCAGATAAGTGGGTGTTCCAAAAATGTCGGTTTAAGTGCATCTTGTCGAAATTTGTAAAGAGCTTTGACATTTGCAGGGTCCAAAGATTTAGATGGTGCGGAATTGCATCAAGAGTTATTACATTTATCTCCAATTGTAAAACAAGGCAGTTCACCCTTAGAAGTCCTTACCTACATTTTTGACTCACACTTGGAAGACCTTCTTCCCAATGCAGAGATAGGTCTTCAAATATTAAATACGTTGCCAGTAACCGTAGCTTCAGGAGAACGTAGTTTTTCAAAATTAAAATTAATTAAAAACTACCTGAGAACCACAATGACTCAGGAAAGATTAGTTGACTTGTCAATCATGGCTATAGAAAAAAAACTAGTTAAATCATTAGATTATGATGATCTGGTCACTGAGTTTGCTAAAACAAAAGCCAGGAAAGTTAATTTATTGTAGTTTTATTTGTGTTCCTTTTTTTAATTTAAATAATTTTATTTTTTGTATTAACACTAATAATGTAAATATATAAATATGTACATATTTGTTATTTTCTTAGTTTTTTTATTTATTTTTATATTGTTATGTTTTTGAATATGTTTTTAATATTTTGTACTTAACAAAATATTTCAGTTCCTATATTTTTGTGATATGTTTTTGCTTACTATTGCTATAGTTTACAATTATTTTTGAATTCTTAATTTTTTTTTTTATTCTTGTGATATATTTGGTTTTATATAGTTTTTGTAACAATCCTATTTACTTTTATTAGATATAAGTATTATCGAGGAATAGGCCTACTGGGGATACCTCGTTAAAAAAAAACGCATTGCAAAAAACGCATTGCAAAGGTACCCCTTGGGTGATGAGGAAATGACTTCTTTTACCAATAACTGCAAATGAGGGGCGCAAATAGTGTAGCTTGCGCAGGGCGCTAGTTTAGCTCGGGCCGGCCCTGGAAACAATCATCATGTTAAATCAACAGTTTTGATTTATTTGATACAAATTGCAGATTCAGTAAACCCTCTTGTTGTTAAATCAATTTGGTATCATAGTTCTTAGTTATGAATTAAAGTTATGATATAATAAAACTAATGATCAATCACAGATTTTGAAATAAATACCAATAACAGCCTTTAAAAACTAATAAATGGTAAACGCATACTTTAGCTTCTGATATGTTCTAGACATATTATTAGAAAATTGCAGAAGTCATTGATATAGCAATTGTTATCGCTTATACCAATTACGGTAAAAGTTTTCGAAAAATTGCTTCTTAAGAGGAAGCAAAATAAAAGAAGAGATAAATAAAATTAAAACATAACTTTAAGCTTTTTCCAATGCAGTGTTAAATTAAGAAACTAAAGTTATTTGTTGATCTCTCAATAGCTTTGTTCTGATCCACGGTGGTTTAAGTCTCGCATTTGTTGATAACGAATGTAAGGATAGTGTCTTTTGAAAACTTTTACCGATAGAATAAATTTATAGTTATATCTTTTTTACTATACCCATTGAAAAAATGTGGATGCTATTTAGAACCCAATTTTGATTCACTTTCTCAAATTAAGTTAAAATTAATTGTCTTAATCTTATACCCTTATGCATTCGCAATGATGATTAACCAATGAAATCCTGTAATTCTTTCAAATTGACACTCTCATAGGCTGCAAGGAATAAAAAGTACATCCATCACTTTCATTTATTGGCATCTGCCTGTATTTAAATCCAATAATTTTGTGTTCACACATCAAATCAAAGAGAAACCTTTAAACAAATAATTTTCCCTGTATACATACCACAACCACAGAAACAGGACATATATATTTTATACAAATTATTTAAAATGTCCTCCCAAAACCACATAATTCTACTCAAAATTCGTTCCATAATCAAATTCATCATACTAACAAAGTCGACAAAATGCCAACTGAATATTGATTACTTCCTTTTCTCATAAAATCAGAGCAAAAGGACATCGTAAGGATGGATAGAAGTCCATTAATACAAAGGCTTTCATCTAGGTCAGCCACAAGAGGAAAATGCAAACAATCTATTCAACAGTCGAGAAAGCTGCAGTAGTTCGGATATAGTATATATTTAGTCCGATTCGGGGTTTGTGGGACAATTTATCCTCGGTCACATCCTTTTAAGCTTCATAAGACAAGCAAATCGATAACTGGACTACCACATGCAACCAGAGGCAGGGACAACTGATTGGAAGATTTTCCATTGTCAAAGAAAGCAAAAGGAAGTGTGTGTAAATCTAGTCCTCAGTTTGAAGTGAACCAATAGCATTTTCTTCTCTTATGTCCTGTGAGCTCTCTTCTAAACCAAAAATAGAAAAAGAATCAGAAAATAAATTAAAATTATTCACACAATTCTCTCACGAATATCTGAATTAAATATCAAACGATTCGAATTAATTTCTCGAGAGGATTATTGCCATTTGCAATGCTATTGTCCTGCCATTATAATGATATAAAGAAATGTCGAAATTATATGTGCAATCAATGCCTGGGAAATTGACAGTTCTACTAGTGATTTCAAATTAATGGAAGTGAAGAGAGTGAGAGCCCATCAGTGCATTTGTGTTGTCCATCGGCACGAATCAACATGAAAATTAATTTTGCGAAGAGAGATGCATTTCCAGGACTTTTTATTGGGTCTCGATGACTAGATGGATTCGTTGGCTAGGAAAATGAAAATGCAAAGAAAATATCATTTAAATAATATATTACGGAGTTATTTATTCACATTATTTCTAAAAAATTTATATTTTATAGTATATTTATACAGGGTGATTGGTTTAAGGTGCACCAAAAAGCTTGAACGTGCAGTAGGGGTTAAGACAAGAAAAAAATCGTATAGGAGGGGGGGTCTATTTTCCCCCGTTTAGGCGGGAGGGGCAATTTTCTAAAAAATTGTCTTAAATCAGAAAAAAAACTATTTAAAAACAACGGTGAATGATACAAAGCCTTGCTATATCTTTTTGGAAAGACAGAAAACTACTCTTTTATTTTTAAATTAAGTTGTTTAAGTGAACAGTTTTAAAAAATTTATTTTTAAACTCAACATTTTAAAAAAAAAATTAAAAAAAAAGGTAATAAAATTTTTTTCAAAATTTTATGTAATTAACTATTATTTTTATTTTCAAAATTCAATGCTCTTATTAATTTTTAGTCAAAACCAGAAAACCGGATGGCAAAATGTATTTTAGTTTTTGAGAAATTACTAAAAGCACTTTTTCAAAAAGAAGGTGAGATCTGGTTAATCTGGTTGAAAACAATTAACTGGATTAACCAGATTTCACCTTTTTTTTAAAAAAGTGCTTTTAGTAATTTCTTAATTACCCAAAAACTTAGATACATTTTGGCATGCGGTTTTCTGTTTTTGACTAAAAATTAATAAGAGCATTGAATTACGAAAATAAAAATAATAGTTAATTACATAAAATTTTGAAAAAATTAGTTTAAACATTTTTTTTTTGAATTTTTTTTTCAAAATTTTGAGTTTGAAAATTATTTTTTTAAAACTGTTCCACTTAAACAACTTAATTTAAAAATAAAATAAAAGAGTAGTGTTCTGGCTTTCCAAAAAGATATAACAAGACTTTGTATCATTCACCGTTGTTTTTAAATAATTTTTTTTCTGATTTAAGTCAATTTTTAAGAAAATTGCCCCTTCCGCCTAAACGGGGGGAAATAGACCCCCCTCCCATACAATTTTTTTCTTGTCTTAACTCCACCTACACGCTCAAGCTTTTTGGTGCATCTTATACCAATCACCCTGTAGAAGAAGCAGATTGTATAACTAAGTTAATGGACTGATTTATTACAGTTTCCAATTTATTCCCCCTGGATTACTAGACGAAGCAAGCACAAGTGTGCCTGTACTGAACCAGTTCTCCGTCTAAATCACCGTAACTCACAACAATGAAAACCACGTTGGGCGCCACTTGTCGTTTCCGCTACTTTGCTTCTCAGTAATTTTAGTGGAGTTGGTTCAAGTAGGTGCGATATTAAAAACTAACTGACACATTGTTTTCATAATGTCAAAGGGTCTAAGAATCATGGCCTCGAATTAAAATATCACGGTACTATTGTGGTTGCCCGCTTAAAGTGAAACGAAAAATCCCATACCAAAATGACGTAAACGAAATTTTCCGTTATTCTTTCCCTTTTGTGGTACGCAGCTCCACGACGGAACATAGCTGAAACGGTAGATAACCGGTTCAAATTCTTTTTCGCACACAAAATAATCACAAAAAACACGAACAAAAGGGAAACGTCAAAATTTTGCGAGAAATTAATCCGGGAAATTTCGACGTTTCCCTTTTGTTCGTGTTTTTTGTGATTGTTATATAATTATAAAAAAAATTTCTTTTTCTGTACTTTTTATTTGTTTCTTTGACTTTGTATGTTTTGAAAAATACTTTTTTTACAAATATCGAAAATCTACATAAAAATCTATCCGGTATACCGTTACGTTAGCATTTTGTCTGTATCTTTGGAGACGATGGAAAATGTTCACTTCTTTACTTCGAGCGAGAGGTTGTAGTGATGGTTTTCTATCACTTGACTTATACCGCCTTCTGTCCATTTTTACTGACCAGAAGTATGTCACGGTCACCAACACTATTGCTCTACTAAATCAGTCATCAATGAACAAGACTTTCAATAATTCTACCCGACACGCTGGGCACTGACCAGAAGATAGCTCATGGTGCATTAGTTTATTGTGAATCTGATCTTAAAAACTGTTTCATATTTAACTTAGCGAACTCGTATAAGGTACCTAATACCTATAATCTGGACAAAATAGACAAATCACTTCCACAATTGATTTTGGCTCAAAAAAAAAAAAAAAAAACCACAAAGCGTATAATAAATCACAAGAAAACTGCATAGCAAAGATTTGTTTGACGAAGGGCAATCAACTGAGCACAAATGTATTATACCATCAAAGCAATCCAAACTCAATATTGAATTGATTTTCCAAAGAACTGAACTGGAATATCAGTGCAATTTCATCAGTCGCCAATCATCGTGGGCGTTTCAGTGGTGATATGATGATGGTCATCCTCATGACCAAATAAAGTGGCTGGCTGTGAAAGAAAACAAAAGCACAGCAAGAGCAGCAATCATTTCTATTCATGAAAGAATCTCCAAAGCAACAAAACTGAATTAAGGTTCCCGTAGCAGAGGAATCACTCAGTGCAAATGACCATTCTACCGGATTTATCTGTAAGCCTCTGTCCTGCAATACCTTCTCGGTCTATGAATTCTCTTAGCTTCTAACCTACACCACTATCATTGACATCGATAGAGTGCATAATAAAGCCAGCTGGTGGCATGAAATCTCATATCGGAAAGTCGTAACATTTCAATTCAATGTCCTTCAATAAAGCTCATCTCATTCTGCTTGACCAGCCAATATCGCTCTAAGCCACGCCGCTGGCTGCCTCTTCTTTCTTCGCTTTTCGCTATCGTTACTTTCTGTATATATGGACATAAGAAAGATGGAATTTCGAAGAGTTAGGAGTTTCTCCTCCGGGTGGCTTCTCTGCAGTAGTGGCTTTTTCAGGATCAGTAAAGATTTCGTTGAGGGATCCATCGATTTTTTTTTTTCAATGTGCACTTACTTCATTGAATTCGTATACTTAGTCGATGTTGCTGCTTCTTGCATAAGTTGTAAGTGCAATTGACTTTGAAGAGGCGAAGTTGAAGGACTAAAGAAAATTCTGAATTGTATTGCATCTAAATGTATATTCTTCGAACTTGGAAATCGTGTGGGCGGAAGTTGAAACTGATTTGGAGCAAGGATGTTGAGTAGATGAAGTTAAACGAGGAAACGATGATACTCTTAAGATGGAATTTTATGAATAGACCAATGAAGTTCGTTAAATTTTCTTTTTTATCGGTTTACTTATTCGTTGATTCTGCATCATAGCTGTTTCTATTGGGGGAATGAATTGAAATAAATTCGAAATCTTCTTTAAAATGAAAACTAAGTATGTATATGCAAAAGGATATAAGATTGTAAAAGGACTTATTGAGTTCTATTTATTTATCTCATTTGAAGAATTTTCCACAAAATGGCTATAAAAGTTTATTGCACTAATTTTGCAGGAGAATGCGCTTTTCAATTCTATATCCCGTGAATTCAAAGCTAATTTATGTTTAAAGGGTTTTTAATGGGAGCGATTTTTATTAAGGGTTACACAACTAAACTCGACAAATATATGGTTTCATTTCACAACCTCTACTTACACGTAATGGTCTATTAACAGAACAAGTAAAGGGTGAACAGAAGCAGAAGCGTGTTTTACTGCACAAAAGTATTCCCCCGTTAAAATTTTGAATTTAACATCGACCCCTACGTTGGGCGCCATTTTCGCTGAATCATTTCCATATCAAATCTGTCTTTTAGAAAACCTATAATGGTGAATTTTACTACAGTTATCTTTTATAACCACAAGACCTGCTAGAACTGCACCTCAGACTAGAAACACAAAAAAAAAATTGTTTACCATTTTATAAAAATAGATTACTGCAATACTCATTGTAAGCAGTCACGCTCACGCTTATTGTACTACATATATCACTGATGAAAGTCATGATGTAATCATTTTTATTTGCGATTATAGGTACTATAAGGCAAGTTTTGTATTCGTAAGAAAAAAAAGTTTTGAGATAACAAACAAACATGACATTACGATGTTAGAGAACACGAAAAAGTAGGTCCGACCAATTCTGTCTGTCAGTATATGGATGTACTTATAGACACCTACAGCCTAAACGGATGGGCCGATTTTCTTCAAACTTGGTACTCTGTATTTTTAGAGTAATATGCCCCGGCGTATTTTTGATTTTTATCCTAGGTCTGAAAATGACGGTACCTGCTATATAAACATAACAGATAATTCAATTTTTCTCGGAAAAAATACGATCGATTTTGATAAAATTTAACGTGACATGATAATTTTGAAAGCGGTGATATTTTTCGACAAACAATTTTTTTACAACTGGATTTTTAATGGTACCTGCCATACAAGCGTTTTAGACAGTTATATTTTTCTCGTAAAAAATACTATCGATTTTTATAAAATTTCGTACAATGGATTTGTAGCCAAAGGTTGTGTTTTTCATTTTTTTCAAAATAAGTTTACATATTAACGGTACCTGGCGAATAAGCCTTAAAGACAATCCAATTTTTCTCGTAAAATATACGATCGATTTTGGTAATATTTAGTGACTGATTTTTTTCCAATAATGAAATTTTTCGTTAGAATTTTTTTTTCAAAATCACCTTATTAGCGGTAACTGCCATAAAAACGCTAAAAGAAATTAATTTTACTTCCGATTATTTATTATAGTTTCTTGCTTAGTATCCTAAGCCTAACGTTAGTAATCTTACACAGAGCAAGTTTGTCCGACGCAGTCGTGCCTTTTATTTAATACCTCCATTAGCACACGATTCTCTCTTTGGTACCATATAAGCAATTAATTAATTTCAAAATTACTGCAGCTATAATAAACTTTTAAGCCAAACAAGATCATCATCAAAGATTACCATAATTCACATTTTGTTTTATCTTAATTTATATAAGTAGATATTATGTCCTTCGAAATAATTGAAATCAACATCTTAATGCGGGCATTAAAACGTGTTTTTGTTGATTTAATACTGGCAAAATCTTTATAGGTATTAATAAAAAAAACAATTAAAATATTATTCGGGATGTTGTCTTAAATATTTGCGTATCATGAGAAACTAATTTAAATCCATATTGTATTGTATGCTTAGATAAGAAAACAATTGATTCTGTTGGTGGCATTGTTCTTGGTGATGGTGTCCTTTGACTAAACAAATAATAATCTTATATCAGAGAGATTAATCGTAATTGATGCTTTCATATTTATATTCACTATGCGTTTGTTTTCCGTGAAGTCCACAAGACTTTGACCCCAATAACTTTGGGTGGAAACACATATTATAAAGTTATAACACAAGTTGTTTCTTGTTATGTAATAATGAATATACAGGGTGATTCACCTAAGTTGAGCCAAAAAGATAAAGCAAGTAATTTGAATTGAGACAAGAAAAAATCGCATTAGAGGAGGGGGTCATCTCCCCCCGTATAGGCAGGAGGGGAAATTTTCTAAAAAAAATTAACTTAAATCAGAAAAAAAATTATTTTAAAACAACTATGTGAATGATAAAAAGCCATGTTATGATTTTTTGGAAAAACAGAAAACTACTTTTTTATTTAATTTTTAGATAAAGTTGTTTTAGCGAACAGTTTTAAAAAAATTAATTTTCAAACTCGAAATTTTGAAAAAAAATTTTAAACTATATTTTTCAAAATTGTATGTAATTAACTATTATTTTTATTTTCAAAATTCAATGCTCTTATTAATTTTTAGTCAAAAACAGGAAACCGGATGCCAAAATGTATCTTAGATTAAAATCGGATGGTATGTAATAAAAAATAAAAAAGGGATAATCCCCTAATTAATAATTGACCTGACCAGGTCAAACTTGGGAAAAGCAAAAAAAAAAGTGTTTTTCTTGGAAAAAAGTACTTTTAGTTTTTCTTAATTTCTCAAAAACTAAGATAAGTTTTGGCATCTGGTTTTCTGGTTTTGACTAAAAATTAATAAGAGCATTGAATTTTGAAAATAAAAATAATAGTTAATTACATAATATTTAAAAAAAAAATAGTTTTTTTTCAAAATTTCGAGTTTGAAAATTAATTTTTCAAAAACTGTTGATCAAAACAACTTTATTTGAAAATAAAATAAAAGGAGAGTTTTTCGGCTTTCCAAAGAAGTATAATATGGCTTTGTATGTTTTACCGATGTTTTAAAATAAATTTTTTTCAGATTTAAGTCAATTTTTTTTGAAAATTGCCCCTCCCGTCTAAACGGTGGGAGATAGGCCCCCCTCTAATTCGATTTTTTTCTTGTCTCAGTTCAACCTACTCTCTCTTTCTTTTTGGCACACCTTAGGTGAATCACCCTGTATATACATTAGTATTAGTATTTCAGAATAAAGAACAAACAATTAAAAAAATCCACTAAAATAGTTACGTGTTTATTCGGAGTTTGTACATGAACAGAAAATAATGTTGCATATTAAAATAAAGGGCAAGACTGGTCTTACAAACTTGCTCTTGGGCTAAGTTACTTTAGTGTTCACGAATGGAAAATTCATTTGACCAGTTTTAAGAAGATTTTCTGAAGTCATCTACCTATTTTATATTTTGAACTATTTTTTTCTTTTTCAAAAAAACCTTTTGAAAATAAATTGTATGAAAAAAAAAGAATTATTAAGATATCACCGTCGGTAAAAATTTAATTACTCACATGAATTTTCATCAAAATCAATCGTGTTTTTAAAAAAAAAAGAAGAATTATCGTTTTTTTCAAAAATAACTTGTTTAAAAATTAGTTTTTCCAATATTATTAAAGTTTAGCAGTAGTTGTAGACTATATTAAATTTCGACAAATTTACCCGTTCAAAAGACAGTTATGTTATAAGCCACGGTTCTATGGTAGGAAGTATTGGTTACGTTCATATGATATAGGTACCGCTTATATTATATCTAAAGAACACTTTGGCCGAAGTTTAAAGAAAATCCGTCGAACCGTTCAGGCAGTAGCTGTCGATACTTACAGATAGGCAGACAGACAGACAGACAGACAGATAGATCTGCCGGACCTACTATTTTTGTCTTCTATCTATCACCGAAATATCATGTTTGATTGTTATCTCAAAACTTTAATCGAAAGTAAAAATAACTTTTTCTCTTGTCACATGACTACATATCGTTCGCCAAAACATATTCACACCCACGGTTGGAAAAGTCAATACAATTGTACTTTTTTCGATACAATTGAATGTGCTCAAGTCACTGAATTTGATGCATTTAGGTAGTGTTTTAATTGATAATACGATATAACACAATTTGTTCGACCATTTATTGCACTGAACAAGTTTTGTCTTCAATGTCATCCGTCTGTTTCTATCTTGCTTCCTGTTTAGCTGTTACTTTCATCAATTCTGTTCATGATTTTGTGCCTCTGTCTAAAGTTGTGTTATTGCAAATCAAAACTGAAATCTGGTGCTTGTTCTTGTTTTATAATGCGGCAGCAAATGTGAGACTTAGGCCCTGTTTTTCAGTGCGATATTATTTCAGATTTAGATTAACCTCGAGTTTACGCTGATAAAAGCACGGTTTTAATTCAGTTTGAGATCCCGAATTCATTCAGAATAAACTCACCAATTTAGCTGGATTAATGTTGAGTTAACTCCGGATCTCAAAACTAACTGAAAATCCTGTTTCCGTCTTAACTCGGGGTTTATCTAACCCTGGAATAATCTCGCACTGTAAAACTGAGGCTTAATGTACAAATCGTCTACAAATTAAGCCTTTTTCAACATAAATTTTGTGATAACGATAACTTATTGATATTTTTTGCTATTTGGTGTTTATTAATAGGGGGAGTGTGTTTAAAGTGCCCCTTGCTTCCCTTCCTCTGTCTTGCTCTATAAGATCCCTAAAACCACCATCAAAATGCCTCCAAAATCACAAACAATTGAAAACCTAGATAAAAAACTAGTCTCAGAGTCAGAGTGAGTTAATTGTGAAAATAATTTCATCAAATGTTTTTATTCATTCCGTATTCATTGATGCCGTGTTTTAATAGATAATTAAAACACCTCAAATAAATATCCATATGATAATATATACTATTTTGTAATTAAAAAAAAAAAGAAAAATATTTTCAGCTGTGATATGCCTTTATCGAAATATGCCATTAAGAAGCGCTTTATGCAGTTTTGGTGGCATGCTTTTAATTTTCATTGATGACACAGCCACGATAATGGGAATCACATAATACTCTAGGATCACAAAACAGCATCGTATAGTTAATGGTAATTTGTATCTAAAAAGTGATTACGCGATCACGTCATATACCATTCACCCACACCGCACATCATCCGCATGCGAACACATCAGCAGATATTAAATTTAAATACTTTCACATAAGTCTAATATGTTCAAATAAAAGCCCTCTGGCACAGACATCTACATCAATATGCTATCTCAGTGTACCATTTGCTGCAGATATAAGCAGTTAAGAACACTAACATACCCGCAACGAAATCATTAAAAGCGACACTGTGTATGCCTATGAAACCCTAAATGTACGGCACTAAATTGCACAAAATGTACATACATATGTAATAATGATAAAGAATCCTAAAATGTCAAGTCACGTTCGTAAAGTATGCCATTGGACGTGGGGCGCCCAACATGGCGTTAGCGGTCGCCATTACATTCCAAACTGAAATTTTAACTACCTACATAATTTTGGAACAGGAAACTGTTTTTTTTTTTCAACAATTAAAACATGGCCCCGCATAAATCCAACAAACCTATCTCTTCCCCAAAAAGCCACTAAACACTAAATGCGTCGTGTCTCGTGTCGCTCATAGGTACATTATGATTTTTGACGCGAGATCTTCCATCAAAATGCCTTTCTGTATGTCACTTTATTTTGTTATTGGTAACATTGTTTTCCTTACTTGAGTTGAGTTGATTTGATATCATCATCTTCGCCATCAACATTCTTATCCTATACAATATATAGAGTGCTGTAAGGAGTGTGCAATATTACAGCACCAGCAGAAACAGGAGTAGCAGGAGACGTAGTGTGCACTAAAAGCGTCAGCAGCAGCATCCTTTGTGGTAAAAGGAAAATTGAAATTCAATAGACTAAGAGGAGAATTTAGTAATGTGCTAATGTAGCACGTTTACTCAACCTGACACATTTTACTGTTTTATTATGGTATCTCTCTTACTCTCTAACTGGTTCCTCCTGGTGTCACACAGCTCGACGTGTCCTTGGAAAGCATAATGTAGGCAAAGCATCACTAGTTTGGTGCAGTCATATGTGTTTGTTATACATTCAAGCTGACAGCTAACTGAAGAAGCTTTGACGTTTAGAAAAACTACGGCTTTGTTAATGGATCGTCATTGGCAACTGCACACAATTATCTCAATAGTTGGGCATACTGGAGCAAGTGAGCGTTGAATAAGGATAGAGAATGGATATGATATGATTCCAAGTATGTGATGGATTTGGATATTTGTGGTAAGGTGATTTGATGAGTAGTTTAAATTATTATAGGATAGTATAGGCTTTTGTAGTCTTGAGTCAATTGCTAAGAATGGAGGAACAACATTTGTGTTCTCTATAAAAAGAGGGGGAAACTTGTTTAAATTATTGATTAATTTTATCAATTTCATAAATTTATGAAATGAGTCCCAAATGCTAGGGGAAATTAAAGGGATATGTCAAAATAAAAAAATATTTTCTTTTAGATTTCTCTAATGAGCAATCCAAGAGATTGAATTTTTGTGTAAGCAATTTTTCTTATAAATACGCCTCTAATTTCTAAAAGCTAATATGCAAAAATAACAACTTACTATACAGCAGATAGAGGGTGAAAGTAGAATATAGTTTAAAAAACGAGGATTGGTCCTACCGACCAATTGCACTTACGTCCCTTCTTGCCAAGGTCATGGAAACGCTGATAAATCGTCAGCTCAAGAAATATCTCGAAGATCGGGAGCTTTTAAATGACTGGCAATACGGCTTTCGCAGCAATCGTTCCACTGGTGATCTGATGGCATATCTCACCGAACAGTGGAACAAATCTGTGCATCGGCGCTTTGGCGAAAGCAAGATTATTGCGCTTGATATTTCAAAGGCATTTGATAGAGTTTGGCATGAAGTTCTTTTATCGAAAATGCGTGCATTTGGTATCGATGATACTCTTATTCGTTGGATTAGAAGCTATCTTCTGGACCGTTCAATACAAGTTGTATTAAACGGTTTCAAGTCTGATCTCCACAAAATAAATGCTGGTGTGCCCCAGGGCTCCGTTCTGTCTCCGACTCTCTTTCTCATTTTTATAAATGATCTCTTATCTGTGACTTCTAATCCATTAAATTGTTTTGCTGACGACTCAACCCCCAGCTTTTCATATACGTTTGATAATTCACGGCCTTCGCCTTCGGACGTGTTATTACAACGACACCGTATGATAAGCTCATTAAACTCCGATTTAAACAGCATTGTGAATTGGG
This sequence comes from Baccha elongata, assembly GCA_951217065.1. Lineage (NCBI taxonomy): Eukaryota > Metazoa > Arthropoda > Insecta > Diptera > Syrphidae > Baccha > Baccha elongata. Next base: position 244,313,271 of record OX578272.1, read on the forward strand.
GTATCAGATATCGTGTGGAGTTTAATGCGTCGAAAACTCAATGCTGTCTTTTGTCTTTAAAACTAAACATACCCCCTATGCCATTATTCATGAATGGTACTTGCATCGAGGAGGCCGAAAAGCCTTCGGTACTCGGTATGTGTATCAGTGACAACTTTCGCTGGAATGATCATATACTTGAGATTGCTAAGAATGCTGCAAGATGCTTAGGCTTTCTTAATAGATGCAAGAAGTTTTTCACCCCTTCTGATCTGGCTACAATTTACAAGGCGTTTATACGCCCTAAACTTGAGTATAACTCCCATCTCTGGGCAGGTGCTTCTCAAACTTTTCTTCACCTGCTCGACAGAGTTCAGAAAAAGGCGTTAAAATTGATAGGAGAGAGAAACATTAAGAAAACATTTCCATCACTCGAACATCGTCGAAATTTTTCATGTCTTTCTTTATTTTACAGGTTCTTTTACAAATGTTCACTTGAGGTAGCCAGCTGCGTTCCACCCCTTAAACATTTCTCCCGTAACACTCGTCTTGCTAGGAACGCTCATCAGTTTACACTTGAGCCCAATTTCGGTCGTACCGTGAAATATAGGGATTCTTTCTTTAGCCGAACAACACGAATGTGGAATGAATTGCCTGGCACATGTTTTCCTTACCATTTTGATCTGCAGACATTCAAGATCAATGTTCATCGACACCTCCTTTCCCTTCCTCCCTAAATTCCTATCGCTCGCGCTGTGACTTATGATTAAAAGGGCTATAACAAACTCCTTGAGCGCGTGTGCATTATAAAAAAAAAAAAAAACAAAATTATGTAATATTGAATAAGTCATTTTATTGGCATCTAAACAATTTTCCATTGTTATGCATGGAATTCTAATGTGGGTTTCTTGTAGTTGATGATGCATGCATGCAGCAGTATGATGCAGGCGTCACCTCTCTTATATAATACACTTATTGCCCCGTCCTCCTATCCTCATGTCATTCCAAAGTATTTTATTTATGGTGGAATATATAGTCATCCTTGGGAATATCCTTACGTCTGTCCTTCTGTTTTAGAGCAGCGACGCACGTTGCATGTATAAATTATTATATAGTTAATGCGTATGTTCAATATGCCAGCTTATATTTATAAACTGTGTCTAAGCTTTTAGTTTTGTTGTTTTTTTTTTCAGATTCATTGTATAGGTTGCAGGATATGAAAATCCTTGTTCGTTATGACATCATCTCAATAAATGGAATAAATAGTACTTACGACCAACGACCGACGCCGAGTGATATGTGCTGTGCGAGGATGTATAAAGGCCTGTATTCCTGCAGTATATCTTTCAACTTCACATAACTTTCCTTTTGTTATGTCGACAGTATATGCAGCATTGCTGGTTGAGTCCTGTAATGGGACAATATTATGCTCTATCAGGGGTTGATGAACCAAAAATTCAGTTCAAGGAACATTGCCCAGAAATTAATTCGGTCGATGACTGAAATATTTTGGCACAATTGGCCCAATTCCAGATAAACAGATATATGAGAAGTTGTAGGATTTGTGGGATATTCAAACATACTACGATTGAAATTAAAATAAAGACAAACTTAACGTTTCACCATTTTGATTTATAGGTATCCATTTGAAGTGTACCAAATAGGAAGAGATAAAATGTAACATATTTTACGCATATGCTGATGCTAAAGTGCTCTTCGCAGTGAATTTTAAATCCAATCATTTAATCTAATTTTAAAAATCCAATTAAGGATATTTATAGGCTTGTCCACTCCAAAAACATGCAATGAATGCGATGAATTTAAAATTTTATTTTTGGAAAGTGTAATAATGCCGATTCCGAATTTGAACATTTGACTTACACACAGTATTGTATTCTGTTCGTATATCTATAGGCTCTAGGGAAAAGCTATTGTCGAATGTGTCTTAAATCTTACAGATGGAGTTTTCGGTAGTCACCTCAAGGTTAGTGTCTTTTAGGAGTACCCTGCATTAGCATATTTATAACATTGCAGAGACTTTAAGGGTTTTTTTAACAGCAGCCTATTTTTTTCCACATCTCTCTAGCAGCACTCTTTAATGGAGTATATTTGATAGAGAATTTTAGATAATAATGTTAGTAACTTCAATATTGCATTTTAAGCATTGATCGAGCATTTCACCTATATACGGTACTGATCCTAAATTTTTTTATTTGCAATACTGTATTTTTCATTTAGTGGTGCCACTTGAACAACCCTTAGAGGAGAATCGATTTGTCACAATTGGAGCATCCCTGACTCCCGTTAGATTTGGATAATGATGACGAGATTAATTCGTTTAAATGGGACAATTTCAAGGGTATTTTAGTCTTGCTGTCAAATATCATCAGTTTCATTTTTTCAAAGGCTGTTTCCAATATTTTATTGAAGAACTTTCTGATGATCATATATTAAGTATGTAACAACTTTTAAGGATTGTTTAAGAAATGAACCAACATGTCAAGCTAAATAAAAATAAATAAAAAAATATACATGTACCATTATTCATAATGTATTACGTGACAAACTGATATAGAAGAATAAGAATGTAAATGAATGCACACATTCCTTATTTAATTATTCAATCAGATTATTATTGCACAATCGATAACAAGACATAAACGAACTAATCAAAAATGCATGGCCATGTCTGCTTCCGTATATAGAATGGCGAATTAAGGATATGTTCACTACATATTTTATGAAATTTGTAAATATCTGGGGGACAAAATGATAAGATATCATTTAAAATACTATTCTTGATGAAATTAATGAGGTTTTGATAAAGTCGTATAATTTTTTTTTTTTTTTTTTTTGTATTTTATTACGTACATTAACATGTCAAAAGTGTGATGTTGAATCGACCATAAACATTGTCACTTTACTCAAAGCTTGTACAACTTGTACAATAAACAATTAACAATGACTACTGTATAGACATATACTAAATTTAAAATTAGAAAATTGATTCTTTATTGATTTTGTAACATATTTTGTAACATATTTTATGGCAATTCTGAACAGCAATAACCCTTTTTCCTTTTCAATTAAATTTATTTTGCCAAACAAAGAAAATGTAAATGAGTCCCATTTTTCCCTCTCGAGCTCGTTACTTCATTTCAGTTAAACGAAAATGGTTATTTTTCTCCTTTTTGATAATTCATATTGAACTAGCGCCACCTGTACCAACAGTCATGCAACTAAAATATCTGTTTAACATGGTTTTCAGCATTTTAGAAAAATGTTTATACCTCGAGCAAATTGGAACAAATATACACTAACAAATTTATGCTTAGTTTGGTGTATTATAGTCCTTTTGTTTGTCCTAGAAATAGTTCTGGCATTCATGTTATTGGATGTACACTCAAAAATAGTACTAATTACTGCGTCCACTCTACGAATTTTATTTGTGGTTTTCAGCCACGAATAGGATTCATAGAATATACACATATGCGTGCATATTACTAATATTTTATTTGTATTCATACAAAAAAAAAAAACGCGTACATTGTAATAATGCAAAAGTTAAATTTACCAATTCATTTGTACATTATACAAATCTATTCGTAAATTATATGAATATATTCGTGCAATTTACCTTTTCATTCTTTAATGTTATATATGTAGTCGAATTTGAAAATACAATATAATATACAATATATATATACATATATACAATAGATATATGCAATATGCACAAATAACCGGATGCCAAAATGTATCTTAGTTTTTGAGAAATTAAAAAAATTAAAAGTAAAACTAGTAAGTAAAGTAAAAAGTTAATTCGTTTTTTTTTATTATTTGATTAAAATCGGATGGTATGTAATAAAAAATAAAAAATTGATAATTCCCTAATTAATAATTGACCTGAGCAAGTCAAACTTGGTAAAACCAAAAAAAAGTGTTTTTCTTGGAAAAAAGTACTTTTAGTTTTTCCTAATTTCTCAAAAAATAAGATACAAATTGGCATCCGGTTTTCTGTTTTTGACTAAAAATTAATAAGAGCACAGAATTTTGAAAATAAAATAATAGTTAATTACATAAAATTTTGAAAAAAATTAGTTTAAACATTTTTTTTTTTGAATTTTTTTTTCAAAAAATTTTGAGTTTGAAAATTAATTTATTTAAAACTGTTCACTTAAACAACTAAATTTAAAAATAAAATAAAAGAGTAGTTTTCTGGCTTTCCAAAAAGGAATAACAAGGCTTTGTATCATTCACCGTTGTTTTTAAATAATTTTTTTCTGATTTAAGTCAATTTTTTAGAAAATTGCCCCTCCTGCCTAAACGGGGGAAATAGACCCCCTCCTGTACGATTTTTTTCTTGTCTTAACCCCACCTACACGCTCAAGCTTTTTGGTGCACATTAAACCAATCACCCTGTATAATTATATTATGTACCTATATAAATGTTGTCTTAAATTAGGGGACAGCAGAGGGATAACATTGTGGTTATAATTTTTTGGGTCCAAGATAAAGGGGTTCTCCTGAAAATGCAAAATAAATATAATGTTTAACCTATTATTTTCTAATGAAGATAAATAATAAGAATACAAATTAATTTATTCTCACAGGAACCCAAATGGTCTTATGATGCTACTTACTTTGGAAAACACATTACTAAACGTGTAACATTTCTGTGAATTTAATTAGGTTAACAAATAAAATAACTAAGAAAAAAGTATAAAATTTTTTTACTAATACTAATTTTACTTTGTAAATAGTACGAATTCATTAGTAAATAATACCTACGAATGCAATGGAAGGAATCACGAAGTTATTCGTACGAAAAATTCACTAATGTTATAAGTAATAATATATGTACACACAAATTCGTACAATGCACTCATAATATGGCTTAATTTTAGTTTACGAATATAATTAGTATATGTATAGTTATAACTAATTTATTAGTTAATACTATTGCAGGAGAAAGTAAAAATTCACGAATATATTCGTAAAAATAAGACCTGACTAATACTTCGTACAATTTACGAATATTTTTTTTACGAATATCATTCGTAGCTAATTTACTAATAAATTTTTTGAGTGTACCTATCGGCAACAAATATTAAGGGTGGGTCTTCCTCGTAAATGTAGGGTACTACGTGCACAAAACTTAATATATCTCCTACATTTGAAAAGATATTTTGATGAAATAAAATTTATTATTTAGTCCATGAACATATCTTAAAACATATGTCCTCAATTTTATGTTTTACAAAAGTTTGTGCTTTTTAGGGAAGGAATTACACATTTTTCCCCCTTTATTTTGGCTGATTTATGCATCCCCTCAAGGGGCTCTCGTGTGATTTGTTTTTTTATTTTGTTGTTAATGTTTTTCAACTGTCAATGAATGTATGCTTTTCATAGGATAAAAAAAAAAAAAAAAAAAAAATTATTTGAGCTACAAAATGGACGTAAGTTCACACTAATTTAAAGCTCGTTTATTGGCGCAGTTTCTTAAATTTTCAACGGAGCCAAACAATATTTTTTTTTTATAACAGAAAGTAGATACTGTATTTGAAACAAAACAAAAAATTATTTTTTTCCACTTTATACGTCTGAAAAACTTATATATACACAAACAATACTACTTTTTTCTTTTCCCCGTTGGGGCTGGCATGTTTTATTCTTAATATTTTTTGTTTTTAATTTATTCGAATCTCTTATTATTTTTGTAAATCCTGCTGTAAATTTTTTTGCAATTTTATATTGTTTAGACGTAAAAATTTACAATTCAAAGTATCTATACACATGGTAGTTTTCCCAGGTTGAAATGCCATGTACAACTTTATTATTATTTTTGTATTTTATTTCAATATTTTTTGCTAAAGTTCCAAGTGAAGAAAACAATATCACACGCATAAACAATTTTATATTTCATTTTGAAAAAGCATCTTTTTAACGATTTTTTTAATCCAAATACGCACACAACGATATTTAGTTCACGAAACTTCCGTCGAAAGAGAATATTATATTTTCGCTGTTCGCACTCTCTTTAGAATCAACTTTTTGTTTGTGGTGATACACAAAACACAAATGGTATGGTGAATGGTGTACATCAGCGTTGCCGCCGAGAAAAGAAAATGCCGTGTCACATTTTAAAAACTGCTTGCCATGAAAAAACTATAAATCTTCTGTTAAAAAAATAAAACTTTATTTCTGTAATTTATTATATAATTTTCCATCAATATTAAAGTAAGATATAGGCAATGATAAAGTGTGCGATATTGAAATGTTTCGTGCCACTGTGCCACAAGAAAAAATTGTCGTGTCAAAAAAGCACGATTGGTTAACTTCGGCAACGCTGGTGTACATACGATTCGTAGGTATCGTCGTCGTCGCTGTCGTCCAAGTAGGTATATGATATTTTTGTTTTTTTTTTCTACTTGGTTTTGGAAGGAAACTTATGGATGTGGGAATAATGCTGAAAAAGATTTTATTCGTTAATTATATAGAAATAGAGTCTCAGGGAATCGTCTATAAAATGAGTTAATCTTATCGAATCTTCAAGGTTGAGGTGTCAAAAGGAAGAAGAAATTGAGATCTATGTTTCTGTATCAGAATAATTGACGTAGGCACTTGCGCTTGGGCACTTCAATTTTTGTTTGCGATTAAACCTAAATTGGAGATACCTCCTCTTCTGTTATCCTACAACGGAAAGAAACAAAAATATTGAAGATGACCTCCTTTTTGGTGGTGTGGTTGTACACGATTAGTAAATTGTGAGATAGTGGGAAGAGGGAATGTGTATATTGCAATTGTATATCTATGTTCCTATTTTTATTTAGAAGCGATTTTTTTTTCATTTCGCGTGTTGACGGACATGGAGTGGTAGGTAATTGCAAATAAGAATGTGTGTGACTGAAATGTCTTTGCGTGGCCTTTGGCATGTGCCGAGGGAAAGGGTATCATGATGACGATCTACGTAGGTACCTAGCCTGCAATGAAAATACTCACTTTTCTTCACTGGCACCTAAATAAAAGCATTAGGTTAAAATAAATCAGAAATGAAAATTATCAGATTTTACCCATTATTTTCCAAATTGTTTGGGGTTGATTTTGTTGAAAAAATAAATGGAAAATAATTAAAAAAATGCAATTTGAATGATTGAATTGTTGTTTGCCAAATAACTAATATACTTCAATCAAAATCTGTGAATGTTAAAAAGTAACTTGTTCACAAAGAGCCTCAGAAAAAAAATTTACAGGAAAATAACTGTGACCGCCGGCGGGTCAGATGCCATGTAACGGTTTTGTCAGGTGCTATGTGACCCATATGACATATTTTTTTTCGAAACAAAACTTTGGAACAATTTAGAAGAGTCCTAGCACAATCTAGCACTGGTTTTTAAATTTGAAAATTCGAAAAAGGGAGCTCCCAGGAAGGCAAAATTGCTAAATTAGTGCAAAAGTTTTCGCTGTCTAAAACCTACAATTTTTAAGTAAAAAAAAAAAAGATCAACACAAACCAGCACAAATGTAGCACAACCTGGTTCATTTGTCAAAAATTAAAATTTGAAAAAAGGGAGGCTAACTTCACACTTTCGGGAACATGTTTTTTGAGCTTTTTATCCACAGTTTCGATTTTTTTTTCAAAATAAAAAGGGAAAAAACTTCGTATTAGGGTACCTCAACCTTGTAGAGTTTTTAAAAAATTTAAATTTGAAAAAATGGGGGGAAGCACCTAATTTCTGAAAATCACATTTTTGGATCTAGTTTTCGCAATTTTGAAAGTTTTCAAAATTCACCCCTTTGCAATAAACCTTAAAGTAATTTTCAAACAGGTCAAATAGTTATTTTGACCTACTTTACACTTATCTTACATAAAGCTTCCTAAAAAAAACTATTTCAATGTACCTACCTACCTACATGTGTAACGTAAAAATAAAAATAAATGTTTTTCTTAGAAAAAGGTGGTTTTGGTTTTTTTTTAATTTCTTGAGAACGACATAAAATTTTTGCATCCGGTTTTCTTATTTAGACTTAAAATTAATAACAGCATTGAATTTTGAAATTAAAATTAGCAATTAATTACGTAAAATTTTGAAAAAAATGAATTTGAAATTTTTTTTTCAATTTTTTTTTTTTCAAAATTTTGACTTTGAAAATTAATATTTCAAAAACTATTTCTTAGAATAGATTTATTTAAACACAGAATGAAATAAAAAGTTATTGGCTTTTCAAAAACGTATCGCACAGCATTGTGAATGAAGCCGTTGATTTTAAATAATTTTTTCCCATTTTAAGTCAGTTTTTTCGAAAATTGCCCCTCCCGGCTAAACGGAGGGGAATAGACCCCCCCCTCCCATACGATTTTTTCTTGTCTCAACGCAACCTACACGCCCTAGCATTTTGTCGCATTGCTCATGACTCACCCTGTATATAAAACTAGCTGTTTTGGTGAACTTCTTTCCGCAATTTTGGGTTTTTAAGATTTTTTCAATTTTCCAAAATTTAAAACTTTCGGCTCCATTGTGTGAACCTGGTTCAATAAAAATCCAACAAAGAACTCCCAAGCAAGTCGGATAATTATTCAGCCGAGTTATCCGCGTACAAACAGACACCAATTAATTTGTATTTATATAGGTACCTATCTACATAGGTATATAGATTAGGTTATATTACACCTAGAGGTAGGTACCTACATCCAAGATGATACAAGTTCTAAAAACTCAGAGTTGGGCGATTTCGCATGTTTATTAACATACCTATGCCTCCCTGATTCCAAACATCAAAAAATGATCATAGGGCATACCTATATACATAGCTAGGAATGTAAATGCTGCACGACTTTTCTGTTTGGTCATTTTTATTTTTATTCTGAAAACAAAATGTACATAGGTAGGTAGGTTTTCCCACGTGACAATGAAGTGACAATGTTTCAATTGCAAAACAAAAATATACAGTGTTGTGCTGTTGTTTGAAATCTGACAACAACAAAAATCGAAAGGAAATCTCAAATTTCGCACATTACAAATGAACAAGTTACCTTATTCTTCCAACATCCTTACTTGTAAACTCCAAAATTCACCCCTTTGCAATAAACCCGAAAGTAATTTTCAAACAGGTCAAATAGTTATATTGACCTACCTCACACTTATCTTACATAAAGCTTCCTAAAAAAAAAACTATTTCAATGTACCTACCTACCTACATGTGTAACGTATATTTATGCATGTTCATTTGATGTGTCCTGACCTTCATCAAGATCTCGATCGAGTCACAAACGAGTTCACATTTTTTTGTTACTGTTTTTCCAGTTCCAGCAACAGCAAGTGAAATTGAAGAAAAAACAACTAAACGAAAAGAGAAAAAAAAAATGACTCACATTTTAGCTATACCTACTCATGTGTTTTGAAAACAAAATTGAAAAATATCCCTTCACCCTTCCATAAACAGAAAGCATAGAACTCATCATTCCCATTCAAATCGAAAGGATGACAAAACAACAAACCCATTTTGAAAAGAGAACAAGAGTAGTTGAGCGTATCAAAAACAATAATGAAGAGAAAAGAATATCGCACTACCACATTGAAATACGTTTACATGAATTTTAAATTCTATTGTCAAGGAGACCCACCCTTAAAGGGTAGGTTAATACGTGTCTTTCCCACCACCACCACCACCCGGTCCACTGTAATTTTGTTCAATATTTTATTTCGCTTACATCGCGGTGATATATGGCACGGCTCCTGGTTTTTCAGGACCATCCATGCGCTATCTCTACTTCTTCACCAGCAACGTTTAACAATGCATGTTAAACAATGAGGAAACCTAAACCAAAAGTTTGCTCGCAGGTCTTTCTCCATTGTCTATCTATACTTATATCTCTAGATGCACATTTGCATTGTATTCTATTCAAGTATCCTCACCGCAGGCAATGGTGTGTTCTGCATGCATGCTTCAATGCATAAATATACAAATATAAGGATAACAAAAATCCATGTTAACAAAAATAAATCAAAAACAAAATTTTATAAATCACACTTTTTTTCGTATTAACGTATACTCACAAGTATCTATTGTATTTTTTTTTTTTTTTTGAAACTTCGCTCTTTTTTTGCAGAGAGGATATAAGTTGTTGGTATTTCATTCATATGCCCTTTTATAGTTTGTTAGAATATTGCCGATTTTATGTTATGAATCACGATGTTATGTCGATTCATCAACTTATATATTCATGATATTGGATCGTAGTGAATTTATAAAATATTTTGTTATGAAATAAAAATGAGGGTTTCAAAAGTTTTTGTATTGTTCATGTTTATAGCAAAGGAAAATTAGAAAAAAAAGGCAAAATTACGAAATAATTCGGACAAAGCTGAATTTTGCTGGAGACTCGTTTAGAGCAAAACCTAAAAAGTGACCATGATTTGGGCCGGAGATAATTTTTTTTTTTGGGCGGAAAGGAGATTAAATTCAATTTTTTGATAATTTTTTTCGGAAACTATGAACTTTATGCAAAAAAATGTTAAGATACAAATTGTAGCTTATATGATTTTCTACAAAAATGTCATGAAACTTTTCATCGTACCAACAACCAATTTCGAGAAAAAAAGTTAAATTGTTACAAAGTCTGTTGTTAGAAAAAAATGCACTTTTTCACTAGTATTTGTCGCTTTTTGCTTTATTTTTGTTTGGTTTTCCCATTAAGCTTAATCCACTGAAAAAAAAAATTAAATGCATGACTGGGTCGCACGAACTTGCTCTTGATGCAAACTAGATGACTACACCGATTTTGAATTATGAAATTATGTACCATCATATTTTTGGTTTAATGTTGTTTAGCTAAAAACATGAAATTTCATTTTGTGCTTCATATTTAACTTATGTGCCGTATATTAATATTAAATATTAATGAAATCGGTTCAGCCATTTCGGAGTTCTGGCCAAAGAAACCATTAACACCAAATCTTCCTTAATATGCATCTTTAGCCAAAATCCTGAAATGCAGTTATATTGAATACCTTTCAAGCATAACGTACACAAATTTTCATCAAAATCGTATCAGCCGTTTTCTTGGGAACTTGGAATAATTAATGTTACAGCAAGTTCCTTTAATATAAAGGTTTTAGTTTTTTTCGAATTTTCTCCATTTCGATGATACTGGGCCAAATCATGGGTACTTTTGAGGATTGGCTCAAGACATAAAAACAAATTTCTCCAGCAAAATCTAGGTAGGTAGGTAGGTAGGTAGGAATGGCGTCTATTCAACTAGAATAAAACCCAATTAGCGCTTGGTGCGCCGTTTTGATACCATAAACTCATGAGACCTATCATTATGTGGAGGTTGGGATATTGTATTGAGGTTTGGAATTGTGTTGGGAGGTGATCCCTTTATTACCATTTACCATAGAGAAAAAAGAGATCCTCGGGTACCTCAGCCAGGCTGTTAGCTCCGATATGTCTGTCTTCGCCAAAAACCTAAACAGGCAGAGTGCTGGGTGGCTTAGGGTAGAACCAGTTTCCTCGTGAGATCGATTCGGTTTAGGGAAAGACATGATGTCCGCCGTAGACACAACCCGCCTACACGGCTAAAGAAGTGGTTCCTGCGGGAATCATGTAGCTCTCTTGATCCGTTTTTTGGCCCATGGAAAAGGTGAGATATTGGTACGGTGATTTATGTTATAAGGTTTGAAAATTGTTTTGGGTGGGAGTAAATCCCCTTAGTTACCAACTTCCGTATAGGAAGACAAGGAGATCCTCGGATACCTCACTCAAGGGAAGTGGCCCATTCCCCCCACCAGGCTTTATGCCAGGCTGTTAGCTCCGATATGTCTGTCTTCGCTAAAAACCTAAACAGGCAGGGTGCTGGATGGCTTAGGGTAGGACCAAATTTCCGTTGAGATCAGTTCGATTTAGGGAAAAACATGATGCCCGCAGTATGCTTAGCCCGCCTACACGGCTAGAGAAAAGTTCCTGCAAAAATCATGTGCTTCTCTTGATCCATCTTATCTACACATAGAAGAGGTGAGGTATTGATATGGTTTGTTACGTTTATAGCCATTTGGTTGCATTCAAAAAGCCAATGAGGTTACATTATGCTCACAACAGTAAGTTCGTTAAGGTTAAGCAAAATCTAGTTTTTTCCGAATTTTTTCGAAGTAAAATTTTAATTTCCCTGCGGGCTATTATTATAATTAAGGAAATTAATTGTTTTACAAAAAAAGAGTAACTTTGTTAATGTATGCAATCAATTTAATAGAAAAAGATAAAATTAACGACTTTGAATATCTTTTCAAGAGAAGTGAATAAACACTTACATAATTGGTGAGATGTCACTCAAATTAACTACTATTTGGTACCCAGTTTCAAGTAGCCAATTGTTCAAACTGTAGAGTGATACTGTGGGTCACTTAGCAACACTGTGTTGAATAAGAATTTGATTCAATTTCAGGGCATTTTTTTCCTTTGCAGCATACCTTGAAGTTTATGTTTTAGGTTGCCCATGAGATATGCAATGAAAAATAAAAATCAACTAACTCTCTATCCATTGTACCAAAACAATTCTTTCCAATATTTCTACTCCTTCTAACTAGTGTTGTGCAACACCTGTTGCATCTAAAAGGCAAAGTGCCTTACAACAGTAAAAATGTCCTCTGGTTTTTATTAAAATTTTGAGCAATCCAAGGAGCATGCTTAATTGGAATTCCAACAAAACCAAGCTTTCTTCTGGGGTTGTATTTTTCCTTTTTGTATACCTTTAATTCATGTTTAGTTTATACAACTTTTGTGATCAAATTTGACCCAAAAACCTTTTTTTGTACGGAAGGATTAAATACTCCATCCACGATAATCTGCTTCTTTTATCATCCACACCCAAATCCAGTGTGCCCCCGCAATGCTAAAGAATATCCCTTTTTTGGCATAACCGTATCTTTTGGGAACGCATATATGTATGCTACGCTATTTAACTATTCATTTTTAATTTCATCCTTGCAAAACATAGTTTTCTTTTTAATCCCTTTGGAAATAATTCACTTTTTTCCAGCTTTAGTTTCCGGAACTGAAGTAGGTATACATACGGAAGAAAAAGGAAAGAGCGTGCTCCGAAATAAAAAAAAACAACTAGAAACCAAAAAAGTAAAAATCCAACAGATATAGAACTTTTGCAGGAAAAAAAATCTATTCAGAAAAAAAACCAGAAACAGACCAGAAAGAAGTAGAACCAAAAAGCTAAAGCAGTATAATAATAAGAACAACAATAATACCATGACTTCTGGCAGCATCCAAGGAATACGAAAAGTCGTCGGTCGTGTCGTCATGCAAATCTACGGTCCAAAGGATTTAAAATTATTTTACATTTTACGGTAGTAAATCGTAAGAATTATATAAAGGCACCAACACAGAACAGAGAAATGAAAACGAAAATTATAAATGTGTCTTTTTCGAAGTCTGATGGCGCCAGGATTTGTTTTTTTAAGCACAACATGAGCACAGACTCGGAGTCGTTTACATATCTATGGATACAATAACTCAACTAAGATGCCGTCATTAAGAAAAGGATGTTAAAATGCCATGAAATACATATTTTGGTGTCTTTGCAGACACAATGTATTCTCCATTTTCTGTATAAGTAGTAACAGATATCAGACTTGAAAGGGCGGATGAGTTGTGTTCTCTAGTTTTGTAAATCAGGACAGGAATCCTTAAATAGTATTTGAAATCTTTTTTCTAAAGTAAAGTCGCCGTATATTTCTTTCCATTTCCATCACAACAACGTGTGTGCTGCAGTGATATAAGAAAATGGAACGCCTATACCTATATTTATTTTCTATAAGCAAACCTATAGTGTGTCTCTTCCATTGGGAATAAGAAGAGAAGGTAAATAATATAGTTTTATTACAAACAATATGCGTTTAAGGATATGCCAGTGGATGATGACTAGAGGAACGGCAGTTTGAGATTTCCTTATTAAATAATTTTTGGATGATAACTGTGTAATATGTGAATGTATGTATACCTATACTTACCGGAATTTAAAGTATGTGTACATCCATATCCTTTGCATTTAGTGATTGTGATTCATCTCATAGGTACTCGTAGATAAATATCTTTGAGAAATGAAATTCTTTTTTGAGTGCCTTTGAGGGAATAAATATAGTAGCGTTGAGCTGGATGACAGGATTATGTCAAAAAGGTCAGAGTACTTCATGTTCCATGAGAGAATCAAAACTTATATATGCATCAGCTTAGCATTTGAGATAAAACTACTATATTAAAAATCTGATGATTGGCGTAAGCGGCCATGAAATAACTATAACTCCTGGCAAAAATTAGTGTTTGTGTATACCTGTTGTTGTTGTTTAATTCATCCATTTCTCAATGTTAATTGAAATATGGAGGGCAAGCTATAAGCTGCCTAACTGCAGTATGTATAATCTAATCGTACAAGACATCTTTCAATATGGCACATAGTTTTTACCAATCGGTACCAACTTCATCAACAAAACCGACAAGAGTTAAAGTTAGACAAATAAGGTCACCATAAACTTTTTTTTTTAATTTGAAACACTTTTAAGAACTTTGACAAATTATTTATTAATTTAATATATTCAACGTGAATTTTTATATGCAATTAATGCGATTTTTGTATTCTAAACGAATAATGTGAATTACCTAGCGCCGTAAGTCCACCAATCCGTCAATCCACCAAAACCTTAGCAAGTCAATGAGTTGCTGATACTCTCTGCCACTAAGCCACCAACCAAATCACCATCTTCGATGATGACCCTGAAAACCTACGACCCTACCACTTATTATCCCCCACACAAAAACAATTTCACCCACTAAAATTCATCCTCCCAAAATGCTCCCTAAAGTCCAAATCCACACCTTATACTGTTTACTGTCCATACCAAAGGAATTTTCATCCATAGCACGCTTGCAAGATCCCACCCACAAAAAGTGGCACCCCATCAAGCACCATAAGACCTCACCCCTCATCCATACCACCATAAGCCTCACTCCCATCTCTGATCCAAAAGCCGCAACACTAAATAGCACCCACCTCAGAAATAACTCAACCTCTCCTGAACCAACGAACCCACCGTGATGGGGCTTGAACGCTCTAATTACAACTACAAGTTACTATAGTATTTACAACAAAATTTAAACAGATTCACCATTAATTGGAACTGGCTTCAGAAATTCCCAATATGAGCGGTTCATTACAAGCAGAGATTCTAGCTGTGACGACAAAATGACAATTTAATTTTCCAGCCAATCAGAAATAAAAGCATTTTCTGCTGTTAATATACACCCTTATTACGGTTGTCAAAGATCAATTGTTTGATAAACGATAACATTTATCAAACAAACAAAATTTCGGTATTATGATTGTCGTTTGATAAATTTTTGATCTATTGTGAATGATTAACGAAGTTCTCTTGTGAACGGGCATTTTGTTTGACGTTTCAGTTTTCTATTATTTTCATTTGTGTTTGTACTGCGTTTTTTTTATCGTTTTAATTTATTTTCGAGTAAATAAAGTAAATATCACTTGTCTTTTTATTATTATTGGTATGTGTGTTGTAAAAAAGTGAAATAAAAAAGTGATAAAACATTTTGTGGAAGTAATGGAACACGGATTAAGAAACAATGTACGTACATACATGTACCTCCTATTTACACACCAAACAACAGAAAGAAAAACAGCCAGTGCAAGTGAATTTTAATAAAAATATGTTAACCAAACAGTATTAATTGTATATTGTATAAATAAATATAAAAGTGAACAATACACTGCGTTTTCTTACAAAAAAAAAAAACGAATTAGTCCTTGCAAAATAATTTATCAACAGCGAATTTGCGTTTGACTGAAAATTTGATAAACACCAACAATTTTGACAACGATAATACCAAGTTAGTCAATAAAACTATTCACAATAGATCTCAAATCAGAGTAGCACTAACAGTTTATCAAACATTTTGATAATTAACAACGATAATACCGATGGATCAATTTTGTTGACTAGCATCAATTATCGTATTGAAATTTGACAACCGTAATAGGGGCCATAAACTTCATAGCTTGTAAAAACGGAGAATCATGGGAAACGAAAAAAAGCCGAATGCAAAGAAAATGTTCAACGCTTTGGATGCATATTAATGATGTAACTCACTTTCTTTGTCATTGGCGTAGGTTTACCGATGATTAGTGATGAATCTTTTCCAATTCGCTAGCAATAGCTCAGTCAACGAATGCTCAAAAAGGGGTCTATAGGTGAAAAAATTGAGGACAGAAAAACTAAGTATGCAGCTTTGTTTAGACTGGCGAGGAGTTAAACATACTAAAAGTTCTCGATCTTAGGTTGATTGCAAAAGGTTGCGGGGGGGCTTTAAATTTCTCTTTTTTCAGTTTTTCGCTTAAAACTCACAAACCTTTGATCCTAAAAAAAAAATTAAGTAAAATATTAAAGCTGACAAAATTTCCTACAAAAAGTGCATACAACGTTTTTTCTTATCTTCAATAGTTTCTGAGATATAAGTTTGAGAAGATCAACAAAAAATCGTTTTTGATAAATTTTGGTTGAATTTTTGCAAGTACCTACAAAATAAAATACTTCAAAATAATCGAGAGGTTTGTCACTAGCCAGTTTAGTGGTTAAATGCGCACGTTCGCGTGCACACCAAAATTGCTTTTTAGATACGTCTGTATCGTATGAGTTTGTGAACGGCCAAAACCGGTTTCGAAAGACCCACAAACCACAGGTCATCTACTTGTAATCCTCCGTCTCCTCCAGTAGAAAAAAATTTTTACACGCGCTTTTCTAAACATGAATACGTGTGAACAGCAAAATGCAAAATTGTAAGAATGTATCATCATCATCATCGGCTCGACAACCGGGGTCCGGTCCTGGCCTCCTTCAACAAGTCTCTCCACCTATCCCGGTCTCGAGCCGACGCCATCCAGTTGCGCACCCCAAGGCTGGTAAGAATGTATGGTCTAGCCAAATTTGACAGTCCCATATTTGAAATGCACGGGCACGCATACAGAGTTAAATCTCTGCAGTTTTGTAAGTTTGTAGGCAAAAGTGGGTGGAGCCTCCTGAGTTGATGTTCTATTTATTTGTTATTCTATGACACAAACACATATTCGTAGTCAGCTGTTTGCCAATCCTCCCTTGGCTTCATGAGTATACTAAAATTTATAGGATACCTTCAGATTTATTTCTCTACCTCAGCCATATGGTTGTGTTTAATCAACCATATGGTTGATCAGTTGTGTTTTAACATGGAATTACAACAACAGTAAAGTATCCGAACCACAATAGTTGTGCACACGAACCCAAGCAATGAATTTAATATTTCAAATGACTTCATATGATTTCAGGTGATTTCAAGCAGTATTTAAATATTTAAACATTTTGTGATTGCATTGATTTCAAATAATAAATTTACTGATTTCAAATGATTGCAAATTAATTCAAGTGATTTCATTATGATATCAATTTGTGATTTCATTATGGCATTTTTGATTTCATGATTGCAAAAAAACTTAAAGTGATTTCAAATATTTTTAATGATTGCAAAAAATCATTTGAAAACGATAACCAACATTTTTTTTAATTTTATCAGTTAAAATAGTAATTGCACCTGATTTCAATGTTATTTCAATTGATTGCAAGTATTAGCGGTCTGGTGATTTCATTCGTGACAAACCCCTCGAAAATAATGCAAAATTCAACGATAGTGTTTATGATCTCGAATGGGATCAGAACGTTCACACTTCACAGTTTTATCTACCATAGGATCTGCTTATGGGTTTGATAAACTTTACAGCCTAGATTATGTTCCTCTGTTCTGATGGGTTCTGAATTAAATAATCATTGCTATGGCATTGTGGTATAATAAAGCTCGTCAGAAATTCTAATATGTAAATAAAAATTAAAAAAAAATATCGTTTTGGATTATTTTTGTTGAATTTTTGTTCACATATAGCGACTTTCTCAAGCTTATAACTCAGAAACTATTGAAGATACGAAAAAAACTATACACATCTTTGTATAGGAAATTTTGTCAGCTTTAACTTTTTAGTTAAATTTTTTTTTGTAAGATCAAGGGTTTGTGAATTATAAGCGAAAAACTGAAAAAATGGGAAATTTAAAGCACCCTGCATTGCGACCAACCTAGGATCAGGAACTTTTAGTATCTATTCCACCTTGCTAGTCCAAACAAAGCTGCATATACAGGGTGATTGGTATAAGATGCACAAAAAAGCTTGAGCGTGTAGGTGGGGTTAAGACAAGAAAAAAATCGTATGGGAGGGGGGTCTATTTCCCCCCGTTTAGGCGGAAGGGGCAATTTTCTAAAAATTGACTTAAATCAGAAAAAAAAATATTTAAAAACAACGGTGAATGATACAAAGACTTGTTATATCTTTTTGAAAAAACCAGAAAACTACTCTTTTATTTTATTTTTAAATTAAGTTGTTTGAGTGAACAGTTTTAAAAAAATTAATTTTCAAACTCAAAATTTTGAAAAAAAAATTAAAAAAAAAAACATTTTTAAACTATTTTTTTCAAAATTTTATGTATTTAACTTTTATTTTTATTTTCAAAATTCAATGCTCTTATTAATTTTTAGTCAAAAACAGAAAACCGGATGCCAAAATGTATCTTAGTTTAGAGTTAAAACTGCTCACTTAAACAACTTAATTTAAAAATTAAATAAAAGAAAAGTTTTCTGGCTTTCCAAAAAAATATAACAAGTCTTTGTATCATTCACCGTTGTTTTTAAATAATTTTTTTTCTGATTTAAGTCAATTTTTTAGAAAATTGCCCCTCCCGCCTAAACGGGGGGAAATAGACCCCCCTCCAATACGATTTTTTTCTTGTCTTAACCCCACCTACACGCTCAATCTTTTTGGTGCATCTTATACCAATCACCCTGTATACTAAGTTTTCCTGCCCTCGACTTTTACACCTATAGAATCATTCGTTGACGGCACCATGAAAAATTAAAAAAAAAAAAATTCTCAAGATATCACAATTATGTACATTGGCCAAAGTAATGTATAAATCTTCTTTACCAACAACTAAAACTTAAACATTCCAGACCTATATGTTTCAGTTATATTTAATTTTTCATAAAATGTTCATGCATATTTTTCATTAGATAAATACTTTTCAGCTCTTTAAACCTATAAATTTTTTTAAAAAATAAGCAAAAACATATATAGGGTAAGGCCGTACGGGTAATGGTATTCTATGTTTCTCTTTTGCATAAAGGGATGCATCCTTTCCAACAAATAGCTGCTGCAGCAACAATCCTGATGCATTTTTTTTGCTTATAAAGAAGCTAATTGGAATAACGTTGCGTATATGTCGGCATTCCTCTGAGTGTTCACGCTAAAAGAGAATTTAAAAATGATTTCACTTTCAAACAGCTTTTCTCTCCATTTATGACACCTATCCTAGAAATATAAAATGAAAAAAAAAATTAAAGGACAGAACAACCACCATTGCTTGAAAATGTTTCTGAAAAATGTATCTGACTCTTCTGCCAACTTTAGTCAAGCATAAAAAGTCACAAGAGATGAACAACAACGGCAGTATGTTGTCCTAGTTTTTATCTGTTCTTATTTTCTGGGACATCTCATTATGGTTCTAATTAAGGGGCTTGTATTTCATATTTCACAGGAAAAAACTTCGACATATGATGGTGTCAAACTTAGGTGTTTTTTTTTTTTTATTTTTTCATAAAATGTAGACCTACATTCTACAGGGAATAATGTTCAACTCAAGTAACGGACCTGCTGTGTTGTCAGTCAAAAACTTTGTTTGCCTGAATTTTTTGAATTTTGAAACGCCAACAAAATTCATTTTGACATCTGGCTCAACGACACAGCAAAGGGTGTTTCTAAAAAGTGCAACGCAGGATGCAAGAATTGTGTACCAGGTTTGACGCAAATGTTCTGCTTTCATTAAAAAATAGGACCTATCGTATATATACATGATTCTCCTCCTCTTTTTATTTTATAATGGTTAAAGGATATCTTTAATAATCATCGTGATCATATTAAAGAACAGAAAATGGGTTAACTCAATGGCTAAACACATTAAATTGGATATACATTTCTTATTCTTAAATGGTTAAAAAGAAAATCAATATTAGTTGGGCCCCTTCTTCGAAATAGGGATACAAAAAAAAAAAAAAACAAAAAGTGAGCCAACAAAATGAAATAAAGAAAAAACTATTAAGCGACCAACAATGGAGAAAAAATGCAGAGGCGGATTTTGAAAGAAGGAATTGTTCGTTGATTTAGGCAAGATGAGTGATGACTTACCCTGTGATAGTTTTATTTAAAAATAAGAGTTTGAATTGACAACCATATAAATACTTACGTCATATTTTCATATTATATAACTTTCTGCATGCTCCTTATCTTTACCCTTAAGTTATCTACAACAGTCCAACTGCAAAGAACAACTCGGTTGATGGCAAGTTATCAGCTCAAGCGGTTGTAAAGGGTGTTTTTTTTATAGAGGTATAGAACTTTAAGTTAGCATTACTTTTCAAGATGGCTAACGATTTAACAGCTGTCAAGTGATTTATTCTCAGTTGGGTTTGGCAATTTATCATGAATGTCTATGAATGTCACGCCTGAACAAAGCTTGCAAATTGTGTCGAATGGGCCCAAAACGAGATGACCCTTGTTCCCGATTTTCATAAGCGAATTTTGTTTAGCGATGAAGCAGACTTCTGGTTGAATGGCTACGTCAACAAACAAAACTGCCGCATTTGGAGTGGAGCTAATCCTCAAGTGTATGTCGAAACACCGTTACATCCAGAAAAACTGACTGTTGTAACGAAATAAATATATAATGATATTTATTTATTTATACATACATATACATATATACACATATATGTAAACTTATATATATATATATATATAAATAAATAAATACTTAATATAAATAAATAAGAAGAAGATTCCTAAATGTAAACGTGTGAAATTATTAACTCACAAGTAATCCACGTAAGTGACTTCCTTCACCATATTTATTCTTGGGTATATTCTTCGTCTAGAATCTCTTATTGACCCAGACCGAAAACACAATGTCAAAAAAAAAAAACCCAAAACAGACCAAACCTCTATCGTAGATCGAAACTCATCTCTACCAAAAGATCCTCGTCCGTTATGCTGTATTATTTCACAAGTTCTCTCCTCTACACGACGAATATCCCATCAAGATCAAAAGAAAGTGAAATAGACCCTTACAATAATTCCACTACATCCATCTCTTCAACAGATTCTCGATAACACAAAAAAAAGACTGTCCTTAATGTCACAAACACAGCATAAAAATCAAGAATACACACGAGCACCACTATGACTACCTCATCTGATCTTAACTTTCAGCCGAACTCCTTCCACCAAGAACAGCTGGTATACGTAGGTGAAATGTATACCCTTCAAGTGACCGTGAACGAATCTTAAAAAAAAATAAACTTACATCTGGATATTTTTCATCAATGGTTGTTTTTCGGATCCGACGTTCGAACCTCGCTTAGAAATTGTTCCCGTACAACCTTTGAATTGATTACCATCACAGCCTATATTCTTCACAAAGAGTATACATCGGCTTATCTATACAAAAGACTAGAAAGGCTATTAACCCCTCTAAACATCAGAAAAGATGTCTAAACGGTATAGAAACTCACAACCGATTATCATATCCACTTGTGACCAAGAATCTTTTTCACGAAAAACCAGTACCTAAACATCCACCTTTAGTACCCTTTCAACAAAAAGGCACGTCCAGGCAGTGCAGGACTGGGTTAGCTAGTGCTCAACCACCGCAGTTGGCCTGATCGTTGCACGATTGCTTAGCTCGCCGAATGAGGGGGGGATCTTGCTCTGGGAGCAACTAACTGGTGTCACATACTATTTACAGACCGCGGCCTGGATGTTGGTTGACCGCCATAATATTATTGAGAGCTTGGGCCCGAAGGAAAAACGATTTAATAGATTTTAGAAATTCACTGATAATAGAAGGTATGTTTGGTTTAAACTGGGAGGACATAGGTGTTTGTGCCTCCATGAGCTAATCTCAACCCTCCCACCATGTTCCTAAACGCTCACAAACAAAAACTAAGGAACCCTTAAGGCGGAAGTGATGGTGTTATTCACTCCCTTAGTGCGTATCTACCCAACCATTTGGATAATTTCAAACGAAAGAAATTACCTCCCTATGTTTTCAATGCACTTTATCATATTGTTGAAAACTCCCTCAATGTACAGGGAAGTACGAAAACTTCCCTTAAATCATCGTCGCCGTCCACGTCATCTTTTTAGAGTGTCAGCCACAACTCCTAGCCATTCCGAACTTAATACTCCATAGTAAACTTAACTATATCTGAAAACAAAATGAATAATGCTTCCCGAAAAGATAACTGCATCAGAGCTAAATCAAAAGAGCTAAATCATTACTTTTCAAGAAGTCCTTAATCAATTTTATTTTTCATAATCTTAATCTAACAAAAGTTTATTCTATGCTATTTGCAAAATAATTATAATTTACACAATAGTAAAAAATATCTTTTTATACTTAAACTTTGTTAATCTCAATTTAACAAAAGAAAACTAATTATTTTACTTGACTGTAAAAGAATTTCAAAAAAATAAAGTCTTTAAACTAACTTTCGGTTCATTCAACAACCGAATCTCAATACAAAAAAAAAATATAAATCCTCTAATCATTTACAGGACCTGTATTTAATTCTTAAAAATTCACAAAGTTGTGTGAGAGCCTTTCGGACAAAATACTCGAAGAAATTGCTTACTCGTACTCTCGTTATATAAAAAAAATATTAATAAAGCGATCGTAAACCGAATTTATTTCATAGAGGTATGAAAACGGAACAAATTTTATCGTTTCCTATCCTCTTTTACCGAAATTGACAAATCGCCTCGAATGACGATTCGCAAAAAAAAAATTTATTATTGAAAACACGAAACGAAAAATACGTATTAAAATTTGCCGAAAATAATTGATTTTCAAACACGATCAAAATCGATATTCCAAAACACAAGTATGTTTCGGAAATCTCAAACGTAAGCGTAATAATTAAAGCATAGGTGGTAACACCTTCCCACGAAAATATCCCACCCTTAACCAAAAGATATGTTTATACTCCTTTAGAGTCTTGGACAAAATCGGAAGTGAGAGTGTCGCTACAAATTTCAAAAGTTATCAAAAATTTATGTTATTTAAATGTAATATAGATATCAATATAATTTTAATACTTAAATATTCAAAAACAAGGTCTCCTACCTACGAACGAATGCATTCTTTCGATGATAAACAGACCAGCAAAGTTAATAAAGATAAACTTCACTGTTTGGTATAAATTACTTTACTAATTATTTGAAAGTATTTTTGGTCTCAGGTAAGTATAGGTGTACGAGTGGGTTTTGTTTCATTAACCGCTCGTAGATTTCAAAAAAAATTATAAAGTCGAAGTATTCTTTCTTCTCGTTTAACTCCAGACTCTAAATTTTACTTTATCCGTTTTATTCTCGTTTCAGATGATGCACGATAAGACGAAAACTAAACGAAACTAAATCACGAGTCAATAGACTCATTAAAAGAAATAATTACTTGGCTTAATATAACTATCTAAATCGAATCAACTTTGGTTGCCAAACGTAGAATTCGTTTTAGACAATTTTATAAAAACAATTTCTTAATCACGAAATTTATTCGCTGTATATTTATTCCCAGCACAAAACGAAATTTAAATTACATTATAAATACGACTTCATTTACAAGTAGGCATGAAAGTGCTTTTATTGGCCTCTACTGTAATTGAATTCATATCTTCAATCAAAAACTATATTCTTATTGCTGAAGGCAAAAAAAAATTTCACCAAGTGTTCACTTCACAAATTCATATACACGTAATTAAATTCAATTTTAACCGATTCTACTACTGTCAATCTATATCAGTTTTTCTTTTCAGATTCACAGCAGCAAAAAAAAAAAATCACAAAAAGAAATTAAAAATTTACTTAACCGAAGTCACAACCGTACGTAAACTTCAGTATATTTACTTCGCGTTCACGAAATTAATCTCCAAAAATTTTCTTTCTTTTCAGATTTCAACATCAACGGGTGTCGACATACAACAGGTAAATAATCTTCAACCAAATCACGATCGAGTCGAGTAATTTTTATTGCTTGATTCTCGTGGATTGAATTCTATAATCGAAAATTTACTAATCTTCTCTTTTCTAGGTACGACTACGCGCGACACGACGAAAAGTAAGAAAATTTCTTCAAATATCTCCTCTAGAGACGTAGGTACACGTAAGTATATTGACTTTATCTAAATGCTTTCGACTTCTTTTAAACTTCTTTCACTTTCAGGTAATTCACAATATGAATCTCATTCGTATGATACAAATAATCAAAAAGGTAAGTTTTATATCGGAAATATTCATTTTTAATTTACAAAGGTAAGTACACATGGTTTTACCATTTCAGAAGGATTTGATTTAACAAGATTTGTACACACATACGTATTTTTAATACGGCCAATAAATTGGTTATCAACAATCGTTAACACATTTTGTATCTTTAGCAAAATTTACTTTCTTATCTTTTATAAACTTTATAGCTTTAACATTTTTATAATCGACTGTATTTTCGTCGAATCAAATTTTTAATTTTCATAAGGCTCACATATGGTTTCAAAAACAAAAGAACGTTTTTATGCCAGAAAGGCTTCATCGACGTAGGGGTCTTCGTACACAAAATATATTTATAATTTGTACAGTACCTTGATTTCCATTTGTATGTACTTAATTTTATGTTGTCCAGTTATAGATGTAGGTATCCGTTAGAATAAACTGTTGTATCATATGATCCTCAACGGTGAATAACCTCCCACGATGAATAAATGTTGTTTCTTCGACTCTTCGTCGGAACCAAAAATTAACACAAAGCACAAAATGATGTCGTACTGGTAGAGTACGATGTTGATCGATAAGTATGTTCGCACAAAAATTGATAAAAATCCAGAAATGTGTTTGAACAAATCAAAAATTTTATCAAAAATTCATCAGAATAAAATTTATCAGAAATTTATATAAAATCTTATTAGAAATTTATATAAAAAAAATCCAGGCAGCACAGGAGTGGCTCTGGTGATGTCTTTGGGAGGGGCGAGTTGGTTGGTAGAGCGTTTCTTATCTGACGAGGTGCTCCTACTGATTTGCCTCTCCCTGGACTTTGTTACCGAAGGTATTTTCTGCCTGCCTAAAGAGATGCCAAAGAAAAATGGACTTTAGTTGATGGTCTTTAACTATTTAACAAAAAAAAACTAGGTACTCGACTGAGCACATGTCTGGTTTCTTTTTATATATGTAATTTCTTACACTCACCTGGATTGTTAATTGATATGATGAAATTTCTTTATAGGGACTTTTCAGTCGAGTCCTCTTGCTCGATAGCAAGCATGGAACTCTCGCTAGGGATGTTTTCTATGGGAGGTTCTACTTTTTCCCAAGAAACTATGCGGATAGTTTTTGCTTCCGGAAGATTATTTGGATCTTTAATTACAGTGCGACTGTAAAGACCCGTCAGTCTTTCGTTGTGGCAAATAATCTTCGCTCCTAATAGCGGATTGTACGCCATGAAGCATGTGATTCTGTCCTATGAACATAATTTTACATTGTGTTACTAAAAGATTTTCGCTTACAAAGAAAAAAATTTTTGTCATACCTTTTCTGTTTTTCCTAAATTATTTCTTGCTTCTGCTAATTCAGGGACTTTTCTTTCCGCAATTGTTCCTTTTTAGATTTAATTATCGTAGATGATGTTCTCTGCATATATTATTTTATTATTTTACTTGTGTCGTTTCTTTTTCTTAGCTGAACTAATTTCAGACGACCGACTAGTTGGAAAGCGAGATGTGGAAAGAACCTTCTCGAAGATTTATTCCACGAAACAAGTTCTGTCTATTGTCTTCTATGTATGTGTATCCCATAAGATTTTGGCGAGGTGAAAAGTTCTTTAGATAAAGACGATAAATGATTGACGTTTCGTCTCTCTCTATCTACCTCTGTCTTATGATGGCTTGGATATTATTTTGCGCAGTTGACTAATTGCATGAAGTTGAGCTTTTCGTTTTAAGCCATAAACCGAATGATGCATGTTTGGATTGTACCTTTATTTTTCAGATATTCAAAATAATTATATGTGAATGGTAAGTATGGTTTTGTTTTGGTTTTGTATTAATTGTTAGTCTTTTGGTATTTCGTAAATGTCTTTGTATAATTGTTGTCTATGTTAAGTATTTGTGTAAATATAGTTGTTTTTATTTTACAATACATATCCTTGTTGTACGTTTAGCACTTAAAATAACAATTGTTATTTGTAAGAAAAATGTCACTCGGTTTGAGTTACGTTGTACGTCTTCGTTCCGGGCTACTTAAAAGCTTGAATACAGTTTATGTCGATATCATACCATTACAGTAAGTATTGGGTTCGTGTCGAAACACGCATATATACATTTTATATATCAAGACTTTCTGCCCTTTTTGGTACTACAGTAAGTATACCATATCATATTCAATATAATATGTATAAAAATATGTTTAGTCTGTCATTTTCGTAAGTATTCGTATATGTCTGTCATTTATATCGTTTGTTTTGTGATTGTGTCAGTCATTATCAGTGTCTACTACATAACAAAAGTTTACCCTTTTATTCTATCTTTTCTTTAGGTAGCTATCTTTTTCGAGACTATCTCTTTTAACATAGATTCTACTAAACTACTACCTATTTTCATCTCTTTTCAAATTCTTTCTGTCTAGGCCATGTCCGTATTGTATATTGTGTTTCCGCTTAATTTGCTTTGTGAACAACCCCTTCGTGTTCTTGTGTTGAGATTGTTTTTTCTCTCAACACATCTCAATAGGATAAAAACTTTTCCCCACTCTAAGATGGATGCCTCCATACAGAAGAAAATCTATTTACCAATATGGCTATCCGTCTGAAATGCTCTGTGGTAAAAATGAGCGTGTAGCTTTTAACGCCATCTAGATACTTTTTCGTATTTATGTTCTAAAAGTAACTTTTTATTCTCTCCCACAGGTGTCGCAAAACCATTAACAGAATTATCTTCTGCTAAGTGTTATATTTTTCTAAAATATCTAAAAGTGGAATTCGCTAAAGGTGTCTGTCTAAAATAACTATTATATTTAATTATAGCAAAAGTACTTAGATTTATTTCGAAGTGGTTCGTTTATTGGAAATTGTTATTTCAGTTGGAATACATAATACTGGGAATTTCTTGATTGGTTCGATTTGTTCATTGAAGCTAGATGTTATTATCCGCTTGTGGATATTGTTGTATTGCTATATACCTATGTATATGTGCAAATCGTTTTCCTACAAAGCAGGTTCACTTCAAAAAGATTCCTCTTGTTGAATGAAGCTGAAAAGAAAACCGATTTTAAAGTTATCGCTTACTCTTGATTTGATAAAGGAGTATATAATTTCAGAACATTGAACCCACGACCCGACCTGTCTCATGCACAGACTGAGCTGGCCAGAATATACTCAAAAGAAATCTATAATACATACCGAGATTACTTCCGTAGATCTTTAGTGTGTACTACAGTTTCGAAGTTATTACTATCTCTGGTTTTATACAAATTATTACCTATTATTTTGACTATTTTGGTTTTAATAAATTTCGGACAAAGCTTAGCATTGCGATGTTTTGTTGCGTCGCTTAAGATGTAATTTCTTCTAAACACATCGTCTCCTACAGCATACGTCACCATGCGACTGCGTAGATTGTACACCTTTTCGTATGACTCATGGGCTTGGTTGAGCGCCGTTTTTAAATATGTGTGCAAAATGTTCATACGAGCTGTTTTTGGCAACCATTCAATTTCTGCCTGATTGAGGCCGCCAAGTTTCTTTAGTAACTGGTAGTCTGCACCGTGTTCGATCATCCTCTGTCCGAACAGAGCTTCGTATGGTGACATTCCGATCACACTGTGGACAGATGTGCGAAGTGCGCTGCTTATGGATGACAGATGTACATCCCAATTGTACTGTTTATCGTCCACGTACGCTCGAATTGCACTCAAAATCGATCTGTTCACTCGCTCGCTGGCGTTAGCCTGCGGTGAGTACGCTGCAGTTTTTATATGGTTCACTCCAAAATTAGTTAAAAATGTTTCGAAGTCTTTACTGACGAACTGAGAACCGTTGTCCGACAATAGAGTCTCAGGCACTCCGAACATCAGAAAGATATCTTCCGATAGAAATTTGATCACTTCCGCAGAAGTTGCCTTTTTCAAGGGTTTGATAATGACAAACTTTGTCAACTGATCTAGGAGGATTATAATATATGTATTGCCTTTCTTAGAGCGTGGATATGGTCCCAAGAAATCGGTGTATACATGCTGGAACGGGCGTTCCACCATGTAACCTTTTCCCATCTCTGCCCTAAGTGTTTGATTAGGCGCTTTTGTCGACTTACATATATCACAATTTCCTATGAATAATTTTGTTTGCGCAGCCATACCCGGCCAGTAATAATGATTACGTAGCCGGTATAGAGTTTTGGCAATCCCCCCATGCGCAACTTGAGGTGGGCAATGAGCCTGAAAAATCAACCTTTCGGTTAGCTGAGATGGAATCCAAAGTTTCCAAGCTTGATCATCTTGGATAGGATTCCCTGTTGAGTGACGGACTTTTTTATAAATGAAATCTTCAGATACTTGCAGGTCCGGCAAACGCTCTTTATTGTCACAAATGTGTGTCACGATCTGAAGGTATTCGTCCGACTTAAAAGCTGGATCCTTCAAATCAATAGACATCACCTCTGATTGATGGGGTTTGGTTTCTGTGGATTCTGTCGACGGTTCGATTGCACGTAACGCCTCCAACTCATACATTCGTGAGAGTGTATCTGGCAAAACGTGCAAACTTCCGCGGCGGTGTTCCACAGAAAAATCGAAGCCTTGAAGCTTCAAACTCCACCTAGCTAGCCTTCCAGTTGGGTCCTTAAGACTCATTAACCATTTCAAGGAAGCATGGTCAGTTATAACCAAAAATCTATAACCTTCTATATACGGCCGGAATTTATATATCCCTTTGACTGCCGCCAAACATTCCCTCTCGGTAACGGAATAATTCCGTTGAGCGGAATTCAACTTTTGCGAGAAATAGTATATGGGTAACTCGTTACCTTCCTCATCTCTCTGGCATAATACAGCCCCGATTCCGGTAGACGACGCATCACATAATATGACAAACTGCCTACCAAAATCGGGGTTGCGAAGAACTGGAGCAGTTGTTAACGCTACTTTGATTTTAGCAAAGGATGTTAACGCCTCTTCTCCAAACTCAAAACTTCTTCCTTTTTTCAACGTATCGGACATTGGGCCGGCTACTTCACTGAAATTCTCGATGAATCTCCGGTACCACCCTGCCATCCCGAGGAATCGGCGTACTTGACGTGTAGTCGTTGGTACCGGAAAATCCACGATTGCTGAAATTTTTCCCGGGTCAGCTTTGAGACAGCCTTGCCCCACCACGTAACCCAGATACTGCAGTTCCTGGAAACAGAACTTGGACTTCTCGACGTTAATCGTGAGTCCTGCTTCCAGTAACCGCGTAGCTACTATATTTAAAATAGATATGTGTTCCTCGAACGTCTTAGATATTACGAGAAGATCATCTAAATAGATGAAGACTTGTTCACGTAAATTGACAGGTATTACTTTGTTCATAAGATTGGTCAAACTCTGAGCTGCATTCGCGAGCCCGAACGGCATCACCTTAAATTGATAAAGGGGTCTGCCTGGTACAGTGAATGCAGTTTTTTCCCTCGAAGCTTTCTCCAGAGGTACTTGCCAGTATGCGTCTTTCAGATCCACGCTAGAGATATAACGTGTCTCCGAAAGACGAGCTAACAATCCCTCTATATGTGCAATTGGACTAGCATCCTTCTTTGTGACGGAGTTGACTTTCCGAAAGTCCAAGCACATTCTGTTCTTTCCCGGCTTTCTTACTAAGACAACCGGAGAAGACCATGGGCTTGAACTCTCTTCAATCACTCCCAAAGAAATCATGCGGTCCAATTCCGCATACACTAGGGCTTGTACCGCTGGAGATATGGGGTAGTGTCTCTGTTTAATCGGCAGAGCATTCCCCGTATCTATAAAGTGTTCGACAAGGTGTGTCCGTCCGAGCCCACGCTCAGCGAATGACGGAAACTTTGCTACAGTTGCCTGTAAACGCCTTGTCTCATCAAGTGACAATTCACATTCTTGGAAACTGGGCTTCTCCGGAGCTACCTCGGAAATGGTGCTTAGAGAAGCAAAAATATTTGGTGCTAGTTGGAATTTCGTCCAAAAATCGACACCCAAATAAAGGTCTTGTGTCAGCGATGGTACCACAAATAGATCCAAGACAATGGATTTGTCTTTGTAAGTTACCAACGCTTTCACTAAGCCAATTATCGGTTGCTTACGACCGTCGGCCGTTGAAACGTTAGCTGAAAATTTTTGATATGGTATTTTGTTTATCTCTAAATATTTGGCGGCTCCATTCCCGAGACAGCTAATGCTAGCCCCTGAATCGAGCAAGCCCATCCAATCATTATTAAAAATGTTTACTCGCGCATAAGCGCGTGGATCATCAGTCACACTATCTAAGTTAGTAGAAGCTATAGATTTGTATAAGTTTCTTTTCTGGTTAATTCGTTTTCGAAGTTTATTGATTTTTTTCAAGTGTTTTGGGTAGGTGTAAATCTTTTGCCGAGCTAAATTATACGCTAATTGTCGTTCGTGCAAAGATCTGAGAGGTCTTAATATTGGTATTTTAGAAATTCTATCAGGTGAATCTTTCTCAGTTTTTGGTTCGGGGTTTTGTAATATTGTTACGGTTTTACTAGGTTCGACAACTAATTCTGATTCCCCGAGTTTCCCATCTTCGTCAGGTCCCTCTCGGCAAGATACTGACTCTGGTTCAAGTTTCCCGAACAAGCTTTGCATTTTGGCGTTACAACATCGGGCATTCCACATTTGTAACAGAACAAACGTCTTTGTTGGTCTAGGCAATCTCTAAACGAGTGGCCCATCTTTTGGCAATTCCAACATTTGACTTTGTCCATGTTTATTTTGATGTCTATGTTGCGATCTCGATGGTAAGCTTCTATTGCATTCGGTACTTCATTGCCTGGAAATTCGGTTTGTATTTCAATTTCATTGATGTGTCGACGTTGGTTATTTCCGTACACAGGTTGGATTCTTTGGCGCATTGGATCACTAATCCAATACCTCTCCATTTCACGGCATGTATAAACAAGATCTGACAGTCGAGTAGATTTGAAAGTGAGGAGTAGTTCTCCCATTCTCCGCTTAACATTCTGTTTGACGATTTCTACGATTTCCTCGTTTGGACGTGGGTTTTTCATCCTGGAGTTCAACTTGAGAATGTCCTCATAGAAAGCATCGAAACTTTCTCCTGGCGTTTGTTTTCGCTCGGCCATCTGCCTTGCCAGTTCGGAGTCCGTTTCGAGGCTCCTATACTGCTCAATCAGGGCTAATTTTAGCGCTGCCCATGTAGCATGAGGATTACTCTTTAGGAACATCCAGTACCAAACTTCCACTGAACCGCTCACGAAGTGGTGAAAGTTTGATACAATTTCATCCCAATTGGAACCATAGCTATCTTTTACTCGATCTAGCCGAAACAGAAACTCGTCCACAGTCATGTTTTTCGCGTTGTACGAGATCCCCCACTTGTGGTAATGCGGTGATCTAATTAACGTGGCAGCTGGAGATGGCATGGGTACTCTAGCATTCGTTGGAGCTGAAGTGTTGTCGAATGTAATTCGATTAAGTCTTTCGAAGAATTCATTTTCATGAGCACTCGCCGCGTTGGTTCTGTAGGGCGGTGCTTCTTGTCCAGGCCAATCCCTAGGAAAATTTGGTACAGGGTTTCTTACTGGTGTAACAAACTGGTCTCGCCTAGTTGGTCTTGGCGGTTCTCTTCTGATACTAGGATTGAGAGGTTCTGGTGTCGGTTGATCCCATAGCGGAATTGCAGCTTCAGTCGGTCTATTTACTACATTGGCATTACCCAAGGCAGTTTTTATTGCTTCGCTGACTCTTTCTAACACTTGAGCTTGGCTCAGTGCTAGAGTTTCTTGCAGAGCTTTGCGGTCTTCAGCACGACTATGTCCGACTGTTGCCAACGCAACTTCCTTAATATAGCTTCTCCATTGCTCTCTCTCTCTCGCTGTATCCTCTTTTCTCCGGTTTGGGCTTCCCACTGATGTTCGTGGACATTCTTCCTCAATGAACTCTATCACTTCCTCTGCCACTCTTTGAATACTTTGCATTGCCGCGTCCTCATCAATATGGCTGATGTCCGCGGCGGCTGCTGCTTCCATCGTCATATTGTGTTCTAGATCTAACCTCTTTTTCAACCTCGTATCGTGGTGATCTGGAATTGTAGGATCGCGTGGATTTCGGCGTTCTTTCCCGCCTGTTGCTGTTTCCTTATCTTTCGGTTTTACCATTTTCGATTTTAGTATACAAAAATAATTGATTCTCCAAAAATCTCTCAATCAAAAGAAAATTATTATATCGCAAGAACTTATCAAAAAAAAATGTTAACAAATGAATCTTACTACCTAAACTATTTCTAAACCTACTTCTAAACTAAACTACAACTAAATCTAAAACTAACCTAAAACTTACTACCTAACTTACTAACTAACTTAACCTAATATTTACTGTAGGGTAAACCCTCTTAAAATATTCACAAACTGAATCTTAAAACAACTATCAAAAAAAAACTAAATTACTAAAAACTAAACTTTGAATTCCTAAACTTCTCCAATATTTAAAAACTCAAAAGCTAAACTCAACAAAAAAAAATAAACTGAATAACTAAAAAAAATAAAAATAAACTAAAAATTTCAAAAATCTGAATACCTAAAAATTAAAAAAAACTATCAAACTCAAAATTGCCACCAGGCATAAACTAAACTAAATCGCCACCAGGCATAAACTAAACTAAATCGCCACCAGGCATACTTACTTCTACTCGCCACCAGGCACTTCCAAATTCCAAATTCAAAAGAGAATTTGCAAAATTTGCTAAACTCAAAAATCTAAATCGCCACCAGGCAAATCAATCTCCAAATTCAAAAGAGAATTTGCAAAAATCGATAAAAACTCAAAAATCTCAAAAACTCAAAATCGCCACCAGGCAAATCAATCTCCAAATTCAAAAGAGAATTTGCAAAAATCGATAAAAACAAACTAAATCGCCACCAGGCATAAACTAAACTCAAAAATTTCCAAGATTCTACAAATCTTAAAAAAAAAACTAAATAAAATAATATATAGGGTTTTACTAAATCATAATAAGGTTCGGAGTTGTGGCTGGACACTGCTAAACGTGTTGACGACACTCCTCCAAAAAAAATAAAGTTCCC
Source organism: Baccha elongata (assembly GCA_951217065.1). Classification (NCBI taxonomy): domain Eukaryota; kingdom Metazoa; phylum Arthropoda; class Insecta; order Diptera; family Syrphidae; genus Baccha; species Baccha elongata. The sequence continues at coordinate 244,346,784 of OX578272.1, forward strand.
AAAAATATGGAACTTGAAACTAAATACTCTGAACTGTTTTAAACCAAACACAAAAGATCGAAGATTTTCCGTAAACTTCCCTGGTTAGAAATACTCCATGTCGTCACAACTGACTTAGGAAAGAATATGTTCATCCCCTAACGGAAAACGCTTAGGATTGTTCCACCCCAAGAAATCTACTTCAAACTTCACAAAATTTTTCTACGAACTGTGGTGTTATTAACAAATAATAATTTGTGTTGACCATATCTTCTTAAAGAAGACGAAATGAAGCTTTCGCTACTGACGTAACATGGGAATATAGTCAACCTTATCACCGGTCGAAAGTCTTCACTAAATCTACAAGAAGATTACAAAATTAGGTGTTACCTTCATCCAAGCGCTACTGACTACTAGAAAATAAACTTCCAATACGGTCGCTTGACTTATTAGAATAACGAAATCTACAAAAAAAGTGTAAAAGTGTAAATTGTAAGAATTTTACGAGAAAAGAGAAAAGTTTGATCCACTTACTGCTACAGACGTGCGTCAGGAATATAATCAACTAACCACCGGTCAGTACCCAAGACTAACCTTCCCCTAGATAACAAATCTCAATAAAACTCAACATCAAAAAAAAAAATCTAATTTCCAAAAAAAAAATTTTTTTGAAAAATTCGCTACATCAAAAAAAAATATCCTCTACATCTCATAAATTCTAAAATCTTTCGCCACCTTCTGGCCCCACGTTGGGCGCCATTTTATGTAACGAAATAAATATATAATGATATTTATTTATTTATACATACATATACATATATACACATATATGTAAACTTATATATATATATATATATAAATAAATAAATACTTAATATAAATAAATAAGAAGAAGATTCCTAAATGTAAACGTGTGAAATTATTAACTCACAAGTAATCCACGTAAGTGACTTCCTTCACCATATTTATTCTTGGGTATATTCTTCGTCTAGAATCTCTTATTGACCCAGACCGAAAACACAATGTCAAAAAAAAAAAACCCAAAACAGACCAAACCTCTATCGTAGATCGAAACTCATCTCTACCAAAAGATCCTCGTCCGTTATGCTGTATTATTTCACAAGTTCTCTCCTCTACACGACGAATATCCCATCAAGATCAAAAGAAAGTGAAATAGACCCTTACAATAATTCCACTACATCCATCTCTTCAACAGATTCTCGATAACACAAAAAAAAGACTGTCCTTAATGTCACAAACACAGCATAAAAATCAAGAATACACACGAGCACCACTATGACTACCTCATCTGATCTTAACTTTCAGCCGAACTCCTTCCACCAAGAACAGCTGGTATACGTAGGTGAAATGTATACCCTTCAAGTGACCGTGAACGAATCTTAAAAAAAAATAAACTTACATCTGGATATTTTTCATCAATGGTTGTTTTTCGGATCCGACGTTCGAACCTCGCTTAGAAATTGTTCCCGTACAACCTTTGAATTGATTACCATCACAGCCTATATTCTTCACAAAGAGTATACATCGGCTTATCTATACAAAAGACTAGAAAGGCTATTAACCCCTCTAAACATCAGAAAAGATGTCTAAACGGTATAGAAACTCACAACCGATTATCATATCCACTTGTGACCAAGAATCTTTTTCACGAAAAACCAGTACCTAAACATCCACCTTTAGTACCCTTTCAACAAAAAGGCACGTCCAGGCAGTGCAGGACTGGGTTAGCTAGTGCTCAACCACCGCAGTTGGCCTGATCGTTGCACGATTGCTTAGCTCGCCGAATGAGGGGGGGATCTTGCTCTGGGAGCAACTAACTGGTGTCACATACTATTTACAGACCGCGGCCTGGATGTTGGTTGACCGCCATAATATTATTGAGAGCTTGGGCCCGAAGGAAAAACGATTTAATAGATTTTAGAAATTCACTGATAATAGAAGGTATGTTTGGTTTAAACTGGGAGGACATAGGTGTTTGTGCCTCCATGAGCTAATCTCAACCCTCCCACCATGTTCCTAAACGCTCACAAACAAAAACTAAGGAACCCTTAAGGCGGAAGTGATGGTGTTATTCACTCCCTTAGTGCGTATCTACCCAACCATTTGGATAATTTCAAACGAAAGAAATTCCCTCCCTATGTTTTCAATGCACTTTATCATATTGTTGAAAACTCCCTCAATGTACAGGGAAGTACGAAAACTTCCCTTAAATCATCGTCGCCGTCCACGTCATCTTTTTAGAGTGTCAGCCACAACTCCTAGCCATTCCGAACTTAATACTCCATAGTAAACTTAACTATATCTGAAAACAAAATGAATAATGCTTCCCGAAAAGATAACTGCATCAGAGCTAAATCAAAAGAGCTAAATCATTACTTTTCAAGAAGTCCTTAATCAATTTTATTTTTCATAATCTTAATCTAACAAAAGTTTATTCTATGCTATTTGCAAAATAATTATAATTTACACAATAGTAAAAAATATCTTTTTATACTTAAACTTTGTTAATCTCAATTTAACAAAAGAAAACTAATTATTTTACTTGACTGTAAAAGAATTTCAAAAAAATAAAGTCTTTAAACTAACTTTCGGTTCATTCAACAACCGAATCTCAATACAAAAAAAAAATATAAATCCTCTAATCATTTACAGGACCTGTATTTAATTCTTAAAAATTCACAAAGTTGTGTGAGAGCCTTTCGGACAAAATACTCGAAGAAATTGCTTACTCGTACTCTCGTTATATAAAAAAAATATTAATAAAGCGATCGTAAACCGAATTTATTTCATAGAGGTATGAAAACGGAACAAATTTTATCGTTTCCTATCCTCTTTTACCGAAATTGACAAATCGCCTCGAATGACGATTCGCAAAAAAAAAATTTATTATTGAAAACACGAAACGAAAAATACGTATTAAAATTTGCCGAAAATAATTGATTTTCAAACACGATCAAAATCGATATTCCAAAACACAAGTATGTTTCGGAAATCTCAAACGTAAGCGTAATAATTAAAGCATAGGTGGTAACACCTTCCCACGAAAATATCCCACCCTTAACCAAAAGATATGTTTATACTCCTTTAGAGTCTTGGACAAAATCGGAAGTGAGAGTGTCGCTACAAATTTCAAAAGTTATCAAAAATTTATGTTATTTAAATGTAATATAGATATCAATATAATTTTAATACTTAAATATTCAAAAACAAGGTCTCCTACCTACGAACGAATGCATTCTTTCGATGATAAACAGACCAGCAAAGTTAATAAAGATAAACTTCACTGTTTGGTATAAATTACTTTACTAATTATTTGAAAGTATTTTTGGTCTCAGGTAAGTATAGGTGTACGAGTGGGTTTTGTTTCATTAACCGCTCGTAGATTTCAAAAAAAATTATAAAGTCGAAGTATTCTTTCTTCTCGTTTAACTCCAGACTCTAAATTTTACTTTATCCGTTTTATTCTCGTTTCAGATGATGCACGATAAGACGAAAACTAAACGAAACTAAATCACGAGTCAATAGACTCATTAAAAGAAATAATTACTTGGCTTAATATAACTATCTAAATCGAATCAACTTTGGTTGCCAAACGTAGAATTCGTTTTAGACAATTTTATAAAAACAATTTCTTAATCACGAAATTTATTCGCTGTATATTTATTCCCAGCACAAAACGAAATTTAAATTACATTATAAATACGACTTCATTTACAAGTAGGCATGAAAGTGCTTTTATTGGCCTCTACTGTAATTGAATTCATATCTTCAATCAAAAACTATATTCTTATTGCTGAAGGCAAAAAAAAATTTCACCAAGTGTTCACTTCACAAATTCATATACACGTAATTAAATTCAATTTTAACCGATTCTACTACTGTCAATCTATATCAGTTTTTCTTTTCAGATTCACAGCAGCAAAAAAAAAAAATCACAAAAAGAAATTAAAAATTTACTTAACCGAAGTCACAACCGTACGTAAACTTCAGTATATTTACTTCGCGTTCACGAAATTAATCTCCAAAAATTTTCTTTCTTTTCAGATTTCAACATCAACGGGTGTCGACATACAACAGGTAAATAATCTTCAACCAAATCACGATCGAGTCGAGTAATTTTTATTGCTTGATTCTCGTGGATTGAATTCTATAATCGAAAATTTACTAATCTTCTCTTTTCTAGGTACGACTACGCGCGACACGACGAAAAGTAAGAAAATTTCTTCAAATATCTCCTCTAGAGACGTAGGTACACGTAAGTATATTGACTTTATCTAAATGCTTTCGACTTCTTTTAAACTTCTTTCACTTTCAGGTAATTCACAATATGAATCTCATTCGTATGATACAAATAATCAAAAAGGTAAGTTTTATATCGGAAATATTCATTTTTAATTTACAAAGGTAAGTACACATGGTTTTACCATTTCAGAAGGATTTGATTTAACAAGATTTGTACACACATACGTATTTTTAATACGGCCAATAAATTGGTTATCAACAATCGTTAACACATTTTGTATCTTTAGCAAAATTTACTTTCTTATCTTTTATAAACTTTATAGCTTTAACATTTTTATAATCGACTGTATTTTCGTCGAATCAAATTTTTAATTTTCATAAGGCTCACATATGGTTTCAAAAACAAAAGAACGTTTTTATGCCAGAAAGGCTTCATCGACGTAGGGGTCTTCGTACACAAAATATATTTATAATTTGTACAGTACCTTGATTTCCATTTGTATGTACTTAATTTTATGTTGTCCAGTTATAGATGTAGGTATCCGTTAGAATAAACTGTTGTATCATATGATCCTCAACGGTGAATAACCTCCCACGATGAATAAATGTTGTTTCTTCGACTCTTCGTCGGAACCAAAAATTAACACAAAGCACAAAATGATGTCGTACTGGTAGAGTACGATGTTGATCGATAAGTATGTTCGCACAAAAATTGATAAAAATCCAGAAATGTGTTTGAACAAATCAAAAATTTTATCAAAAATTCATCAGAATAAAATTTATCAGAAATTTATATAAAATCTTATTAGAAATTTATATAAAAAAAATCCAGGCAGCACAGGAGTGGCTCTGGTGATGTCTTTGGGAGGGGCGAGTTGGTTGGTAGAGCGTTTCTTATCTGACGAGGTGCTCCTACTGATTTGCCTCTCCCTGGACTTTGTTACCGAAGGTATTTTCTGCCTGCCTAAAGAGATGCCAAAGAAAAATGGACTTTAGTTGATGGTCTTTAACTATTTAACAAAAAAAAAACTAGGTACTCGACTGAGCACATGTCTGGTTTCTTTTTATATATGTAATTTCTTACACTCACCTGGATTGTTAATTGATATGATGAAATTTCTTTATAGGGACTTTTCAGTCGAGTCCTCTTGCTCGATAGCAAGCATGGAACTCTCGCTAGGGATGTTTTCTATGGGAGGTTCTACTTTTTCCCAAGAAACTATGCGGATAGTTTTTGCTTCCGGAAGATTATTTGGATCTTTAATTACAGTGCGACTGTAAAGACCCGTCAGTCTTTCGTTGTGGCAAATAATCTTCGCTCCTAATAGCGGATTGTACGCCATGAAGCATGTGATTCTGTCCTATGAACATAATTTTACATTGTGTTACTAAAAGATTTTCGCTTACAAAGAAAAAAATTTTTGTCATACCTTTTCTGTTTTTCCTAAATTATTTCTTGCTTCTGCTAATTCAGGGACTTTTCTTTCCGCAATTGTTCCTTTTTAGATTTAATTATCGTAGATGATGTTCTCTGCATATATTATTTTATTATTTTACTTGTGTCGTTTCTTTTTCTTAGCTGAACTAATTTCAGACGACCGACTAGTTGGAAAGCGAGATGTGGAAAGAACCTTCTCGAAGATTTATTCCACGAAACAAGTTCTGTCTATTGTCTTCTATGTATGTGTATCCCATAAGATTTTGGCGAGGTGAAAAGTTCTTTAGATAAAGACGATAAATGATTGACGTTTCGTCTCTCTCTATCTACCTCTGTCTTATGATGGCTTGGATATTATTTTGCGCAGTTGACTAATTGCATGAAGTTGAGCTTTTCGTTTTAAGCCATAAACCGAATGATGCATGTTTGGATTGTACCTTTATTTTTCAGATATTCAAAATAATTATATGTGAATGGTAAGTATGGTTTTGTTTTGGTTTTGTATTAATTGTTAGTCTTTTGGTATTTCGTAAATGTCTTTGTATAATTGTTGTCTATGTTAAGTATTTGTGTAAATATAGTTGTTTTTATTTTACAATACATATCCTTGTTGTACGTTTAGCACTTAAAATAACAATTGTTATTTGTAAGAAAAATGTCACTCGGTTTGAGTTACGTTGTACGTCTTCGTTCCGGGCTACTTAAAAGCTTGAATACAGTTTATGTCGATATCATACCATTACAGTAAGTATTGGGTTCGTGTCGAAACACGCATATATACATTTTATATATCAAGACTTTCTGCCCTTTTTGGTACTACAGTAAGTATACCATATCATATTCAATATAATATGTATAAAAATATGTTTAGTCTGTCATTTTCGTAAGTATTCGTATATGTCTGTCATTTATATCGTTTGTTTTGTGATTGTGTCAGTCATTATCAGTGTCTACTACATAACAAAAGTTTACCCTTTTATTCTATCTTTTCTTTAGGTAGCTATCTTTTTCGAGACTATCTCTTTTAACATACATTCTACTAAACTACTACCTATTTTCATCTCTTTTCAAATTCTTTCTGTCTAGGCCATGTCCGTATTGTATATTGTGTTTCCGCTTAATTTGCTTTGTGAACAACCCCTTCGTGTTCTTGTGTTGAGATTGTTTTTTCTCTCAACACATCTCAATAGGATAAAAACTTTTCCCCACTCTAAGATGGATGCCTCCATACAGAAGAAAATCTATTTACCAATATGGCTATCCGTCTGAAATGCTCTGTGGTAAAAATGAGCGTGTAGCTTTTAACGCCATCTAGATACTTTTTCGTATTTATGTTCTAAAAGTAACTTTTTATTCTCTCCCACAGGTGTCGCAAAACCATTAACAGAATTATCTTCTGCTAAGTGTTATATTTTTCTAAAATATCTAAAAGTGGAATTCGCTAAAGGTGTCTGTCTAAAATAACTATTATATTTAATTATAGCAAAAGTACTTAGATTTATTTCGAAGTGGTTCGTTTATTGGAAATTGTTATTTCAGTTGGAATACATAATACTGGGAATTTCTTGATTGGTTCGATTTGTTCATTGAAGCTAGATGTTATTATCCGCTTGTGGATATTGTTGTATTGCTATATACCTATGTATATGTGCAAATCGTTTTCCTACACTGTTTGGTGCGCTTCATGGGCTGGTGGAATCATTGGTCCATACTTCTTCAAAAACGATGATGGTCACAACGTTACAGTCAATGGTGATCGGTATAGAGCCATGATTACTAACTTTTCCATTCCTGAATTGAACAATTATGATGTCCAGGAGCTGTGGTTCCAACAAGACGGCGCAACATGTCACACAGCTCGTGCCACAATCGATTTATTGAAAGACACGTTTGGTGACTGCCTAATTTCACGTTTTGGGCCTGTGATTTGGTCTCCAAGATCTTGTGATTTAACACCGCTAGACTATTTTCTGTGGGGTTATGTAAAGTCATTGGTCTATGCGGATAAGCCACAAACGCTTGACCATTTGGAAAGCATTTTTCCCGTTTTCAGGATTTTTCGAACCTAAAGGGAAAAAAGAAATACCAATCGGGAAAACGGCAAAAACAGCCAAAAATTTAGCATTTTAAGACCAAAACTCATATTAACAACAGTTAATATCATAATAAATTGAATTCTGCAAACCACAGCTTGTCAAGACAGTTTTAAGCGATCCGATTTGTGTCTTTAAGCTCTTTGAATTTATTAATAGATTTTGAAATCTATTTGTCTTTTATATTCAGTGGAGTTAAAAGCACAGAGTTTCAAGAAAAAAAAAAATTAAAATCTCTGCAGAATGTATGGATTAGACATAAGACATATTTTTCTGATAAAAAAATTTAATAAAAACGGAAAAAACTAAGTTCAAAAAAGGGGAAAAAAATTATTTTGCATGCAAAAAAAGGGAATCGACTTGCCAAAAGTCTGGCAATGCTGTCCCCATTCCTCATTGAAACTCATCATTGAAACACGAATCAGTGTAACGGTGCATTTTTTTTGACAAATCGGTTATAGCAATAATTGAAATAACCTGTCATTGAAAACATTACAAAACGAATTATAGCCAACAAAATCGCCGACAAAATACATCAACCAATTTAAATAACACGTATAAACAATATTACTTTCAATAATTTATTAAATATTAATTTGAGGTTAGAGTTGATCATTGAAATTCATCATTGAACGAAAAACTGACAGCTGAGTACAGTGGGAAAGTCGAACACCATTATCAGTGGAACGATTGTGTTCCACTTTATGGAACTAAAGTCTGCTGTTCATTGACTTAGTTCACTAGTTTCAATTCTATGAAAACAGCTTTTTCGTTATTCCAGCCCTGCCATTTATCGATTGACCATTGCTAGTTTGAATTGCTCTTAAGTCTTATAGACTGTGTTGTGCGTTTTATTGGCCTTCTGTTCTGTGGGATTTTCTTTTTATCTGTGATTTTCATTTTTAATCCGATTCCAATAACTTAATTTTATTCCCCCGCTTTCTCTATAGATATTTTAATGTTATTTAGACTATATTGTTTTTTTAAGCTTATTTAAATTTGTTGTTTATTTTCAAAAGAGTTAAATATAAATCTTGATTTCTTGTTTAGGCACGTTTTTCACTCTGTATCATGAAAGTATAGAGGGTTTAGAGTTAAGGACAAGGATTAGAATAAAATTGCTGACAAATTTATAATATAACTACTACCGCCTAGTTGTACAATTTTTGAAAATAAACTATTCAATTACAATTTTTGTTTATTTAAAATTTTAAGTTTTAAAAATGCAAATGTTCCATAATTAATAATCTATAACCATTTAGGATTTTTTGAAAGGTTCCCGAAAACGATATCAAATATTTATATTTATATGTTGCCGTTAAGTCAGGTAAATACAATTTAATTTTTTTAATTTTTTTCAATAATAAAAACACAACACCGAGAGAAACGTCAAAACAAAAGATGCGATGCCAAGCGTTCAACGGACACAACGAATCTTTGGGGTTCCTTCTGTGTTCAGTGCCGCTTCTACAGTTTCGACAAAAAAATCAGACTATGTATTTCGTAGTAATTTTTTTGTTTAGTATTTTTCGACCAATTTCTGTGAAATTGACGTAAAAAATATACAGCCGTATTTATAATAAAATCTCTAGGGGTAATTAACTTAAAAGGTCATTTGAGATGAATAGGGGTATTGACGATCTAAAAAGTGTAACATTTTGTAATGTCATATTCATCCGAGTGGACGTTCGGAGTGAAAAAAAACTGGACTAAACCGTTACAGTGGTTGTTGGGATTAATGTTTGGGAGTGCAATAAAACCACTGTAAAATAACTATGCATCACTTTTGATTTTAGTTTATTATTATTGATCAACTATGAGTTAAAAAAGAAACACATATTTATACCTCTGAGCTAAAAAGATAAACTGCTTTTGACAGCTCATTCAGCATTTAGACAAAAAAATAGTTTTGTCGTCAGAGAATACGTGTGAATTGTTGAAATACATATATTGTTATTTATAAAACCGAATTTGGTTTTGGTCCATTATTGATTAACTGAGCTATAAAAGAAACATTTCTGAGCTAACAACATTACGAAAAAATATGTGTTTTTCAAAATATTGAATATTATATAACTCACATTTTATTTTAGTTCACGGATACAAATAGTAGTAGATTATGATTCACACGTATTCACGGGAGGCAAAATAATTTTTGGTCTAAATTCTGAATGAGCTGTCAAAAGCCGATTTTCTTTTTAGCTCATCAAGGGTGTAAATCTATGTTTCTTTTTTAGCTCAGTTGATCAATAATCAACCAAAATTAAATTTGGTTTTATAAGATACTATATACCTATGTATTCCAACAATTCACACGTATTCTCTGGGGACAAAATTATTTTTGTCTGTGAAAAGCTGTTGTTCTCTTTAGCTCAGTTGATTATAATCAACTAAAATCAAATGTGATTTTATTGCAGAGTTATTTTAAAGTGGTTTTATCAAACTTAATAACCACTAACGGTTTAGGGCGGTTTTCCACTTGAAGGGCCCCCAAACTTCAACTTGAATATGAAATTACAAAATGTTCAATTTTTAAATCGTGAATACCCCTATTCTTTATCGTGAATAAAACCTTTTGAGTTATTTACCTTCGAGATCTTATTATAAATACGACTGTATATTTTTGAAGTCAATTTCACAGAAATCAGTCGAAAAATAACAAACAAACAAATAATATGGTTTTTTTTGTCAAAACTGTGGAAGCGACACTGAACACCGACGGAATGCAACGGTTTCATCTTATAAAATTGTCTCCAATTTTTAGTTTATTTTTTGATATTGATACTAAAATAATTATGCAAATCATATTTCGAAAAACGTTCACCCAGACGAAAAACTTTTTAATTAAAAAAGAGCATGGGTATTTCCAAACAATAAAATATTCTTTTTGCACTGCCGCGCCGTGCTGTTTTGTTAATCCAACAGCTTTTCAAATATGAAATATACAGATTAATATTTAACATCCACTTATTCAACATACATTACAAATATCTTCAATTTGGTATATATCCTCACATATATATTGCATTCTTGGTCATTCAACTCATTTGCCCATATATGTACATATTATCCTATGAACATGAATAAATTGCTTTTTCTCAAAAATGTAGGTCATGTTGACGATGCGCAACCTCCTTTATATATCAATTTGATAGCTTAACGGATTCCGATCCCGCAACCAAAAGCGGGCCATGGGACGGGACCTACATATCTCTGTCACTAATTGACCCCCACTGTTGCACACTCAACGCCACTATTTGTCGTTATTCTTTTCGCAAAAATTCATTAAAATTGGCAAAAAAAAAAATCCGGAAAAAATATATAAAGGATCGAGTCGAGATTGGGTAAAGGACTTGGGTGCTATAAGATAGCAAATTAATGTTTGTTTTTTAACCTCTTTTATAAAAAATCCAGCTCCACTTGTCCACCAATCACGATGATATGTTTTCATAATATTTCATTTTACTGTGAACACTAAGTGAAAGAACAAAAAGTGTTGCCACTGTACTTTTCTTCAAAAGAACCAAATCTCATAGCGTTTTTATTTAGTCGCCTAGAATAATTCGGAAATATTTTGAATGCTTCTGATGGAGTCAGAATGAAAATCGGAAACACACTCAATGTCATTTGTATATATGTATGAAAGTAAGTCATAAATTCGATAAAAAAATTGGCCTTGGCATAATGATGAAAGATTCTTAAGTATAGGATTTATAAGAGAGATCAAAGAAGATTATAATAATATAGATAGAGGAAGGACTTTAACGTGTCGAAATAGCGGTTTCACAAACAGGCTGCCAGTATTATCCCCGAATATAACGTTGGTGCAACCGATATCAAATTAAAATGCTGATAAATTGTATTACTCTGATAATTGAAATGGTGTTAAATGTTTTAAGGCTCAATATACCGTGATACAAAAAAAAATGTCAGGTTCTGACAAGGATAAGCACTTAATTTTACCAAAATCGAATCTAATGTGTTGATATCTACTGCTGAAGAAAGAAAAAATAGAATACACCAACATTTCCTCTCGATCCAGTGAACAACTCCTGTCGTAGGTATGTTTTTTGGTCAGAATTGTCTTGTTCCATGAAAACCATTTGGGGTAAATACCACACATAAGCACATTCAGCTATATATAAATAAAAAGTTGTTTGGCCAAAAAACGACAAAGTGGGAACACCTGGTTACATATATTGTGTCAAATAAAAATAACGATGTGTAAATGCAAGGACCCAAAGGACATCATGCGGGTAAGCATAAACCATTGTTTGCTGCTGAGTGTAATAATTGTGGAAATCTTCTTCCCTTATAAAACCTCCCAACCGAACCCTATATAGAGAAGGACGTAACACAAAAAATATATAATCCTGGCTAGAACTCAAAAACTGAACTAAAAAAACAAAGAAATTAACACGATTGGCATGACAACAGGACCAAACACAATCAAAAAAGATAAACATTTCCCATGTGAAACGAAAATTGGTAAAATGTCAACATAAACACAGAAACCAACACACACATTGGCACCGTTTTATTCAACTGTATATTTATTGGATTTTTATAATGATGGGCCGGAGAGACCATAAATCTGTACAACCTATTAAAAAACGTTCATTTTATCGAATTTTCTGATAAAATTTGAATTAATGTCAGCATTTTTTGTACCTATATATTAAATTTGGTATATGGCTTTTTTTTAAGTGCGTGAGATTAAATTGAATTTGACACTTATCGGGATAAGTAATTAGATATGGATAGGAGATTCAGTAAGAGAGCTTTTCTCATTCCAGGTATAGATGGGAATTAATGCGGGAGGAGTCTTTATAAATATGGCAATCCCAAAAATGTGTCATATTTCTTTTTTTTTTTTTAACTCGAGTAGATCCATATCAAAAGGTAGCCGAAGCCAGTATTTGCTAGGCTCTGATCTGGTTCAGAAAATAGAATTCATGAATATATAATCGACTTTAAAAGGTTGAAATAGTTTCTATCGTTGCGTTGCGTTGGAGTGGTGAAGGCATTAAGCATGGAGGCATATATGCATACTTGCGCTTGTATGTATAGGACAGTCTATAATGTTCTAAAACACCAAAAAAAATAGAAGATGTTTGGCAGTTTTGGCTCTTCCTTTCATTTATGCAATATTTAAAATTTTAAAATGAAAATTTCAAGTAACGAGAAAAAAGAGTTCTGGGCAATTCCGCTGGAGACGATTTTCTACATCAATTTCAAAATAATTTATTTTTCTACTTTATTCTGATGCCACTACAAAGAAAAACTTCTTAACTTAATAGAAATATGCCTGTTTTTCACATCAACCAAAATTTATATTTCTTATGCGATTAAAAAAATAAATATTCCAAATATTCGATGATTTGGTGAAAACTGAAAATCAATGTTTTAAATTGATTTGCTCAAAACATAAATTTTAAAATTATTAATTTAGTCATATATTGACATATTTAGACCCGAAATTTGAACGCTAAGTGAAAAATAAATGCACTAACTTAGTATAAAAATTGTTTTATCATTTATATCGTTCATTTCAGTGCCCATAATGACTTTTAAAGTTACCTTATTTGGACGCGTTGCACCGGCGATAATATGATGTTGCACCCGCGATTAAGCAAGTGAATTCAGAAGTGAATAAATTATTGTTTATTGCTATTTTCTAAAATATTTCATTACCAAGTGGTTAATTCGTTTATCAATTTCCAAAATAAGAACGTAATATGTAAAAAAAATGTTTCACGCAATTTGCAAATTTAGTGCTTTTTGTACAAGGGTCTGAAAACATGGGATATTTTTGTTGCACCCGCAAAAGTTCTTTAAACATTTCTCATTGCTTTTTGTACGTATTATTTGAACTTTTATAAACAAATAAAAAAAAACTGCATAAAATGTAGCCAATCAAATACTAACTTCATTAAAAATGTGTTTAAATTAAAAAGAAACCCTCAAAGTGTCTAAATGTTGGACCCGCGATAATGGAATCGCCCTTCTGATGATCAGAAGTGTATCATCATTATAAAGTTAATATTAGACATTATTTTATTATTAAATATTAATGTTGTTTTTTTAAGTGGAAAATTTTATTTATTTTCGAAAATGTGTTTAGATGAAAATGAGCTTTCATTAGAGTAAATGAAAAGAGAACATTCATCGAACGCTAGCTCTTTTCGTTTACACATTTAGAAAACGCCAACTGGTATTTCACCAATGTTAAGTTGTGAGCTTAATAGCGGATTCCTCGCACGAAAAAATGTTGTAATGTTATGAATGTTGTATTAGTTCTACTGTGCTTCTCTTTTGTAAAAATTTTGCAATTTATTTCAGAAACAATTTCATTGTGTTATGTCAAGATGTGAAATTAGTTAAAAACTTTTTACAACAAAGAAATAAAATTAATAATTTTACAAATTCTATAACAGATAAACGTATAATAGCGAATGCATAGTCCTTATTACGCCTCGGTCGTGTAAAAGAGGCATAATAAATTATTACGTGTTGGGGGGTTGAATAGTACCAAAAATAGGGATGATTTGGTATCGAAATGTCACATTGAGGAACACAATAATTATTAAAATAAAATCATTTTTTTTTTAGTTTTTATTGAACAATTCTTTTAAGCACGCAATAACAAAATATAGCAAAATATAAATATGCAACAACTTATACATGCAACTCAATAAAAAAAAATATCGTTCGACAGTGGCTCCCGAAATTGAACAAACACCAATATTACATAAGTCACATATTTTACACTTTTTTGAAGATTATTATGTTTTTTCAAATAAATTTATTGAATAAAATAATACTACTAAACAAATCTTCGAAAAAATGGCATCTAAATCATATAAAAAAAAAAAATATGTGTTTTTTATTGGTGTATGATTAACTTGGAAGCAACTGTTAATGATTATAATTTTACTGTTCTGGTACTTTTTTGTTTGCAAGCGCATTGTAACTAAAATGGCCTGGGGAAATTTTTATAAATAAGAATTTTTTCATCATAGAATAGGGGACGCATAATAGCTTATTCACTGCGTAACTATTCAGCCGTGCAGATGGATAATAGGGAATTCTAATAAATAAGGCTGTAAATCTATTATATGAAAATTAATTGAAAAATATTCAACCAAGTAGAAGATTTATTAGCATCATTTTATTTTAAGTTAAGTGGAGTTTTCTGAATTATTATTCAAAATTAAAGCGTTAAGCGGCTATAGTGGTAGCTTATTTGGGCTCGTCAAATGAGGTCCAGCAAAAAGCACCTTGTCATTACGCAATATAAAGATTTTTCTAACTCAGCTTGCATAACTTTTTTTTTTACAAAAAGCTAATGTGAACTGCAAGTTGCTTTTTGCTGGAAGTTATCTGACGAACCCACAAGCTAGCACCCGGGGAAACGCTATTTTTCTTCACCGCTTAACGCTTTAATTTTAAAAACTTTTTGTATTCCTCTCTCTTAACCGGACAGCTTAACCGAATAAAAATTCAGCGAAGGAGAGTGTTCATTTATGGGAGCATTCACAGTACAAGTTGCTTTTTACTGGACGTTATCTGACGAGCCCACAAGCTAGCACCCGGGGGAAACGCTATTTTTCTTGACCGCTTAACGCTTAAATTTTAAAAACTTTTTGTATTCCTCTCTCTTAACCGGACAGCTTAACCGGATAAAAATTTGGCGAAGGAGAGTGTCCACTTATAGGAGCATTAACAATGCAAGTTGCTTTTGCTGGACGTCATCTGACGAGCCCACAAGCTAGCACCCGGAGGAAACTCTATTTTTCTTGACCGTTTAACTCTTTAATTTTAAAAACTTTTTGTATTCCTCTCTCTTAACCGGACAGCTTAACCGGATAAAAATTCGGCGAAGGAGAGTGTCCACTTATGGGAGCATTTACTGTACAAGTTGGTTTTTGCTGGACGTTATCTGACGAGTCCACAAGCTAGCACCCGGGGGAAACGCTATTTTTCATGACCGCTTAACGCTTCAATTTTAAAAACTTTTTGTATACCTCTCTCTTAACCGGACAGATTAACCGGATAAAAATTTGGCGAAGAAGAGTGTCCACTTATGGGAGCATTAACAATGCAAGTTGCTTTTGCTGGACGTCATCTGACGAGCCCACAAGCTAGCACCCGGAGGAAACTCTATTTTTCGTGCCGTATTTCCACCTATGTCTTCAAGACCGCGTTCCCAGCCACCCTAAGAGGCCCCAGTCCCTGTGCACACGGTCAAAAGTATGGCTTGCCTTATATTATTAAAAAGCTATTAAAAAAGTCTTGAAACTATATTACTTATTTTTGTAATTGTCAAACAAATAACAAACGTCACCTAAGAAAAAGTTGAGTTACGGTCGTTCAACTCCTTTTCTGGATTGCATAATAAGGGTCTTTGTAAGTATACGGGCCGAAATTAAACAAGTTCACATAAGACTTATTTGGCAGACCCAAAATAATTGGAATCATATTCTGTATAGAGTAACTGCGTCTTTATTTTCAATCCCCATTGATTTGCATTTCCACAGTTATACCTAGTCCTGCTTCAGTTGAGTTTAACATCTACGTAGGTAAAGATTACAAAAAAAAAACAATTAATATAAAAAAAAACACAATTCTGAAATCTAGCTTGTTATGTAATTTAATCCTAGTTAAATAGATTTATACTCAAACTCGGAAACTATTTCATCGGGGAGATATTTTGAATTAAATAAAAAATATATAAATCTTATTTATTTATTTTATTTAATTTTTTCGTCAGAAATTTTCAGGAAATCCGTTTTAGCTTTCAAAAGAATTAATTCGAAATTAAATAGAAACACAAATATAGAAAACAGAAATTATTTTACTACAACCATATTTTTATAAAAAAAAAACAAAAATGGTATTCATTTTGTCTGTCATCCTTTCATCGTTCTTCTATTCCTGAATAAAGCGCTGCGTATCTGTCTATATACAACTGCAAGGAAGAGAAAATTTCATCCATAAATCCTTTTTCGGGTTTCAAAATAAACTGTAACTTTTCTGAGGAATTCTAAAGCTGCCCATGTAACCGTACATCCGCACAAAAACCTCCAACCGAGACCCATAAACCATTCCAGAGAAGAATAACCGAGCCAAAGTCTCATTAAGGGAACCTGACAGAAAATGCAGGAGGACCTTTTGCTCTTCCTCTATCTTCCTTTGTTTTATTCTCGTAATCCACTTGACCTCGATTGCTGGGTTTTGTTCGAAATTAAAGGCGGGAATTAACTTACATAAATAATAACTGAATACATGCATATCGTCAGTAAATGTAGTTCTATTGTGGCTTGCATTTTCATCCTGACTGACTGCCTACCCAGGACATGCCGAATTCTTCTTCAATATCTAATGATAATGACAGAAAAGTTATCAAGGAACTGGTAAATGGATAACCAAAAACTATTCCCTTTGTGGATTCCAGTACGAACAAAAACACGTTTCTTGTTGACTTCACTGATGATGAGGACGATTTGACGAATATGGATAACTTTGCAATTAATGACTGCACCTTAATACACCCATTGATTGATTCAATTAAAATACATCCACTTGCAAGGATTCAATTTGTGTTATTCATATACAGATAACAGAAGAAGTCCTGTTTTATATTCCAGCACCCAGACATCCATGACCCGAAACGGAAATCTGTTCATTATAATGCAGCGAATACTTTCGGTCGCATTCGAAATGCTGTGCAGTGTATTTATCTGTTGCTGTTGCTCGGATTCAGATGCATCCTTTATGAGCACAAAATTAATACATGGACGTCAAGGAGTCACGCGAACGACAGACAGTAGCGTGTCATTTCTAGGTAAAAAAATAATACACGCTAGGTTGAGCACTTTGCACTATTATTCTAGATTACAGAGGTGTGCGGGTGAGTGTACATATGTGTAACGACCTATTCGGGAGCAGTGTCAAAATTTGATTAATGGCAAATGGATCAGTATGTATAGCACCATCATTCATATACCATCGAGTTCTAGGAATGATCTAGGTTGAAGCCAGAAAGCGCTGAAAACAGAACTTATCCAATTAAGGTAATACAATGTGTGAGGACTGAGGACATATCATATAGGTGCACCCTTCTTTCGCTATGAATATGTATATTGTACATAGGTATGTATGTATGCACAAGGAAGAATGATGGAAATATTTGGTTCAGTGGAATGACAGAATGATAAATATCAATTATTTATATCGCTGGACAATTGATATGCATTCGATTCGATTTTGTTTATTGGTGCGACGTGAATGATTAATTGGGATACTGGGGTTATAAGAGGTGTGAAATAGACCATTGGACATCGTGCTCTGGATTTCCAATCAACTCAAATGGTGTACCACAAATTGAGGATACTTGTAGCTATTGGATACCTAGGTTGCCTATACGATACTCTGATGGTTGATATTTGTGTATGTACAATAATGCGGTGCGGAAATTTAATTTTCGCCTTCTTGATCGTGTTTGTCGGGAATCGGGATACAGTACCACATTTTCAATTTCAATTAATTGATTGGCACTTAGTAAAGGTACTTACCATATTGATATATGTTATCGACCAAAGCAATGGTAATCTTTGGAAACAGCATTGAGGAATCTATTTAAATTTGTAAGAAAATTCTAAAGGACCACATGACAGTTATGCGAAAGACGCAAACCGTTTTTAAGATCACTATGATTTTTTGTGGCGATTTTTATTTTTCCAGTTTAGGTAAACTCGTCGGGTCTATGATATGAAGTTCAGAACTCGTATATAATTAAACTTTTTTGATGCTTCTCTTTGATTTATTTATTTTGCTGATTAAAATACAGGATTTTTATAAAATTAATTTCGGTTCTTAAAATATGTTATACAATTCGTATTCAAATTCAAACAAAGCAAGAAATTTACACAACAACGAATTCATGTGATGACCATAACTCACATGAGTGCCAAATGGGTCAGGTATCATGGTTAATGGCTTGTTCAGATTCTCTCTTAGCATTTCCTGATTTGGTACATTATCTGGTATTTTTCAATTTAAATGTTGCAGAACCTCTTCTACCTATTTTTATGGTATCACCTAATTTCTCACTACTCGTTGGTTCTCCAACTATACAAAAATCTATCTTTTTTGCTTGCTTTTCATCCATTTATTTCATAAACCTACTCAATTGCGATTATTTTATACAAAGCAACTTTATTAATTATTTCATATACTCAATTTCATATCCTTATACCAATTATTTACACAAAGCAAAATTATTACAATAATGAGCCAAAAAAAAAAACGTTGGGGTCTGAAATCGGTAGAGACACCCCCCTCGGTAGAAAGCAGCCCTGGGCACAACTGCACTCGGAAGGAGTGAAGTGGTGCGAAACCAGCTTGGAACAGCCACAGTAGCAGCTGTGATAGAGATAACAGTGGCTAGTTGAAGTGACTACTTGGCTTCGGGAACTTGGAACTTGGAAGAAGTTCTGGTCGAATGAAAACGGTGAAATAGAAGATTCCTTTAGGACGAAAGTGGCCAAGGCTGCCTTTATAGTACACTTTGCATTCTAAAGGTGTGTCTTGTTCTTATGTCTCTTCTCAAGCAAAGAGTATAGTCCTCTCAGGATTAATTGCTTACACGGAAAACCTTTCAACTAATTCTTTACCGAGTAAACTCCCCTTATGTTATTTTCTGAAAAAAAGTACATGTGAATTAGAAAAATAAAAAAAAATATTTTTTTTCCTTAGCTGATTACAGGGTTGCAAAGCTTAATTAATTTTAGGCTTTAGCTTGGCATTTAATTCACAAGCTATTGGGTGAATTATGAATAGAGAAATATCAAATTCATAAGCTAGTTGGTGAATTGTGAATTAAAAAACATTTAATTCATAAGCTAGTTGGTGAAAATCCCGACACCACAATCCAGAAAACAAAATCCCAAAATACAAAATCATCAAATACCGTAATAGAATAAAGTTAATTCGGGATTTCTGTGTCGGGATTTTGTATTTTGGGAGTTTGTTTTCGAGATTTGGGTGTCGGGATTTTCACAAGCTTATGGATTAATTTTTTTTTAATTCACAATATTGGTGGTAGATATAGTGATGGTGTGCATGGGGCGGCTTTGATTTAAAAGAATAACAATAGAAGCGTGTATTGTAATCGGGTGGCTTTAATTTTAGATTTATACCAAATGGTCGGAAGGTAAAAAGAAGGCAGTTTAAAAATATATTTAAATCGGCGCTTGGGGTAACAAAGGATATGTAAGTTTGTAACGCTTCGTTACAGATTTTAAAAATAAATGTAACGGAGTAAACGGAAGCTAATTTCAGTACCAAAGGAAACGTTACCTTCTAAACTGTCAAACTAACATGTTTCCCAAAATTACGGAAGTGGTTTAATACAAAAGTATTAAAAAAAAATTAGGAAAATGTAGAAGGAGAGCACTTAACGTCCGTCCGTAAGCAAAACTTATCGAACTCTTGAGGAAAAAAAAAACAGTAATCCGCTATCCGAAATGCGTGTACTTCAAAGTTTCATTTAAATGCGACAATCGGTGCCAATCGATGCCACCGAAAACAATTTTTTTGTTTTAATTACAAACAAAAATGACTTTTACTACAAAACCTTGTGAATTATTTTAGATCGTTATTTAGTAGGTATACAGTATTTGCATATATGACCGTACAAAATAAACAAAGACAAATAAATAAATTTACGTTTGCATTCGTAAAGTTTTTTTTATAATTCATTTTATTTCTATGCACTCTTTATTTACACAAAACATTTATTTAACTACTTCACTATATATATATATTTTTTTTTTTCAATTCAACTACTCATCGAATTTCCCCTTTTCAACTTTTATGTGACATCATAACTTAATTTGTCGCATATATTTACTCATCAGGAGTGTCACGAAATTTTTCAATAAGTTTACTCGACACTCCAATAAATTTGATTTGTTCAATTTATTGCTTGTAATTTCTTTTCATTTATTTCTGTTTGGAATTTTTCAACAGATTTATTTTTAATTAAAATAAAATAAAAAATCGATTCCTAAAACTCAAATGTATTTCTGTAATTGATTTCACGAGGTCTGTTGATGCAACTTACACTACACATCGTCTGGTGGCATTGAATTCAACGTTCCCTTATTGAATGCAAAACTATGGGTGTTACAACCGACCCCAGTTTAAGTACCATCACTGCACTATTTGGGGTTTAAAAATACAAATTGAATTTACAACACACACAATCGATTTGGGGGTTATAAACTCACCCCTACTCAACACTATTTCTATTCACAAATATATTATATTGTCAACGCCACCACGTTGGGGGTATTTTCAAATGGTTTCTTTTACAAGTGAGGTTAGGTTTGAAAAATATAAACACCACTGCTGTTGTGTACACTAAAGTTCGAATTCCCATTTCCATTTAAAAACAACATGGATGCTGATCGGTACCGTACCAGGGTTGTCAGATGTGGCGATTTATCGCCAAACTGGCGATTTGAAATTTCATTTGGCGACACGAAAATTGGTTTGGCGACGTTACCCAAAATCGGCGATATTTTTAAGTTTTTGGCGATATTAATTGTTTGAATCGAAATAGTAATATTTTTTTTTTTTCTTTTTTCTAATTTTAACTTAATTCTTACAAATTAACCTAAATGACAATAGAAGACTAAACAAACAATTGTTTTTTTCTTCAATATTAATAATGTTTGGCAACAGCTTCATGACGAAAGCTACATATTTTCACGAACACCATTGCGTGCCTTGTTTGTTCTATTTTATCGGAGCGGACCTATCACCGAATTTAAGCGGCTAAGACTAAATTCAAATGGACATTAAAATTACATTACTTTTTATGAATTTTTAAGAGTTGACTAGGCATCAGCTACACGGCTAAGATTAGATTAACATCACAGAAAATGAATACTCATCGAGTACTCTAGTCAAATTAGCAGAAAAATGAGCAAATATCTGCAAAAACTACTGTATTCATCCGAGATTATATTTTTGGTTTAAAAAGTACCACTTGGAGAGTCTAAAAGAAAGTACCACTTGGAGTCTTAAATCCAGAAAGTTCACGAAAAAAATTCTGAGTTGTCCGCCATTTTGAAAAAGGCGTTAATGCGATTTTCTCGACTTCTTTCGGTCGTATAATAATTTACTTTTTTTTAGTTTTATGAGGAAAAAATTTTTTTGCAACTTTGTCTCACAATTATTTTTGACAGTCTTTCTCAAAAAAAGTTATTGGAAAAAAAGACTGTCAACATGTTAGAAATGGAAACCAATTTTAACGATTATCTCGCCTCCCGAGCTAGATCCGGCTTAAATTGAATAACAATATCAGCTAAAGTTCATTATGTAAATTGTTTTTTTTTTATTATTTTTAATTTTTGTGAAATAAAAAGTTTTTTTTTATTTTTCTCGAATTTTATTAAAAAAATTGAATTTGGCGATTTTTGGCGATTTTTGTTTTAGAGTTGGCGATTCCTCCTTTTAAAACCTGACAACCCTGTACCGTACTACTGCAGTGAAATTGACAATCATGTTTACGTTTCACAATAACAAAGTAAAATTCAATCGTTTGGACAATAATTTAGAAAATTCTGCATTTGTTTTAATTTGTAATTGCACTCGATACATTGCACTTGGTACAAGTAATACCCCAACCAAACACTGGTCTTCTACAGCAAACGATGACGAATAAAGGTCGCTTAATTAACACACATTTGTTGTTTTCTGATATTCTGATGGGTGCGCTGTTGCTGGCGCGTTCATTTAATTAGTGACATTTCGAGTTATTGTGCTTTAATTAAATTTTCTTCCAGTGTCAAAGTGCAGATGGTCGTATAGTCAGTCAAGTCAGATTGGAGCACACAAATACTTGGAATACTTTCCTATACAACCTATTGGTACTATACATTGATACAAGAAGAGTCTAGTGCAATTTGAAGCTTCTCTTTGTGACTTTGTCAAATTTTAAATCACCCATTAGTAAGTACCATGGTTGGCAGTTTATGTGCAGTTAGGTCTGTTATAAACCCGCCATGGATAAGTTTTTGGTGTATTCGATGCTATGGTAACCTACTTAATTGAAATGGATGGACCATAATAGCTCATGATGGTCTGAACAGAGTACAGTGAACGAGAGGAGTTGGAAAACAAAGTATTTTTAATTATGTTCGGTACTTCAATCAAATTTATAGTTGAGATGTTGAGGGAAGTTGCTAAAGCTTAAAGCTAGTTAGGTATATACTTTTCAAACCCACAAATGACAGGTTTTCATATACTGCAGCTGAGTTTTGAAGTTAATTAAAAGACCGAGGGAGTTCTGGTTAAGAGATTGATTTTTTTGTACAATAAAGCTTATCAGTAGTAGCAGTCAGGTTGTTTGTTTTTTTTTTTTAATTCAAATGGTTTAATCAGATTCAGAGTCAAGGTAAAATAACCGTCGTTTAAACTGACATGAGTCGAAAAAAACAAAATTTGACATAAGATCAAAATAAAGGGCACGGCTGGATCGCACACACTTGATCTTGGGGGAAGTAAATTTCGTGTTTACGACTGGAAAATTCATTTGAACAGTTTTTTTTTATTTTGAAATATTTTTGTTTCCAACATTTTTTTTGAAAACCAAAATATTGAATAAAATAAGATTTGAACGAAAAACATCACCGTCGGTAAAAAATCAATTATGCACATGAAATTTTATAAAAATTGTTAGTATTTTTTTTTCGAGAAAAAAGAATTATTTAATTAAAAAAAAACTTTTTTAAAAATTACTTTTTTCTATTTTTTTTGCAGTATTGTGTTTTGCAAGTTTAGCAGTTATTTTAGAAAATTAAATTTGGTTAGAATCGATAAAGCCGTTCAAAAGATAGTCGGAATAATAAAAAACGGCAGGTAACGTTAATAAGCTGATTCTGAACAAAAACAAAAACAAAAAATCAGATTAAAGACATCACCGTTGGGCGTTGGCAACAAATCACTCATATAAAATTTTATGGAATTTATTTGTTTTTTTCGAGAAAATTAGAATTATTCGTTTTTTAAAAAAAAAAATTTCAAAACATTATTTGCAGTATTTTTTAAAATTAAATTTCGTCCAAATCGGTGTAGCTGTTCAAATGATAGTTGGAGTAATAAAAAAAACGGTTCTATGGCAGGTAACGTTAATAAGTTGATTCTGAAAAAATTCAAATGAATGACATCACCATTGGCAACATATCACTCTTATTAAATTTTATCAAATTTATCGTATTTTTTTCGAAAATTATCGATTACGCTTATATGGTAGGTATTGGTACCGTTGTTTTTATACCTAGGTCAAAAATAAAAAAATTCCGGGGATATTTTTCTAAAAATAGTTCTTACTAAGTTTTAAGAAAACCGTTAAGGATAAATCCAGACAGATAGACAGACATACAGAATTGTCGATCCTACTTTTTTCGTCTTTTCTATCATCGTAATTTCATGTTTGATTATTATCTCTAACTCTTTTTTTTACAAATGCATAACTACCTAACTTGTATTATTGCCTTAAGTTTATATACACATAGAGGAATCATGATGGTTTCAAACTCACCGATTTAAATATCGCTCAATGAGCATATCGAGTAATTATTATTAGGTACCCTTATTCCCTGTAACGAAAAACACTCAACCCGAACCGAAAAAAAATTTTCTGCATACATGATAAAGTATTGTTTAATAATAAACTTATGACAATTCTGCGGCGGACCTCTCGAATGGCTTTTCACTTCAATGTCAAATGTCAACTGTCGATCCTCATTAAGTTTTGAAGCACTCGCAGATTTGCCTATTGCAAGGGTTTTCTATATTTCCTCTTTCTATTGGAAATGCAAAACCATTGCATTCCAAACCAGTTATGCGCAAAAAGGAATGAAAAACACATTCCATGTTCTTCTTCATTCCACTACTCATCAAACCAGTTGCGCACAAAAAAAAAAGGATGAAGAACTTACTCAATGTTTTTCTTCATTCTTCATTCACTAAACCTGTTTCGCACAAAATAAAATGAAAACACATTCCATGAACCTACCTCACATAAGCACAATCTACACTCTAACATACATTTGTATTTGTAACAAAAAAAAAAATGAAATTACGACGATAGAGAAGACGAAAAAATTGGTTCCTGCAATTCTGTATGTCTGTCTGTCTGTGTGTGTATCTGTCTGTCTGTCTCTTTGTCTATATCGACACCTACAGCCTAAACGGGTCTGCTGATTTACTTTGGTGGGTATGGTTTTTAGAGTAATATGACCACAAATTTTTTTATAGGTCACTGTAAGTCTAAAAATAACGGTACCTGCCACTGCCATATAACGATTATCGAAAAATGTATTTATCTCAAAAACGGGTCCAACGATTTCAACCAAATTTCACATGTTTAATAAGGTGTAGAAGATCTATAAACTAATGAAAACCAAACTTTAAAAAAAGTTCGTTTAACGGTACCTGCCATATAACGGTATTTTTAAATATTGACTATCTCGATAACGGCTTTAGCTATTTGAACGAAGCTCGATACTGAAATATTCCTAGCTATTAATACAATTATTTTTTAAAAATGTTTTTAAGTTTTAAATAATTTTTGAAAAACTGTTTTTGTGAATTCAATATTTCAAAAACCAAATGACGGATTTTTTTTTTGAAATTTTGTTTTAAGGTTAAAAACTGCATATTTTAAGAAGAAAAAAGTTTTCGAAAAAAATATTTTAAAGAAATCGATTTTTTCGAAATCTCACATTTAGTAAAAAAATTTTTGTTGAATACTTTGATTTTGGTTTGAATCTTTGTAAGATATGGTTTTCAAAATTTTGTAAAAAACTCATATGATTTTTTCGTATATTCCGTTTGTACTTTAAACCCTCAGGTAACTTTTGCCACAATAGCAAGTTTGTCGTGCACTTTTTTTTTTTAATTTTTGGTAAAGTTTAACAAACCATTTTATGTTTTATAAAAAAAAAATAGCTATTTCAAGTTAGTATCTTACCTACCTATGTTGAACATTAAAAATTTGTTCTATTCCCCCACATCATCAGCAACAAACAAACCACACTCAAAAGTACGTTTAGTACATTTAAAACGTTTGAGTTTATTTTGAACATTTTATAGTCATGAATTTAAATAAATTTATAAATTTATATTTCATCAAAATACATACATGAAAAAGAATTCATCAAATAGCGAGTTATTTTGCTGGATTTTCCGTTTTTTTATTCTTCACATTTTTACTGAATTGAATTAAAAAAAAAAAAATGCATGCTCACTCTTGCATATTTTAGTACGTCAACCTCGCATGACTTGATTTTATTTATTTGTATTATTGTTAATTATGGTCACAAGGGGCCGAACATTCCGATTCCTGTTGTAAATACACACCGTTGGTCGATTTTAATGGAGAGGCAATCGCCCAATTCGGACAAAACCTTATCCGGCCTATTTAATTTTGTGGACGACAGAAAATTGTTTTTCGCTTCGGGTTCCAACGTTTAAAAATATCGTTATGAATAAATGTATGTAAAGGTAGGTATAATTTTTATATATATATTTTTTTTTTTTTGAGGAAAGTTCCAACATTTTTTATTTACATCAACTATAGTAGGTACCCCAGCACCTTTTGTTCCTCCATATATGTGGCTTTAGATTAACACCTCCTATGAAGGACCAATTTACCCAAATAAACTGCATTATTGAATAATATTTACGCTACTGTTGGGTTCTGCAGACAGAGGAAGATTTTAGATAGAGTGAGTTCCCGAGTAAAGTTGAACAAAATATGTTAATTAACCTTTCCTGAGTTATTCACTGTTTAACTGTATTACAACGTTTGCTTGGGCGCAAACAAATGATTATTGAATTCAAAATCTCTGACAAACATTAAATAAATTTAAATGAGTGTGTTCAAAGAACCACAAATTCGAAATCCGACCAAATGCATTTTTAAATGCAATACGTATACGAATAATTAAATTTATAAGTTGAATATTTGCACGGAGTTTGAAATTAATTTAAAAATTCAAAAATCCTTGGGAAAATTATAAATTATTATGTGCAATGTTTTTGTGGTATGCCGAATGTTTCCGGCTGAGTTCTACTGAATTATTCATTCATTGGACGAATCTGAGCGAATAAATTATTCGAATTATATGACTATATATAAATATCAAATTGTCTGGATTATTGAACAACATTCTATTTCCTCGTCCCGTATACTGATTTGAAACAAGGGATATGAATTTTGTATCTATACGCATTATACATATAGTGAGAGGGTGCTTTATTTGTAATCCTTTTTAATGGCGAAGGATATTAGTGAACACATTTTATTTATCATCAATCACAATATAAAGCTCGATTGAGCAATAAAACGAGTAAACGTGTGAGAGGGGAATTATTTGCATTTAATTTTTTAGGCATAATATTTTTTTTTTTTGTAAAATTTCATTTTTTTTTATTTATTTTGAAAAGAAGTTGATTGTTAACTTATTGCATTTATATTGGTTTGTTTATTGTGATGTATTTTACGTTTAGGGTAGGTTGGTAAGATTTCGGTTTCGCAGAACAACTGTTTCGAAGACACACAATTAGCGCAGAAAAGCGCCGTTTTGATACCATAACTCGTTTGACCTAATTTTTTGTGATATAGTGGTAGTGACTGTTAAACTAAGGCCGTGTGCGAACAGCGTTAAAATTTTATCCTCTGGCTAATTTTTGACGTTTGAGTTGAGGTAAGTAAATGTTTAGCTTTTTGGTGTGCGAACTGGATTAAATGGGATTTTTAACACTAATATATTTTTTTAAATTTCCCTACAAGAATTGAAAAATTTCCCCTTCTATTTCTTGGTACAGGGAAATGTAAAATTTTGTTTTGGAAAAAACGAAAAAAAGAACGCAGCATATAGGAAAGTTCTTAGCTGATTCTGGAATGGTAGCAACCATCCAATTCTGTTTAGTAGCTTAGAAGGTATGGCCCCATTTAGCATTTTCAACGTATACCTACATTTTGTAAATCCTATGATTTGTTTTTGATTTTGAACAAAATAAAAAAACTGACTATGCAAAAAGTAGCTCGGTTCAAATATGTGTCTGGAATTATATCAATCATCCAGATCAGTTCAGTGGTTTAGAAAATATGGTCCCATTTAATATTTTCAACCGCTATCGCTGCTGTTCTGTTCTGATATAAAACAAAAAACTTAAAACGCAGCATTTTTTATTATATGTATACCGCAGAAATAATAAAGGATAAAACATTGTTTTTGAAAGAGTTATTATAAACCTATTGGTTCAACATTTTGCCAAAAGCTTTCAAACTTATAATATAAGAGTTTTCGCAAAAGCGAACCCAGCCCCATCTATTCGGTTATTTGAAATAGCCTTAGTCATTTCGTTGAACATCAGCTATCCACCAGTTAAAGCTCTTTCAAAACCGGTACATCCGTTTCCCGTCATCGCGTTCGTCAGTTGAAAAATAAAATGTTCCATAGCGCCACCTACGGGATAATTTGCATCATAAGTTACTTCCTATATTATCAGCCATCTGGCACTGAAGGTCCCGTCAAAATCGGTCCTGTAGATTCTGATCGGTTTATATTTACGAAAATGCAAAAAGAATCGACATTATCTATCGGTCAGTGAAAGTCTCGTCAAAATCGGTTTAGCCGTTCTCGAGATTAGCCAGGACAAACAGACAGACAAACATTTTAAAAATGTGTGTTTTGATATAAGGGCTGTGTATGCTCTCATATGCGTGTAGTAAAATACTGTTATTTTGACATTACAAACAGACACTCCATTTGTATTTATGTGTATAGATTTATTTTATTTTGTTAAAGGAAAAAAAATTGAACTACTTTGTAAAATAATTAAAACTATGGGAAGTTTTAACGCGGTAGAGAACACTGGTTTGGCAGGTGAACTTTACAAACAAATTTGTTTCACAATGAATATTAATGTACAAAAGACTATATCGGTTAATTTTAGTAATTCTTCTTACGTAACGAAGTTAAATTAAACAAAATTTACAAAAACACAAACGGAAAATTTGACATTAGTGATTAATATAAAAAAAAAAAAAATAAATGCAAATAAAAACAAACACACTACTCCGACTGTCTCTGTTACTCCTTTATCCACTCCTTTATCGACTGGCTAAAATTTTAGCCTGCTCCAGAGCAGGCTAAATTTTTGAAGTTTATATTCATCACACTAGTGTCATAATTTAGCCAATGGATAAAATTTTAACGCTGTTCGCACACGGCCTAAGGGGATAATTTTTTGGTCTGTGCCCGCAGTCCCAAGGGAAGAACCTAGCTCACACTGTGTGCTGGGTGGTTCCATTTGGACTGAGAGGCTAGGCCCGTTCAAAGGCAATTTTTACCTACCAGGCATAAATCAGTGCTCTGATGCTATCGCCAAAAACAGAGTAAGTGCTAGCCCGAATAGCCAGTCCTAAAGGGAAGTTCCAAAAACGTTTAATAAATGACAGTTATAATTTAAAAGAATTTAAAATAAAAATTAGTTTGTGGTCGTGAAGAAGGTTGAAAGGAAAAAATTATTTGGTATATGGAAATGCTTGTCCCATGTTGACTTCGTCGATATATTATTCATTAACTATGGATGTGAAGTATATACGTATATATAAACTCAGTCCTAATTACTGTACGACTTAGCTTTCCCAAACCTCATCAAATATTTACAGATAACGTGCATACACTCTTTCCATACCTGCTTTACCTCAAATCAGAGTCATGTTGATGACCCAAATCCGGTAATATTTATTTTAAGTTTAACCCATCCAAACTAACCCATTGATATCTGTATGATGTGGTGGTCCTGAAATTAATTTTCATCTAAAAGATTCGACCGATAACGTCAGTTCTTTCACATACAAACACTAATGAATGTGCAGCATTCCATTTTAATACGTTCACATAAAGCTATAGCCACGGTTACGGTCTTCCTTGCATAGTTAACTTAATGCAAGATTTTTCAAATAAACTTTCCCAATCGGGCACATTCCAGCTGCAGTGGAAATAGCCGTTGCCGGTATCCGTAACATTGTCCTCCTTTAAAAAAAAACGTTCTGAGTTAAATATTTAATCTAAATAAATGTATGTGTGTCACTAACAGTTAACCGGATTATCTTTACATACAAAATGCCAGTGTCGGTCTACCAAAATACCCCAGTGGGTGCACTTATAGTGCAGCATGCAGGAATATGGACGTGGTGAACTAGACTATCTAATTCTAGATACATAGGAGTAGGGCTGACATTAAAAATGAGCTTAAAGTCTGCAGCGAAGGCGGAAGCACCACTAAAAAAACATGAGTGTTCCAAAAGTACCATCACGCATAGATATGCATTTTTTGCAGATTATATAGCGCGAATAAAATATCCGCCAGGCCACCTCCCTTTGTTGTCTCTTCAAATTTCCACCACTCTATCAACAACAAAAAAAAAATACTTGGGCTGGGCACTGTGGGGGCTGCCTTTGCTGGAATGCAAAGCAAAAAATAAAAACAAAAATATTAAATCGCTCTGGAAAACAATGTCAGCAGTTATGGAGCAGCTAAGTGCGTTTGCCCCATCACAGTCACTTTGCGATGTCATCTAATGTCCCTTGGGTGCCATCGAGCGTGAGGCAGTATCACTCTAATTTGTGGCGATGATGATGGGGCTCTCTTGGCAACTACTGACCTTTCCCAATTTAAACATGAACTCACAGCGGAGTGCGCAGAGAAAGAAGGGAAGACAATCGGAGAGTGAGTGACAGCCGTTTAAACGAGGAACACTCATTCGTCGTTTTTCTCGTTGTCGTCGGTCGAGGAGAATGGTTTCCAGATGTTGATTCTTAGCGTTTGGTGTTAATCTGTGATCATATTGGAAAGTTTACCCGGGAGTATAAAGCCGGATATGTTAAAAAACCGCAATGCGTCCGCTGGTGTGGCGTTTGGAGCGGGTGGACTCTATATACCTAAAGACTGGTTGGCAGGACATAAATGAAAGAGATAAATTGTGTCTGGTCACATCTCGCGCATATGCATTCTATAGAGTTAGGCTGTCTGGTTTTTCTGACTTTTAGTGCTTTGATTTCGAAATTCCCACAAGCTGTGGTTAATGGTTTTAAAGGATGCTTGCTGACCACAACGATTACTCATTTGTTGTTAGGAGGCAATTAAGTTGAAGACTAGAAAAAGAAATAAAGGGCACGACTAGGTCGCACAAGCTGTCTCTTGGGGCAAGTAACTTTCGTGTTCACGACTGGAAAATTTATTCGACCAGCTTTTTTTTTATAAAAAATAAGATTTTCACTGTTTATATTTTGAAATATTTGTTTTTTTTGTAATCTTATGGAATACAAAAAAATTATATGAAAAACATCATTTTCGGTAAAAAATTAACGACGTGAAATTTTATCAAAACTAATAGAAGGTATTTTTTTCGAAAAAAAAAATAGAATTATCGAGTTTCAAAAGAAAAACTTGAAGTTTAGCTGTTGTTTTAGAATAATAAATTTCGTAAAAATTAATACAGCCGTTCAAAAGATAGTCGGAGTAAATAACATAACATAGCGATAAAGAACATCGCCAAGGGCAACAAATTACTGATGTTAAATTTTATCGAAATCAATCGTATTTTATCGAGAAATTTAAAAAAATCGGTTCTTGCCAAAAAAAAAACTTTTTCAAAATTTACTTTTTTTTCAAATTTTTGCTTGCAGTATTATTCAAATTAAACAGTTATTTTAGAATTTTAAATTTCGTCAAAATCGGTGAAGCCGTTCAAAAGATAGTCGGAGTAATAAAAAACGGTTCTATGGCAGGTATCGTTAAAAAAAAAATCTGAAAAAAAATAAATGTCCATCATACATCACCATTGGCAACAAACCACTCATATTAAATTTTATCGAAATTGATCGTATTTTTTTTTCGAGAAAAATGCAATTACCCATGGTAACGCTATATGGTACCGTTATTTTTATACCTAGTTCAAAAAATAAAAAAAAACGTTTGGGAATGTTTCTCTAAAAAAAGTTTGTACAAAGTTTGAAGAAAATCGGCCAAACAGTTTAGACTGCAGGTATCTATCCATCCAGACAGACAGACAGAATTACCGGACCCACTTTTTTCGTCTTCTCTATCATCGTAATGTCATGTTTGATTGTTATCTCAAAACTTTTTTTTGTTCGAATGCATAACTTGCCTCATAGTAGGTACCTATAATATCAAGTAAAAAATACTTGAACCGCGTATCCGTTTGGCGCTTATATTGTTTAACAAGACCAGTGAATGAATTGAATGGATTAAATGAATTGAAGTAATCTATACTTAAATAATATTTGAGGTGATTCCAAATCAAACTTTACATCAGGCTGTTATGATCAATTATTTGATAAGGTGATGTTTGAAAACAATAACTTTAAAAAATGAAATTGAATTATCTTTTTAACAAACTAAAATAAATTGAATATGTGAAAAAAAAAAATGTTTTTTGAGTTTTTTTTTTGTAGCAAAAATTTATTAACAAATGTTCTTAACGTTAAATATAATAAGTGTGTTCTTAAATAAGTAAGTGATCACAGTCTCAATCTCAAAAGCTCTCTTTCGTAGATAACGTAGGAAATATGAACTTAGTTGATAACAAGGGACAGCAAGTCAACAAAAAACAACAAAATTTTAACATTCAATTAATTCAATAAGAAATCACTAATATATTCTGAAATAAAAATATCTTTTTATTATGTTTAGTATTGATATTTAGTGACCTTTGTGTTTAAATTATCTTTATTTTTTTGCATTATTCAGATTAAAAAAATGTTTATATTTTTTTCATATTTTTGCAGTGATTAGCTTTGAATTAACGAATTGCTTTGAATGAATTAATTATACATACATAGTTAAGACATTTACATTTCGATGTAACTTCTTGAAATTTTGTAATAGTTAAAGGCGCCGTGAAATAAGGCCGTACGAAATTAAGCCAAATTTGTAAATATGACCTTATTTCACTTTGCATTAGTGAAATGAAGCCATATTTGTACGTTTGGCTTTATTTCGCTTTGCAAACGTGAAATAGGGCCCTATTATTGACATTATTGCGCTATGTCCTCTGCTATCTATTTTTAGTTCAATTTGTCGAAAATCAATAAGACCAACTCAAATTTAAGTAATCATATTTCTTACCACAAGAATACAACGTTACAGTGAACTAGTCAAGAAAACAGAAGAATTTAGCGTTTCTTAAGTTGATAAAATTATTTTTTTTTTAACTTGGGGATTGCATTTGAAAGTGAATTTATACGAGCGTCTTTTTTGGCACTACCTATAGAATATGGAAGGGTGCAGCTTTTTATTGGTCAGAAAAAATTAACAACCGCGTAGCGAAAAATAAAATCGACTTGGGATGTGAAAATTAAAAATTCGCGCGACATTATTTGCCAAAATTTAAGCCTAACAGCAGTTTGGTGGCGTTGAGCAATATTCCCCTCCTTACCAATATCAACTGGTGTGGACACAACCTGGGTGACACACTCGTGTCCCCAACAGTTGAGATTGGTAAGGGGGGCATGGTGCTCTCCTGCAACTCCAATGCCTGGCCCACTATAGGATTACGGCAAATAATGTGAAATTTATGTCCATTATGCAGGGAAATAGTGTCAAATTTTATTCAAGTTTTGGTTTGAAAAATGATAAAGCACAAATTAAGTTTATACAATTGTGGGCGATATTTCCTCCATTTTGGTGCTCTTTTTGTTTTGGGCAATGTTTCATATTTTGGGCGTTTTTTACTTTTCCATTATTTAAGTTTCTTATTTTGTTAATGAGTGTTTTTTGAAATATGGATTTCAACACGGAAATAGCACCCAAAATGGGCGAAATGGCCATTTGTTATGAGGCAATAGGAGAGGAGTAGGGGTATTCAAAACGGAAAAACAAAGGTAGGAAAAAGGAAGTTGGAACCAGGACGAGAACGAAAAGGATTGGGAATCGAATTTCTAGATGAAGGGACCTGGCATGCTAGCGAGGCACGGCTGAGCTCGTCGAATGGGGGAGGATCTTGTCACTCCGCTAGACCTCACCTCAAACAAAAACATAAAACATGTCATAGATGTTAACACATATAAACCCCATCACCATACAATACACACACATACACTCACATACTATGGGCACTGCTGATGTTAATGCAGTGATCAGAAGACAACTAAAATTACAATTTACATAAAAATTTTTAGAAAATATAGTCAATCTTTGAAGTGTTGTACTTCCAAATGGCTAAATGGCCGAAATCAATAAAAAAAGAAATAAAAAGGAATAGAAAAAAACTACTAATTTAACAATATCTACATGAATTCGGCTTTTTCGCATATTGACATTTCATCCCTTTGATAATTTAATACAAAGTCATTGAATTTGTCTCTGCGTTAAACAAGTGTGACGGACATGTTAACATGGAATGCCAATATGATGTTTTAAAAACCAATCCGATACGAAAAAAAAAGTTTACAATTATTTTTTAAGTGAAATAGGATATGCTTTAAGTTCCTACTTAATATTTATTGTGGGTTTTACATCGAAATTTCAATAACTTCACTTTCTTCTTTCCGAAATTGTGGTTCACCACATTTTATTTTCGAAACCAGATATATGTAGAACATACTTCACAGCTCACAAAATAAAAACGAACTGACAATTGAATTTCATGGAACCACAAAGGGTGGATATAGATATAGTTATATGTACATTATGTGTGTTAACAACCCAATTCTACCCAACTTTAACTCCTACCCTTATAAAATAAATAATACAAAGTGATACAATCGTTAACACTTACATTATTATAATATAGGTACAGTATAAACATTTTGTG
The DNA here is from genome assembly GCA_951217065.1 of Baccha elongata. Lineage (NCBI taxonomy): Eukaryota > Metazoa > Arthropoda > Insecta > Diptera > Syrphidae > Baccha > Baccha elongata. The sequence goes on from OX578272.1 coordinate 244,381,489, forward strand.
TAGCTTCCTTTGTTTTCTTTGTTGAAAGATTGACATTAATTTGACATTATTATTTGAATCACTGTTCTGTCAGTTTTTTGTTTGTTTATCTTTGAATTTTCGAAAATAAGTGTTGGTGTTAAAGCGTATTATATGTATTATATGTAAATGTCGAACGAATCCATTAATGTAATAAGAAAATAATGTCATTCATTGTGATGTTATTATTTGGTATGTCAGAGCCATTCTTTTTCAACTTAATTGAAATCCAAAAATAAAACAAATAGATGAAAAAAAGAATCATAAATAAAGGAAAATGGAAAAAAAACTTCATAAGTTAACTTATTTTAACATTTCTATTCTTATTTTTATATTTTTACTTTCGATTATAGGTACCTAGGTACTATAAGGCAAAAGTTATGCACTCGTTATGCAAAAAAAAAAAAAAATTGAGATAACAATCAAACATGACATTACGATAATAGCGAAGTCGAAAAAAGTGGGTCTGGAAATTACGTCTATCTGTCTGTATATCAATCAGTCTGTTTGTATCAGCACAGCATACCTACAGCCTACAGCCTAAACGGCTGAACCGATTTACTTCAATTTTGTTATGTGGTTGAATTTACAAACGATGGAATTTTAGATGTCCGCGACAATAATTCATTCATTCTGATTTTTTCTTATAAATATATATCTGACGAAATCTTTATGCAAAATCAAAATTGTGCAGATCGAAGTTTTATTTTTCTTGCTCAAGAAATTCATGTAAGAATCCTGTTTTAACATCAAAAAATAATTGCCGTTCTTTTATTTCAACTCCCACACTAAAAAAATACATACCTACATCATTTTTTTCTCAAATAACACAGAATTGTTGTGAAGTATAGATAAATATAAGTAAGCAATTCATTTTATTGCGATAAAAATGACTAAACTATGTCCTTCGCATTGCTAATCCGTCCCCTGATAGATTGAAAACGTCAAAAATATCGATAACTTCTATATACATAGATCTAAGTCCCATCCCAGGGAATATCAAGTATCGAGTCTCATTGAAACAAAATTGGGTTTACATCTAGCGTCTGCGTCTGTTTGTTATGTCACTTTTAAAAAACACATTTGTGCGAAAGGTCGTGGATTGTCCCTTTTATTTATCAGTCCCCTTGTGAGTAATTACTGGCAACTTGATGAAAAAGGGACTTAAATTTACAGAAGATGATGCATTTTAACGGGTTTTTTCGAGGATTTTGCTATATGCAATCTTAAATCGATGATCCAACATAACGAAGCTATAAAAACCTATTTTAGAAACACTTCACGAGTTAATTATGCACAAAATAATACTATCTTATCACGATAAATCATTCTGATATCGATCAGTTGTTTCTGCCATTTAAATAAAAAGTCATATTTTGATTTGAATAAGTGATAATTTATAAGATATACCAAGTTGTTTTTTATCAGTATCCTGGTAACAAAATCTCAGCCCCCTGACCACCGTGTTTTTTTTTGTAATTGCCATAAAATTGTTGTATTTTATTTTGTTGACTGACAATTTCAATAATGTAAGAGGACATTCTAACATAATGTATAACTAGAAATAATTTCCAAAAAAAATTTGCCAAAATTATGAGCATTTTATTTTAACTATGTGTCTGTAAGGCACATTGCCTTTTAAATGCAACAGATATTGCATGACACTAGTTAGAAGGAGTAGAAACATAGGAAAGAATTGTTTTGCTACAATGGACAGAGGGCTATGTGCTTTATATTTTTCATTGCATATCTCATGGGCGACGTCCAGCATAAGCTTTGTAAGGTGGTATGCTGGAAAAAAAAATGTTTTGTACCCGAGTGAGAATTTAACTGGCAATTTCTGGGATAACATAAGCAAGCACTCCATCTCCATCCATTGTACTATTGCCGTAAGACCATTTTTTTAGCTCAAAAAATAACGGTACCTGATGTCATATAACGGTTTTAAAAAAGTTTATTTTTTTTTCAAAAACGGCTCCAACGACATTCTTGAAAAAATTCCATTAAACCGTTATTTTTTTCTTGACCTATCTCAGGAACCGGTTTTTCGATTTCAACTGAATTTTTTTTTTAGAAAGATCTAAATGATTTTGACATGACATTTTGCAAAAAGACTTAGTTTTAATTTTAATATTTTTTTTAAATTTATTTGTTTGTAAATTCATTATTTGGAAAACGGCTTGAATAAAAAATATTTTTGTGCATAATATGCAAACTATTTAGCACTTAAAAAAGTAGTTCTTCAAGTTCTTAAAATTTTACATCGATTTATTTTAAAACCGCTCTAATGATTTAATTTTTTTTTTTCAATTTATATTTATCCAGCCAAATTGTATGCATACTTTGATTTGGGTTTGAGTCTATAATAAGTTTTAACACTTTAAATAAGAATGTCTATCATTTTTTTCGTACCTTCCTTTATTTCTCGTTTATTACCTAATTTAATTTATTTTAATTGAATTCAGTAAATTTCAAATTGTTCATTTTACAAGACGATGTTTTCAGTTTTTGTGTGCAGGTAATCTACTTAATCTTTTTAACATCTTTAAACATAAGTCCAATGAAGTCAACATAAAGATGCCCTCAATTACTTTCAATTTACATCTTGTAACTTGACACCCTCATAATGATATTCTTTTGTAACCCATCCATATTAATATAACCAGAGTGCTCCCTTTATTTAGTTGGGTTAATTCAACATTAAATTATACTTGACAGATGTCGATGTGTCAGTAGATATAGCAATCTATCTTCATTTATTGCTATTGACACGTCTCTGCCTCAATAACGGGTTTCAGGAAAATCTGAAAAGAAAAACATTTCACCGCCCGCCATTGTACATAATTTATAATGGATGTCGTGTGTCTTATAAATCATATCGATTTGGGTGTCAGTTTGAAAATAACAACAGGAAAGTTCACCTTGTGTGTACAAAAAAATAAACAGTACAATACCGTTAGATGGACTGACAGTGGCAAAGGGAAATACAAATTCATGCTTTGCACTCACCTGTTAACGCAGCCAAATTTAACAGTAATCCAATTATCTCCATTGTCTTCATGGTATTTTTATTCCTTCTTTTTCTTGAGTGTCTACTTCTGTTTTCTTTTTTTTTTCACTTTATTTTTTTTCAATTTGTGTAACACAACGTAATCTAATTAAGGATACAGAGTGATATAGGCATCTATATATTCAAAACACAATTTTATTTTTTAAGCACTTTTATATCACGGGAATGACACAAACAGACATCATCACAGATGAAAAGATTTATTGAAAACTCAACCCTAAACAAACAAAAGAACAAGATGTCACTTCTTAATCACTTCACTTTACATTTGCTAACACGATACGCACATCATCATTCGTCCACTTCTTGATCTTTAAACGAATTTACCGAGGTATATTGCAAAACAAGAAATCCGCCCGAAATTTCAAAAATCATTCAAATCGATTTTGGTTTTCAAAACGAGAATTAATAAAAATGCATTATGATCACTGACAAACGATATAATAACGGTTCGAAGAAATTTCACCACTAGGTGAAGGTTACGAATAAATTTGTCCTAAAATTAGTAAATTTTTGACCGTAATTCTTTGTATTTTCCGCACCACGCTCACCATAAAACTGAGGAACTTTTTTCCGTTGAAAATTATTCGCCCCCCAATGGACAAAAAGTGTATGGTGTTGGTGTATGTGTTGTTATTCGTTCATTTTGTTCACCCTCATTGGCCTTATGCAACTTTCTCCACACTCTCGTCTCTGGTGGTGGTGAAAATGGAAATTAAATGCACCAAGTCTTTAGAGACTCGAACTCAATGCGTAAAGGGGTGGAGTTCGTGTTTGAAATCGAAAAAAGAGAGAGTTGAATGCTTTTTGTTTTTTTGATGAGGTTGTTGAGACTTTTGTTGCCAAAGAAGCAACTGGTGGCTTTGGGTCGTTGGGTGAATATTGATACACTGAATAGTGGTGATGGTGAGTTGATAAAAGCTTTTTTCGACATCAACATTTTTCAAATGATTCGGAAATGTTTCTTTGCTCTGGACACAACACAGTAAGGGATATTGTATAAGAATAACGCGATGGGTAAGAAGCATATTTGGAAAAGAGGGAGGACGAGCAAAGTGTTTATTTTCATTTTGAATGTAAGACATAAACACACATTAATTTACATAACTATCAACCGTTCTGTTTTTGTCTTTAAAAAGGAAGAATGTGAATTATTCTATTTTCATGGACAATGTTGTATTTTTCTTTTTTCATTTCATCAGTATGGTAACATTCTTACATATAGGTATAACCATTGACGTACTAGATATGGACCGCCAGTCGGTTGAAATTTTCATACAAACAGCCAAGAAAAGTTGTTCCAGCTAAAAACAGTCTAAAAACGCCATCATCTTTTAGTGTTAAATACGTGTACTAATTTCGCCATTAGAATTTAAATGAAAACGATAATATATTCATCTGTAAGTAACTCATGGCATAAGGAGTGGATGTGTTTTGTAAAATAAAAGTCGTTTGATAATAATTTCCAACAAAATATTTAATAGTAAATAATTAATTAAAGGAATCATATCACTGCTACGCAGTTATGTTGGAACACGCGTGAAGTTGGCTACTGGAGGTCCATACATAATACGTCAATGGGTATAATTATAACATTTGTGATTATGTATGCAATTGCAGAAAATCTAATACGAGACAACATTTTAATAGATTTTGAGGTGCAATTTTTTGAAATTTCACTTTTCGACATAGTATATTTGGTGCCAAAGGTGATGCCTTTGGTGGAATAAGTTTTTTAACGGTACCTGTTAAAGAACAGTTTGTTTTTAAACCGAATGAATGGCTGCACTGATATTAACGAAATTTAATAATCCAAAAGCACTGCTAAACGGGTTAAAAAGTGCTAACAAAATTTTAAAAAAATAGTAATGTTTGAAAAAGTTTTTTTATTTAACGATAGGTACCTACCTAAGGCCCCACACCAGGGTCTTACGCAGCCTCCAGTTATGGGGCGCTTGCCCCCTCAATCAAAAATTTTGACTTCAAATATAAAAAAAATACCTTTATATGGGTCAATATTTCAAAATATTTAAATATTCTGTAGTCCATCACTTTTAATTAGAAATATTCATTATTTTTAAAACATTTTTAGTTATGAAGCTTCAATAAATACTGTCGTACTTCGGACATATCAACAAAATACATATGTTTTGTTATTAAATGTAACCGTAATTTCAAGTTGAACACCAAAAATATCATTTACATGGTATGTCCCAAGTCCTAGTTTTGTTATATCCCCAGAATATTTTAGCGAAACAAGAAAACGTTCGAATAGTCTATAGTTTGTGCTTTTTTAAAGTGCTATGCTGTTTTCCATAAGTTACTACTTTTCTAAAAGCTCTCTGAGGGTTGCCGCAGCGAGCATTTTGAAGTGGCAAAATCTGAAAGAACAATATGTAGGGTTACATATCTACTTTATTTAAGACTTAATTTGTATCTCTATTTTTTATAAAAAAAAATTTAATACAAAAGCTACAGTTTTGTGAATAAATAGCTAATTTCGTGCAGTAAGTCTATTATTAGTAGTTTTATAAATAGCCCAGTGAAACGGTAGTTTCACGTTACAAAAAATGTACAAATGGATTTTTTTTCGAATTCTAACTACGATTTTAACTACGCTTTTACTGGACTGATGGCCAGTTTCTCCAAATAATTTTAAATATTTATTGGTTTGTAAAATCTTAAAATGGCATTTTTCAATTATACCAACAACTTTCAGTTTTCAAAGAGCCAATAAACTAAAGTCCCATTTAGTTCCAAATAAATTTTAAAGGCGTCTTAAAAATGCAAGGCAAAGAGAACATTGAAATTTTTCGATTGATATGCTCTCCTCTCGCTTGCTCTAATGAAAGAGACCCATGGGTGGTGAATTAAAATCCGGGGTTGGCATCAAGTTTCCTCATTTTTAATAATTCACCTCCTAATGCTTGTGCACACTATTTTAAGTTAAAATGCCAATACATTTTATTACTCCGTTAGCTAAAATTCTTTAAGGTGTATTTTGGTGAAACTGGGCATAAAAGTAATATAAGAGATATTTAAGGAGTGTCCCACATAAAATTATAAATTCTCTAGAAGGAGTAAAAACCGGGAAAAACTCAATTTAAAGATAAAAAAAAAGAACTTTTTTCCTTATGAATAACGGTATTTGTTTTTTATTTTCGAATATTTGCGCTGTAACTACAAAAAACAATCTGAAATATGATCTTTTTCAAGTCGAATAGACGATTGCAGTCGTCGTTCATCGATATCATCATTACCATTTAATTTGCCTTCTTTATTTAAATTCGGTTGTATTCACGTAAAACACCTTTCGATATCATTGTTATGCCTCTTTTTCTAAGCGGTCATTACCATGGTCATCCTTGCTTACATAGCAACATCAAGAACTATTTTGAGCATCATGACCTGGGAATATAGTTGCATTTACTCATCTTGATCGGTCTTCAAACTCCGATGACAAAAAAGTCCCAAAACCTACCATGTCCATATTTGGGTACAAAATATTAATGTTTTGAAATATTCACCCATACACAAAAAAAAGTCCTTTCTGCCCCGAAGGGGCACAGCTTTACTGAACCGCAGACGATCTCCTCCGTTCCCATAGAGCCGACGTCTGGTGGCGTTATTTCGTTCGGCGTTATTTCACGTCACCGATAGGCGTCCTGTTACCATCAAATGCAACGAGCTCGAGAAGATTTTGATAACTAGTTGCATTTAAGATTGGAAGTTTTTCTAGATTTTGCATCATCAAGGTCCAGTAGGAGGCTAGTAATTTAATCAGAATGATCATAAAAGATTGTGCCCATTCTACATTACTACAGTCGATCACTGCTACGATATTTGTGGCTTTAACATATCACTGAAGGAGTTGGGAGTGTCGGTACTTTGAACCTTTTGTTTTTGTTTCGGAGTTGTTCCTTCGGCCTTCGGAAGGCCAAGGTCGCTTTAATCTCAAACTGCTGCGCTGCTGGTCTGGATTGGATTTCTTTTATAATGGCTGGCAACATGCCCACTGATATTTAAATTACGAGCAATTAAAAAAAACTAAAACATTCTAAAACGTGCTTAAAATTTTGTTCTTCCCATTTTGCTAAAACAGATGACTGACCGACCATCAACACAATAGTGAAAAAGATCCTACCAGTTAATAAACAACGTTGACTTTCGAACTGTTTCTATTCTTACGACACGATTCAAATTTATTAATTTTTGACTTTTTTTCAATCTAGTCTTCTATTTATGTCTTAAAGTTGACAAGTTCTTCGTTAGGTGCAAATGTACTAATAAACTTTTTTTTTAGATCTTGGTTGACTATCAGTTTTACATTTAAAAAATATATGATTTATGACTTACAGTGAATAATGCTGATATAATTACTTTTTGTAGTCTTAAGATATTGATATCGGACAGGGTATGGGTTACAAAGATTTTATAGTCCATTGCTATTGCTTACAGGGGTTGAGTACAAAATGCCGACTGTCAAAATCACGACTGGACAAAATCCCGACTGAGAACATCGAATTTCTTTTTTTTTTATCAAGTTGAGCAGAACTTTTAGAACATAAAATTTCGTCAAAATAGGTGCTGCCGTTTAGAAGAGAATCGGTATTAAAAAAGTGTCGTTATGGCAGGCACCATTAATAAGCTTTTTCGGAAAAAAATGTTTGGACAAAAAACATCTCGATTGTCAAAAACTCACACATTTAGAATTTTATCACAATCGATCGTATTTTTTTCGAGTAAAATTGAATTATTAGTAACGTTTAAGATACCGCTTATTTTAAGACCTAGAATAAAAATAAGAAAAATGTCCGGGCATATTGCGATAAGAATACTTTTTGTCAAATTTTATGAATATCGGCCCGACTGTTAATGCTGTACCTGACATACTTTTTTTGTCTTCTCTATCATCGTTGTGGCATGTTTGATTGTTATGTCTTAATATTTTTTTTACGAATGCATAATTTGCCTTAATAGTACCCATAATCGCAAGTAGAAAAGGAAAGAAGTATTTTTAAATTGCCTGTACCTGATTGGCTAGCTGCACTTTTTCGGAAATGCTATCAAAAAACCGTTCGTTCATCTTGCTCCGAAATCAGTGAAGAGTTATTATAAAAAAAGTGTAACACTTTAACATTGTTGTAAAATTTTTTGAGAGAATTTTTAATATCTTACTACATACCTTTGAAAAATCTTAGTTTACGTTAGGAGTGTTTTATTGGTAAGTGTTTTGTCACTTTAGCAAAATTTTGTATGGAATACGAAAAGTGGCGATAAATTGGTCAGTAATTAAAGTGAACATAAAAGTGAAGATAAAATCTTGGAATGCTGGAAATTTTCGGCGCCAAATATAATGTCAATACATTTTTTGCTTAAAGGTTGGTGGCACCTATGACAGCTTAAGACATGGACCCCATATACAATGATAATTATTGGTTGTGTTCAATGTGTTTTCCTTTAGGGCCGCGTTTTGCGGAAGAAGTAAGAAGCTTTCACCCTACGAAATTTGCAAAAAAGTTTTGATTATTTTAAATTTTTCGCTTAAAAGCAAATAAAAATTGGTTAAAGTAGATTTTATAAATAAAATTATATAATTTGGAATTTAATTTGGTAATATTCAAGCTAAATAATGATTATTTATCCGGTTTTTATTTGTTTGTAGTGGAAGGTGGGGTACAAGTTAACCAACTCGGCATATGCAAATAGCCATACTTTGCAGACACAAAATTATTTGAAACTTCGGCTTGGCATATAGTCAAGAATACCAACTTTTAAATAAAATAAAAAAAATGCAAAAGTGAATATAGCGTTTTATTGGTTCTTTAAAGTGCTGACTACTCTTAATTTCTTCTAAAATTCCAACTTTTTTTTTAATCAAGTTATTATAATCAAAAGACAGAAATAGTTTTATATTTGTTTTATTAAAATTTAAATATATGAAACGTTTAAGTATTGTACTTTTATATATATTTTCTTGTTTTATTTTATTGTTCTGTTTTTTTTTTTAGTTTTTTTCTTAAAATTTAATTCTATTGTGTATAATGTTTATTATGTATTTACATATTATATATATTTACATTTTCTACTTATAAATTATACTTTTTTTATTCGATACTCGAACTTATAATTCTTACAAAGGAAAAAGTTTATAAACAGCTCAATATCATCATCGCATAAGAGATCACCAGAGAGTGTTATAGATACAAGACGCCTAGCTTTAGTTGCTGGTCTCACATCAAACACAGAAATGAAGATGCTCGAAATTTCCAGGGCTGTTGTTAGTGTCGCTTAAGCCCGTCAGATTTCTTGATGCAGTTCATATATAAAACAAGTTGTATTGCGTTCGAGATAAGGAATGTTGCTTCTGAAAAGACATTTTAAACAAATTTAAAATACGTAAATATGTATGTATATGTATAATATAGTACGCTAATTATACAAGCAAAGTTAAATCTAAATAAAATGTTAAAATGTAATAAAAAAAGGAAAAGAATACATAATTGTTTGGAAAAACTAGTAATATATTAGCAATACAGAGCATCACCACACTATTACTGTAGCTGAAGTGTGTCGAAAGGAATAAAAAAGGGGTATTTCAAGAATTAATGTTGAAGATTGAGCGAGAGGTTAAGTATTAAGACCGTGTGCCAATTGCGTTAAAACTGATTTTTTTCCCAGTTAAATTTGATCGCTTTTAATTAGGGTGAATAAAATTTAAGCTTTTTGCTGTGTCCAGTCAATTGAATTAAATATGATTTTTTTTAAATATAAATTTCCAATTGAAATTTGTTCAAGAGCCTATCCAGAAATGTTCAAATACCTTTAGTACGTTAATAACAATAGTTGCATATTGTTAAAAATTTTATTTAATTAATATTTTTCGCTCCTTTAATTCAAAATTGCTACGAATTTCTTTCAAGTGTGTCTCAGTATTTATATAAATGCGTAAACAGTATTTCACAACAACACGAAGCTATCCAGATCGCTTTGGATACAATCGATAAAAAAAATAAAAACTTAACGCGGTCGATAACAAAAAGATGTAAAAAATGAATGCAGCAAAACAAATGTCAAAAATTAACCACTTGATAAAATTTTAACGAGCTCTTGAGCAGGTTAATTTTTGACGTCTGTATTCACCTCAGTAGTGTCAAAATTTAGCTATGGGATCAAATTTAACAGCACTTTTAGCAAATGGCAAACGGCCTAAGAACGGCTGACGAATGTCAAAATTACAGCTCAACTATATAATTCGTAAAAAAATCTTCGGATTCTTGATGTTTTTCAAGAGACTTACAGTAGCTAAGTTATTACGACCATTGAGTCTTTCCATAATTTTTATCCCAGATTTGAAAAAAACTTAATTAATTCTTAGTTAAGGCTTGGCATTCAATTCACAAGGGATACGCATTACGGCAGGATAAATTTTCGATTTCAATAAGTGCGACATGACAAGAAATAAATTAGAGTAATATTTGGAAGTCAAAGTTGGGAATAAATTTTATGCCGTCAATTTTATATGAATGCTTCCTATTTACTTATAACTAAATAAATAATGTTTTAAACAAAATTCAACTTACCATCTTCTAATGGGAAATCCTTTCGCTTGTCATAACTCAAACAGCTTGGCGTCTGATATAAACTCTCATAATTTCAATTCTAAAACTATACATAAGTCTATAAACTATGTATAAGTCCATTAAATTTAGCAAGGCTGAGCCAAAGTTAACGTCGAATGCGTTAGAGTTGAAGCCTGGAATATGAAGGTGGTGGCGGTGGTTAGGTTCTTTTCCCAGCTGGATAATATGTTGTAGACGTAGAGAGTTTCATCTTTCATATCTATCACTAGGTTGAGATTATGAGTGCAGGTGCAGGCGCTTCTTTCTTGTTGCTGTATAACCAAGAGAAGTTTGCTGGGGGTTCAGCAATGTCTGTGCAGGAGATGCTCGTTGCTCGTTCTGTATTGTATGCTAACGTGGTGCTTGTGTGTTCAAAATAGCTTATCTGTGAAAAAGAGAAGGAAAGACAACTCGGTCATTTAAGAGCAATTAACCTCCACTTGCACTTCGTATATCATGGACTGTATGACTCCATATCCGACGTTGTGCTAGGCCTGGTATTTACGGTGACCGTTCGTCCCGTATTTCCCGGGACAGCCCTGTATTTGAGTACCCTGTCCCGGGTTTTTATTTAGGAAATACATTACGTACAAATGTGCCGTATTCAATATTCAGTCCCGTATTTGCATACCTATTCATTTTTAAAATTATTTACTTATATTATTCAAACATATTGTATTATTTGGCAGAACTCAAAGTTTCGTGTCAATAAAAAGGGTGTTTTTTTTTAGGTATAGAATTTTAAATTGCAATAAAACAACGATGGGAATATTCGATTGACATGATTTTTTTATTTATTCGAAAGATAATCTTGTGGCATTACATTTTAAATATGATTTCTTGCATATGACTGCCACGGCTTTCTCGGATGTAGTCCAATCTGGACGTCCAATTTTCGATGACTTTTTCCAACATTTCTGGCCGTATATCGGCAATAACACGGCGAATGTTGTCTTCCAAATGGTCAAGCGTTTGTGGCTTATCCGCATAGACCAATGACTCTACATAACCCCACAGAAAATAGTCTAGCGGTGTTAAATCACAATATCTTGGAGGCCAATTCACAGGTCCAAAACGTAAAATTAGGCGGTCACCAAACGTGTCTTTCAATAAATCGATTGTGGCACGAGCTGTGTGTGACATGTTGCGCCGTCTTGTTGGAACCACAGCTCCTGGACATCATGATTGTTCAATTCAGGAATGAAAAAGTTAGTAATCATGGCTCTATACCGATCACCATTGACTGTAACGTTGTGGCCATCATCGTTGTTGAAGAAGTACGGACCAATGATTCCACCAGCCCATAAAGCGCACCCGTCAGTTTTTCTGGATGTAACGGTGTTTCGACACACACTTGAGGATTAGCTTCACTCCAAATGCGTCAGTTTTGTTTGTTGACGTAGCCATTCAACCAGAAGTACGCTTCATGGCTAAACATCGCTAATGGACGTAGTGCGCGATACGTATTCCGCACAGAACCATTATTTTCGAAATAAAATTGCACAATTTGAAAGCGTTGTTCAGACATGAGTATTTTCATGAGGAATTGCCAAACCAAACTGGGATAAATCACTTGACAGCTGTTAAATCGGTCGCCGTCTTGAAAAGTAATGCCAACTTAAAGTTCTATACTTCAAAAAAAAAAAAAACACCCTTTAAAAAAGTGTAAAGTGAAAGAAGACTACACATATGTTGTTAATTGAATGTATTGTATATACTCGTAAATACATAGATATATATATATATATATAAATAGGTTCATCAATAAATTGCATCGAATTTTACTTGCCCTTATGAGGAAATAAAAAAAAAATATTTTGAATTATAATTCTGCCTCTGGTAACTTTATTTTTTGTTCTGTCTCGGGGTTGGCTTTGAAAAATATGGTCACCGTAGTGTGTGTTATTTCAGAAATGTTCGTTTCTTGTGATGATGAAATAGAAGCAAAAGCAAAAGCAGAAAGGTGACTGGAAAGACCAATCAGACAAGTTAAGTAAGAAAGTTCATTTCTCAATGACTGGATAAAGTTTTTGCACAATGAAATCTCGGTAAATGGTTCCAACGAAGAATCAAGACGAGTGAGAGTTGGTATAAGCTGGTGGATTTAAGAAAATCGCCGTAGACACCGAAATACTACAGCCGCATAACCCCTTCTTTGGAGCAATTATAATGTATATGTGTGGTATGGAGACTATAAGGACGAGTAAGTTCTGGATAATGCTACAAACCTTTTGTGAACCCAGGAAATTTGCATGTGAAAATCATCATGTATTTCAGGTATGTGCTCTAAATGAGGAGCAGAAGCTGGAAAAACACAGTTAAGGATGGGCGTCATTGTGAAAATTGAAATTTCATGGTTATTGTGGTGCTGCACGAAATAATCGTGGTTAATCTTTTGGATTAAAGTTGGATGTGGATATTTATAAAAAAAAGTCTAGAGAAGTTCCTGCCAGACCAGATGAGGTCATGGAATATATTGGTTTTGGTCAGACATTCATGCAACCTTTGTTGAGACATGCGTAAAAAAATTAAATGAGAGAAGTGTATTGGGACTGCAATCTGATGTAATAAGGTATTTCAAAGACACACTTACTTGAAGAAAAAAAACTGGGGTGTGAAAAATGGCTTTGGTTGTGCTTATGAAAAAGAAATTATGCGAAACAATGTAATTTGACTTGAGGTTAAATTTGTACATAGAACTAGAAAAAGATAAATATTTAGAAAATAACATCCTTATAGGGAAGGAGGATTCACATTCCAAACAGTAAAACTCGGGTCCCATGCTTGCTGGTTCAGTGTAGTATACGGATTAGAGAGTTCTGGCCCATCAGCTCAGCAACGTTGGGGGTCTCTGCTTTTTGAGGTGAACCTTACGGAGTAGGTATAGTGCATGTAGGATGCATGATACAGTTGGAATTATGTGTGGTTGTTAGGAATCGGCAGTGGTGAATATTGTGAGAGGAGTGTCGTAGAAGAGTGTGGATCAAAACGACTCAGCGGCCTGGCGGCTTGGTGCTCAGCGAAATAGCAGCTAAGCGACTTTGCATCTTCACCCTTATCCACGCTCCACTCAAAAAATCTCTACCTTCTGTGTCGCCGAGTTGTCAGACCAGGACCCCTAACATCAATTGCTTTTCATTACACGCAAACTTTCGGAATTTCCCTTAAGAGTTTTTAACCTTCACTGTAGTTATATAGAAAATGTATTGCTACTGTTTTTCAATAATTAAAGAGCTTTATGAAGAAGAACCAGAAAGAAAATATATGACCAGGACCACTGGATTAACAACACTTTTTGTGCGAGCATTCAACAAAGAAGTTGACCACTTCTATATATATATATAACACTATATAACCCTTTGATAATTTCAAAAACAAGTGTTTTCAATTTAAACTCCTGCTTCATTTTATTATCTTAATTTATTATGATTAATACAATTTTAGCTTGTCTGGACATCAGAATAATCTATACAAAAACAGCATCTTTGTCAAGCAGAAAAATACTAATCCCAACCACCACTCATGTTATTTGTTAAAATATTCCTTGCACCACACCACAATCTAAGTTGTCAAATTGTCCTGTAATGCACCATCATTAGTTTTCCAGAACGATAATCCCCCTGAGAGCAAAGCTTTAGTGCAATTAGAAGACCATTCATTTAAAATGCAAAAAAAGGCTCCCCTATATTCTTTGGGTTAAATTAATTCAACCCTAACTTGTGTTCGTGATGCGGTATGATTAAGCAATGCAAATTTCGCATATCTACCTATCATACAGGACCGCCAACATCACTTCAACAAAAGACAAACGACACGAGATGATAAAGGAATTAATTTCGTAACTCTTGCAACGGATAACCGGATATTCCGCCATTTTATACTACAAAACTAAAGTGTCAACCTCAACATTTGGCAGGGAAAATAACAACCCAACACTATATCGATTCTTTCGGTCAAATCATAATCATGAATCCTCAATCCTGCTTCCGGGTCAGTATATTATTACTTGCAGGGATTTTTCTACTTTTAAAATTGTTATCCCTGTTAGGATTTCAAATGAAATATTGGAAACTTTTTTTTCCACTGAGGTTCTATTAAAAAAAACCCACACACACATAGTTAAACCAGCGAATAGAAGCAACAACGTGGAGGACATCGAATGTACAAACAAATTTGGAATGTTAAAATAGTACAGTCAATAGATAGAAGTTTTGAAGGTCTCCAAGTTTGAATGCAGTTTTGGGGGGATTGATTCTAAGTATAAAACTGAGTTTGCGGGAAATTTGTTCTTGTGCAGCAGCCGCCATCTTGAATTTAAGATTTTTTCGTGATTTTGGTTTTTCTATGTTTGTGTGCGTTTTTGTGAAAAAACTATTAAATACTTTTTTTATTGCAATGTGTATTATCTACAAAATGGTATAAAAATTATATTTATAGTGGAAGTATCTTAGAATTTATAAGAAAAAAAAAAAAAAAACGAATATAAAAATAGACTTTATCACCTTAATTTTCGAATTGCTCCTTATCTTTTAGATTTTCGAGAAAAAGTTTTAAATACTTTTTACAAAAAAAAAAAACAAAAAAAAATTTAGTTTTTCGTTAATATCGGTTGATTTTTGACCTCATTACGACGGCCGCGACAGTACGAAATGCATATATTTATGTTGCTTTTTACTAGCAACGTATAGCTTAAGCCAAAATAAGAAAACGAATCTATATGAGGGGGCCTATGTCCCCCGTTTTGGCGCGAGGGGCAAACTTCTGAAAAATTGACTTGAAAGCAAAAAAAAAAAAAAATACAAAATCTACAGAAGTTTAATTGATAATGGTCTATATTTTTGTTTTCAGAAAAAATGTCTATCTTTGATTGTATGTTTTATTTAAGTAATTTAAGTTTATGATTTTTGAAAATTAGAAAAAAAAATTGACTTTAAAATTTGATCAAAATCGTAAACTTAAATCACTTAAATAAAGCATTAAAACAAAAATGGACATTTTTTCTGTAAAACAAAAATATAGAATAAGATTCTGTAGATTTTGTATATTTTTTTTTTATTTTAAGTCAATTTTTCAGAAATTTGCCCCTCCCGGCCATTAATGAAGGGCATAGGCCCCCTCCTATAGATTCGTTTTCTTATCTTGACTTGAGCTTTACTTTTTGGCCTTAAGTTGCATCTTATGCAAATCACCCTGAATAATTGCTAGTAAAAAGCAACATAAATAATTATGCATTTCGTACTATTCCGGCCGTCGCGTCGTAATGAGGTCAAAAATCAACCGATATTAACGAAAAACTAAATTTATTTTTTGGTAAAAAGATTGGGGCATATTCATAGACGATCTTTAAGTTAAGTTTAAGAAAAACTCGAGTTTTTCCTACTTAAATTCATTATCATCATCATCGGCTCGACAACCGGGGTCCGGTCCTGGCCTCCTTCAACAAGTCTCTCCACCTATCCCGGTCTCGAGCCGACGCCATCCAGTTTCGCACCCCAAGGCTCCGGGCGTCCTGGTCTCGCCATCGCTCCAGCGCAAGCATGGTCTACCACGCTGTCGTCTGCCATAGAATGTACCACAAAGAACTTTCCGAGCAGGTTCCTCTTCGCTCATGCGAGCTAGGTGCCCTGCCCACCGGAATTTTTGTCACGATATCTGCTTCAAGGTAGATTGCGTACAATTCATGATTGTACCGTCTCCGGAATCGTCCTTCCTCACATATGGGGCCAACAATTCTCCTTAAGACTTTTCTCTCGAACGCGGCTAAGAGGTCAGAGTGCCTTTTGCTAAGCACCCAAGTCTCGGATCCATATGTGAGTACTGGCAGGACCATGGTCCTGTACAGCAGTAGTTTTGAAGTTATGGTGAGATTTCTGGATTTGAAGAGCTTTGACAGACTGTAGTAGGCTCTGTTGGATT
Source organism: Baccha elongata (assembly GCA_951217065.1). NCBI lineage: Eukaryota > Metazoa > Arthropoda > Insecta > Diptera > Syrphidae > Baccha > Baccha elongata. Next base: position 244,398,115 of record OX578272.1, read on the forward strand.
TGAGATGCCGCCCGTGTATTTCTTCTTCTATATTGTTATCGGCTGCTACTATTGACCAAAGGTATTTAAAGGATTGCACCACTTCAAATTCGTGCTCCGCTTACTTTGTTTTACCTTCACTAATGTGTAGCCCCAGATTTTGTGCCGCCTGCGCCTGCTTGATCTGGATGAAGGAATCGTGTACAGCTTGCTCGGTTCTTCCGATGATGTCGATGTCGTCTGCGTAAGCCAGTATCTGGCTGGACTTGTTGACGATGGTCCCTCTTGTTGCTGTGCCAGAGTCACAGATTGCTTTCTCCAACGCCAGGTTAAAGAGGAGGCAGGCCAAACCATCCCCTTGTCGGAGTCCATTAAAGATGTTGATTGGTCTGGATAGCAATCCGGCTATTTTTACTTGGCTTGTTACGTTGGTCATGGTCAACCTACATAGTCGTGTCAATTTATTTGGGATGCCGAATTCTCTCATGGCTTTGTAAAGTTCTACCCTGGCTATGCTATCATAGGCCGCCTTAAAGTCTATAAACAGGTGGTATGTTGGATGTTAAATTCTAGACAATTTTCCATCGCCTGCCTGCCTATTTAAATTACATTGTTTTAAAACGACTATGAATATGCCCCATTATCTTTAAGAAAGTATTTAATACTTTTTCTATAAAATCTAAAAGATATAGGGAGCAATTCGAAAATTAAGGTGATAAAGTCTATTTTCTTATTCGTTTTTTTTTTCTTATAAATTCTAAGATACTTCCACTATAACATGTTGATAATACAAATTGCAATAAAAAAGTATTTAATAGTTTTTTTCAGAAAAACGCACACAAACATAGAAAAACGAGAAACCACGAAAACATTTTACATTCAAGATGTCGACTGCTGCACAAGACCAAATTTCCTGCAAACTCTGTTTTATACTTAGAATCAACCCCCCTATAAAACTGCATTTAAACTTGGAGATGGGGCATATTTCACTCTATTTTGACTGTACTAGAAAAATGATATACTCACGTTCGATTTTTATCAGGATGGTTCGTTCCTGTAGATTGCAAATGTCCTTTGTAAATTGATAGGTTTTGCACTTATAATTGCCGTCGCCAATGTCATTTAGCGTAACCTTGTAGATAAGTAATCCATCAACTAGCTTCGATGGAGCTGCTGAAAAAAAAACAATAAAAACAAAAAACACAATGAGAAAAGGATTCCAATGCGATTTAAAGGATGACGAAACGAGGTACCATCACTCGGGGATACAAGGATTCTATTTTATTTTTTTCCCATCAATGCAACAGTGAGTATAGTTGTGCAGGATTAAAAAGGATTCAAATGTGCTGATGGCGGGGGGAGGTTGGGAGAATGATAAATTCTAAACAGGATTTTCTACAGCTTGGCTTCAAAATACATACCTAACATAATTTAATTGGTTGTCGAGTCCATTAAACTGCCAATATACCGTTCAATATCACCCTTAACCTCAGAAGAATTGTCGCATTTCGTCCTTCCTTGCGATAGTTAGTATAGTCGCATTCTGTGTGAATTACATTTTCCTTAGCAAATGATCAATATCGTTTTGTAATCGTTCGCTGTCGACATATCTTCACATGGCCAGTTGCCTTTCTCGCAGAGAGCGATGTGCACAAAGTTGAGGGCCAATTGTCCTGTTGATGTTTTGGAAAAGAGCATTTAATTTGATGAAAGGATATTTATATTAAATAAGCCTGTAAGGCTATCGCATTCTACACCTTACCCAAAGTTTCTTTTAAATGTGAAGTCATCCTTTGAAATCTTTCAATATGTCACCATTGGGAGATTTCCAAAAGACTTTCAAGTCGGTGTAGGAATTACAAAGAACTATGTTTGATTCAATCGGACTTCTTTATAGGTGCATTTATAAAGTGAAAGGACATCTTCACTTTCTGATGTGTAAGCTGTGGAAGATAACAAAACACAATTATTTAGTAACCTTACTGAAATTTTGACTTTGTATTTTATATTGATTAAATTATAATTGCAAACAGTAAGGCCCTTCGTCCACTTGAGCAACGGAACGCGACAGGCAACCGATAAAATTTGAGCCAGATTCTGTATGAAAAAACGATCGAAGGTTTTCGTTTGTGCGAACGATTTTCTGACCAGTTGCTATGGAAATCGTTCGCACAAACGAAAATGTTTGATCGTTTTTTTAATACAGAATTTAACTCCTTGAAAAAAGGCAGTCGGATCAAAGTTGTGGGGCAACTCAATATTTCTGTGAACCTAGCAACTCAATTTTGTTGTCAAAAAAAAAAAAAAAAAAATAATAATAATAATAATAATTCGATTTAGAATGACAAGCCGGCGGTAAAGCGCAATGTACTTATTGCCTACTGGTACCTAAGAAGGCGTCATCGAAGGCGAAAATTTTGGGTTCACCCTTTCATCGAAGAAAATTGTTTACGTTCAGCTTTTGTATTGGCGAAGGAACTGCAAAACGACGACGAAAAGTTTAAAGGCTTTTAGGATGTCGAAAGGAGCTCTTCAAAGAGGTGGTCGTTGAACTTGGCCCATTGATAAAGAAAAGAGACACAGAAATGTGGAAAAGTATTTCAGTGGAAGAAAGACTTACTACTTTGAGGTAAGTTTTATTCAGTAATATTTTGTTTGTAATTTACATATGTAAATGTGACATAAGAGTGGCTTAATTAAATTTAAAATGCTTGATATTGTTTTCAATGCTTCTGTTGCCACTATTCCGATGAGGGACGCTGATAATCATCAAGATTTTGTGTTGACAAATGACTGTTTTCTGATCAATTATTATTCATCTATTCTAATGAAGAGGTGTTAAATAGGATCATACTATCAACCAATACTAGTGCATTGAAACTAAATTTTCGAAATTGGTTATCAGTCATGTTTTCCACATCTTGTAGAAGGCTCATGAGAAACATTTTTCTACCACAGCCACTAGCGTTGTCTGCTTCTGGAACATTAGTCTGCTGGCTACAGAAGTCGATGAAAACTTTGTCGGTAGCTGAAATACTAGAATTACTGTTTCATTTTTTTTTGCTGTGCTGTAAGCCTTTGGTTTAAAAAATACAGACAGCTGTATTCTGAGACAGAGTTTGACTTGACTCTGGCGGCACTATGGTGTTAAAGCAGACTGAAATGTGCTTGAAGTGTTGCCGGATTCGTTAGCAAGGTCAACTAATGGCTCACCTTCACCGAATTCGTCAATCTCCCCTCTGGGAGTAGCAGGCAAATTTCCAGCAACATTTGATAGTGATTGTTTAAAGAAAAGAACTAAACGAAATGAAAGGAACTAAGATATCCTTGCACATCGCAGCTGAAAAAATTAAAATATATATTTATATCTATATGTTTATGTATAGACACATTAAATAAAAATATGTATATTCGGCAATCAGCATACATAATTGTTTAGATATCATAAATTCTCTGAAATATACATACATACATAAATATTTATGTATGATGGAGATGGAGCCACACAATTTCCACAGCCAGAATATTTTGAATATAAATATGGGTAGTTTTTTGTTTTCAATATTTGGCTCTCTTGAATTTAGGTTTTAATTATTTTAGCACATTAATTTGCTTTAATATACACACATTTTCATATCTGTATAAAGGTATGCATATGCATCTAAAAAGCTCATAATATTATTGCAGGGTTGTTTTTACCGCTCTTCTGAACTTCCTTTGCAATGCACTTTTCCCATGCCTTTTCCTGTGCGATTTTATTGGAGTATTCTGGCATTTTGTAGTTATAAATGCTTTGCTGCTTTTCTACAGCTTCCATTAACCTAATGCAATAAACTTGGTCATGATCCATTATTTTGCAGATATTATTTGTACGAATAAAATTAAACAAATTAAACTACATACTTATGTTGTATTCTAGTCGGCAATTATCACGACGCACAACTGATAATACAGTCGCTTGTGCGTTGAATGAATGAATGAATAAATTTAGGGGTTGTGGTGCACTGCGACCTTTAGATCTATTGTGCCCCCTTTACTAGGGCTGGATGATTGATTCATTCTACAACTCTTCCTCTATCTTAATATCTTTAAGGAATGATAGTATCTGGAGTACTTGTAGAGAGGGTAATTCGTTCCCAGATGTTTTATTATTTTGTGCATTATCGCCCCACACTTTCCTAGAAGGTGATTTGGCATTTCTTCTTGGTCGTCACAGAATCTGCATGTTGCACTACTGGATATACAGAGGATGTTTAGGTGTCTTTTAAGTTTGCAGTGACCACTGAGGAAACCCGTTAAGATTCTAAGTTTGTTTCTACTCAGGTTTATACAAGCTTTAGATCGTTTTTGTTTATAGTTCCCAAGAAGCATTTTGGCTTCTCTCAGTTTAGGGAGTTCTTTCCAGTTTTTGGATCTTTTTGCTTCCTCTTCCGCTTTGATTTGATTTTTTATCACATTTTCACCTATCGCGTAATAGGGTTCCGACCCAATCATGGGTGCCACTGCCCCTGCCTTAGCCAAAACATCAGCTTCCTTATTTCCCTCAACTCCAACATGTCCTAGGACCCAGTATAATGTTACAGTGTTGTTTTTGCATAATTTGTTGAGTTCGTTTACACTCTCCCAAACCAGCTTCGAGCTGATTACGCAGGAATTTAGTGCTTTGAGTGCAGCTTGGCTGTCTGACGTTTGCATTGAAGTTGTGCGAGTGGACGAGCAACAGTTAAGAACAGGGGTTCGATTCTAAAGTGACCCACGCAACGCTCACGGGACTTTTTTTCAAGTTGCGTTGCTCTAGTGGCCGAAGGGCCTAAGAGCACATTTTCAGGAGGCTTTTTCGTTACTTTCTTGGTTTGTTAAAAATCATTGTGGTTGATAAAAGAAATGTTTACATATAAAGAAGATCCTATATATAACTGCCATGACATTGAAATAACATTTTTGAAACAATTCTTGAAGGTTATTAGTTTTGAATTCCACTTAAAAAACAAAAAGTATATATTTAAGTTTTTCGATCGCAACAAATCAAAGCTTCACAACCCTTTTACTTTTTTTTAAAAATATAATAAGTAAAAGTTTGAAAAAATTGTGATTAACTTTTCGGCAAAATCTCAACAAACGAAAACATTTCTAACAGTGTGAGTACAAGATACAAGCAAGACAGTAGTTTGCCAAACATTCACCTATATTCAAAATTATTCAAATACCTACAATTTGTTTTTCATATGGGGGGGGAGGGTGTATCGAAAGAACAAAACCAGCCAACACTGTGAATTTTCCTTCAAAGTGAAGTTGAGCGCTTTCAGTGAATTTTTTTCCCAAAAACATTTAAAAAAAAAAAAAAAAAAAACAACATAGCAACAACAACAGAAATAAGAAAGTATCCTTGCAAACTTTATTAAAGATGTTTCGTTTTACGTTTCCTAGCATTGCTGATATATTTTTGTTGGTTCTAACAGTGCGAGTAAGTTCAGAAAAAAAAAAAAAACAATATACCCTTTTCAAGCGGAACAACTCAATAAAAACTGTTACTCCCACTCTTCTCCCACCATGCTTGCACACTAAGTCACTGCAGAAGTTTTTATATTTATTCAAAAGAAATTCGCATGCAGTGAAACTTTTTTCCTATTTCGACATTGAAATTAAATTATGAAGGAAACTTTGCAAAATTCAACTCAAGAATATCGACTTTCTATATAGGGAAGAAGTAAAAAGTGTTTGTGTTTCTACTTCTTTTACTTTTAAATTACACTCACGATTGCAAGGATGCGGGAAAATTCTTCCTACGGCTGCATGGTTTTATTATTGGTTATACAAATAAAATGCATTTCCCAACAAAGTGCAATCTATCATGTTATTTGGGAAAGAAAATATGCATTTTGCATGTATGTCGGGTTACATAAACATCGTCATCTAAGCCATGTATATGAATGTGTCAGATGTAAAAGAACTAAAGTTTTCATGCATTTGGAAAATTTCTCAAAAATATGTAGTTTTTTATTGAAAATGGGAAAAATAATATAGTTTTAAGTATAGGTATGGTATCTTCAAATCATAGTTCCTACTTTTACATTACCAGATCTTCTGATGTTACCAGAAAACTATTTTGATAAATATACAAATTATTTTTGCTATCAATACAGATAATGTATTTTGAAAGAAAATAATTTTTGCTCGTGGAAACTTTTTCTATTCAGAAAGTTGTCACTACATGTTCGTCGTATTCGAATTAAAAAAAAATACTAAGAAAACTTAATCTTACGTTGATCTTATGAAGTCAAAGCCATAAATAGATATTTCTAAGGGTCATTTTATTTTTATTTTAGATTTTTTTTTTACTTTAAGCGGTGAGTAGGGGAAAAGGGTAAACAGTGAGACACTATTTTTTTTTTAATGCACATGTGAATTTAAAGAATCTTAATCCTCGTGTTAATCAAAGTATGTAAAGCATCGGGAGTGGAAAAAATGACATGTCAACATCAATATTTATTACATATCTTTAGAAAAGCCGCTCAGAAAAAGAGGAATGCTCCAGGAGATACTTTCACCAAAGAATCAAGCAATGGTTAGGCAAAATTCTTTTGGATAATGATTCAATTTGTCACAGGTTGATATATTATTGAACGAAAATTTAAAATAAATATCCTAGGATATACTTTTTAATAGCCGCATCTAGGTATACAATAGAAATAAAGGGCACGACTGAGTCGCACAAACTTGCTCTTGGGGCAAGTAACCTTCCTGTAAACGACTGGGAATTTAAACTTTTCACTGTCAACAACAAAGCACTCACTCAAAAAAATTTAAAAAATTACTTGTTTAACAAATACTTTTTTCCAAAATGTTTGAATGCAGTATTAATCAGAATTGTGCGGCCTGCAAAAATATAAAATTTCGTCAAAATCGGTGCAGCCGTCCAAAAAATAGTCGCGAGTTAAAAAAAAACGGTTCTACGAAAGGTACCGTTAGTAAGCTGATTATGAAAAAAAGAGACGAAAGAAATCACAATTGTTGATACCAATTGTCGCATAAAATTTTAATCGAAATTGATTGTATTTTTTTCGAGAAAATTGTAATTATCGGTTTTAGCCGGGACATTTTTTTTTTAAATATTTTTTTTTCAATTTTTTTTTGCAATTTTACTACAATTTGGGAGTTGTTTTCGAATATTAAGTTTCGTTAGAATCGGTCCAGCCGTTCAGAAGATAGTCGGAGTAATTAAAAACGGTTCTATGGCAGGTACCGTTAATAAGCTGATTAAAAAAAATCACTCATTTTATGTAAATTGATCGTATTTTTTCGAGAAAATTGGAATTATCAGTTTTTGCCAAAAAAAAAAAACTTTTTCAAATATTACTTTTTTTTTTTAAATGTTTTTGCAATTTTATTTCAGTTTAGCAGTAGTTTTACTCACATAATTTTTTTATCGAAATTGATCGTATTTTTTCGATAAAATTGGAATTATCGGTTTTTGAAAAAAGAACTTTTTCAAAAATTACTTTTTTAAAAATGTTTTATGCAATTTTATATCAATTTAACAGTAGTTTTCGAATATTAAATTTCGTTAAAATCGGTTTAGCCGTTCAGAAGATAGTTGAGGTAATAAAAAACCGTTCTATGGCAGGTACCGTTAATAATCAGATTATTATATCTGAAAAAAAAAATTCAGACGAAAGACATCACCATTGGTAGAAAATCTCTCATGTAAGATTTTATCGAAATTTTTTTTTTTCGAGAAAAATAGAATTATCTGCTACACTTACATATATGGTAGGTACCCTAAATTTTTGTGCCGAATTCAAAAATAAAAAAAACGTTCGATTATTTTTCACTCACTAGAAATAGCTAACTTATGCCAAGTTTGTAGAAAATCGGCCAAACCATTTAGGCTTCAGACAGACAGACAGACAGAATTGTCGGACCTACTTTTTTCGTCTTCTCTATCATTGTAATGTCATGTTTGATTGTTATATCAAAACTTTTTATTTTTACGAATGCATAACTTGGTTTATAGTACCTATAATCACAAGTAAAAATAGTCGAAATTATAAATAGTAGAAGAATTAAATTCTGAAAATAGGTAGAAGACATCAAGTTTAGATGGCTAAACATTCTCATCTCAAAATGTACCTCTTTTTGCAAATATTATAAGAAGGTTATCTATTGACCAGTATATGGCTTTCCTTTGGATAAACTTACAGGTATAATTCATTCAAATTGAGCGATATGTTGATGAATGTTTGATTCGAAGAACACTATGTTTAAGAATGTTGAAGTCTTTTTTCTTGCTAGTACCACATTTTTGTTCTCACCACATAGTTAATCAATCTGTTATCGGTCGTGTTTTTGTAAGGGTATATTTTCGGCTCCCGGAAATTAAGCCAGAATTTTTTTTTGAAAAAACGCCAGAAAATTCTTCATACAAAATTCTGGCTTTTTTAGCCTAGGAAAAAATCCCAAACTTTTCTTGCAAAATTTCTGATTTTCAGGCTTTTTTTCCTAAAAATTTTCGGACTATTTTTCCATTGACAGAAATGGAAAAAAGGCCACTAGGCAGCATTCAATGCCTCTCTATATTTAAGTCTCTACATTTATATGATGAACCTCAACTCATTCCAAATTCAAGTCCATATGTTCATAATTGTTCTCTTTTTCAGCACTACTAGTTCGATCCTTGTTACGTTCAATATTCTAAGCTCAAGCTTCTGCGAAAGCATTCCTCCAACAGAAAAATAGATCAATACCAAAAACCATCAACCATCGTATACCTAGTCGAATATTTCATTGAATTTTTGTTAAACCGCCTGAATTTGATTTGCGGCGTGTATCACATTACATCTAGTAAAATTTTACATACTTACGTCACCGCTTGGTTCTTGTACTATCTCTTCTCCTACATTGACGTAAAAAGAAGGACCTCTCTCGTCGTTCATCAACCAACCGCATGCACAAAATACAACAAAAAACGATTACATTCCGATTCGTTTAGCAGCAGTTCGACTGTCAACTGCATTGGAATTTATCGAAAACGCTTGAGAGCGGGATCGTCATCATGTGTTGTGTTATGTTGTTTCGTGGGTCCATTGGTCCCTCCGCCATCCTGAATGAATGAAAACGATTTTACAAATACGCTTTACCTCACAAACTGCTGGCTGCAATATGTCAACCGCATGTGTTTGACCAGCAAACGGAGAAAAATTATCATCACCCTGACCACCAAATCTATTTTTCCAAAACAGAAAAAAAAGCAATGAAACAAAACCAAAGAAAAAATACAAAAACACAATTTGTCCCGTTCTGTAAAGCGCTCTTTGTTTCTGTCTCTATTTACCACAGTTAATAGCAACTGTCAGTGACACCCCTCCACGAATGTTTAAATTAACGCTCGGGCAGAATATCTTTTCATTTATAAACCTGGAAATGTTTAAAAAGAAGTACCTACTATTTTTTCCACAAATGTATTGTATATAATGCGAATACAAAATGGCATCGAGTGTCAAGCTTCTGCTTATTATGGTATCTCTGTCATTTATGAAGCTTTATAGATAAACTGAGAAGGTGGTATGATTGTGGCGCCCTTCGGCAACCAACCATAACCATTGCTGTCACATTGACTGGTATTGCCGCCGGAATGTATATACCTGGTCAATAAAATTTTATGTGAAATGCCTCAACATGTGTTGTTAATGACCAAAACACTAACATCACTATGTATGCAAAGGTATAGGTATATATGCCAACTATTGGCAAATCGAAAAAGAATGGAAATTGCTACACTGCAAAAATACAAATACCCTCTTCTACATCCAGAGGGAGCCTCCCAACATCTCCACCAGATTGGATCCTCTTTAGCCCTTAAGGACAGGCTCGTGCGCAGGAATTGCTTATGGGGGGGGGGGGGTTGCATTTTCATGGTTATAAAGTTCATTAAACACGACAAGAAATTTTTAATTTTTCATAAAAAAATGAAGCATCACGCATTTATAAGTATAGGTAGGCGTACAGTATCCAAAAAAAAAATGGATAATTGCTATTTGAAAAAAATAAGAAAACATCTTTACTTTGATCGATTTTAACATCACGATTAACACCGATTTACACCCTATAACTATTTCCCCAGTCAAACAAAAAGTCGACGTAAGTGTCGAGAAAAGAAATAGAAATTAGTGTCAGCGTGTTGGCCTATTCAATACCTATTAGCGCTATTGGACGTCTTCCATATTTGAAGATAGCTATTTTAACGATTAAAGGGCGACTCAAAAAAAGTGATACATCCTGTAACTGTTTTCCCAGTCAAGGACAAAAATCGAGTTTAGTATCAGCCTGTAGGACTGTGGCTATAATCGTTAATATGGTTCTCTAAAATCGGATGATGTCCGGCGATTTGACTGAAATAAGTTTCAGCGAATTGGCCTACAAACAATAGACCTATACATTCTGACTTTAACCCCGATTTTATTGATTGACTGGAAGAAAATTAACCTGATTTCGGTGTGCATCGCTTTTTCTCACATTATGGCTTTAATCGTTCAAATGGCTCTTGAAATTCAGGGTGAATAAATTTCAATTTAAAAAATTTCTCTGTTCATTTTGCCCACATTCATTGGAAAATCGCCTGGTTTCTATACGAACATGTATTGAAAAACACCGTTCGTTTTTTTCTGTTTTTCACAGGCAAAAGTGACAGAACGTTAAGTATTGAAATATTGAAATTTGACAATGGAAACCCATCTTCGTTGGGAATGTCGAGTTCTCGGAGTGAATTTTAAGGCGTCGACGCTTAAGTTGAACTTCGTTTATCCAGAAGTCATGAAAATCATCATGCATAATTGAAGTGCACCATGCTCACTTTTCATTGAAAATTTTCATTCTGTTGAGGAAAGGTATAAACTTCAGTATGCATGGAGGGGGTAAAAACACCCCCCCGCGCACGGGCCTGCTAAAGGAAGCCATAAAATGGTAAATTTATGAGGATGAAGGTACGTGTTGGGTTGGGATTTAGTTTCTGACTACAAATGAGGCTCCATAAAGAGGTGCGAATGCTTAAAGGATGCTGGCTGAAGCTGGTGGTGCTAGGAGCCACGATATTTCCATGCAATATGTCGATGCTGATGGCGGTAGTGGTTTTAATACAACCAATATCGTTGAAATTAAGGCGGACGGATACCATAAAGTTCCTTAGGGTTTAATGTTTTTTTATAAAAAGAATCTGAAGAATTATTTCAAATAAAAAAAACTATAAAACTCACTCCATAAATTGCCACTAAACTGAAAACAGTTGGCGGTTTTATCGAAAAAAAAAGAAAAAAAAAAAACAAATATACGACCAGTTAGTCGCCTGAAAGAGAGCAGCAAAAAAGTTAAGGGAGTGTTAAACAAGGATTTAATGTGAAAGACGACTGTAAATGAAATATCGATATGGAATTAGTTTTTGTTGCAATGTCAGTGTCAAATAGAGAAATTGGTGCAATTGGTCTTTAAGTAATTCCCCCTTACTATATTATGAGGACTTGAAGGTTTTATGAAAGTTTAATTTTGAATATATTTGACCTTTTGCCAAGTTGACGAACGCATTCGGAGGCGTGTTATCAATAAATAATTTATAAGTTATAAGTTATCAATAAATAATTTGCAAAAAATATTTGAAGCTGCATTGGATTTTAAAAACAAAGCGGCGTGCAGATTTTTTGTCCTAAGATATAACAGTCGTCATGTTATGCTAAACGAACTTCAAACCAGTCTTGCCACTGTTGGAGAGATTTATCCAGTCTTCCCCTATATGAGTGTTCTCATGTTGCACGAAAGTACACTTTGCTGTGCGAAAATACTCCAAAGATGGGAATCATTCCTACAAATATTTTATCCTTGAAAATATTCTATAATAGTAATAAAACATTAGATACACCTATCCTTTTTTATTTCATTTATATATTTGGGAAATTTTCTTTAGTTTTTTAAAGATTTATTAATTATTCGTTATGTGTATAATATAATTAGATATATATTATGTTGTGGGTGGTTTGCCAAAAATGTTGTGTGATTCTTCATTTTTATTTTATTTTCCAATTACATTTTGGGCCTAGGTATATTTTCACTCTCAAATATAACCTCATTTTTTCAGGAAATTTTTAACAAACCTATGGGTTTTTTTTGTTTTGCAGTTTGATCACTGTCATATGTTTCAGTCAGTCCTATATTTTGACATTTGACAGTTAGCGAACAAGTTTTCATCAGTAAATTGAATAAATAGTTTTTTTCTGGCAAAAAAAATGTTATTTGTGATTAATTTTCATCGTTTGTTTGTTTAAAATTTTTATAAGAGTATAATAAAATAATGTAAAGAAATGTTCTATTGATGCTATTCAGTGATAGTTAACCGAATCCATTTGCTGTGTTTTATTTTCCTTTATTTATTATTATATTGCTCACAACTATTGCTCTGTAATTAAAACAATTGTTATTTTAAAAACAATTAACGTTTTAATAGAAAATTAACCTACATTTTGTTAAAAAAAATAAAACTCGTTTTATGCAGTCGATTAGAAAAATGTGAACGACAAAGATAGATAGCTAATATGAAATTTTTCGTTCGCAAATGAGATTCGCAATAGCTACCAAACAAAATTTTCGATGTTTGGATATCCACAAAAGTCGTTTATCGATAGAGAAACGACACTCGCAATAAGGCCCGATATTAAAAATCTTTCATAAAAAAACAATCAAATCTTTGAATTAGAAGTTAATAATAATTATAGCCTGACACAATCAGCTCTTCGATTTACACAGGCGATACTTAAAGCTGTTATCGACTCTGCAAGATTCTTTTGTTTGTCATTTTTATTGTACCTGTCATTATGATAGGCATCCCTTATCCATCCCAGACAAATACACTATAGGCATACGATGAACATCCTTAGAATTTTGAATAAAGGAATATGCCAAAGTCATTTAATTAATCCAACCCTTCATTTCAATTCAATACATAGACATGACAATAAATAACAAACTGAGATTGATGAAGGTGCATGAAACTTGCCTCAAAGTTCTTTTAATTCTTTTTCTTAATTGCCTGTTAGCTCCATTTTATTCCTCTTTTGAAAAATTTAACAAAAAAAAAAAAAGAAAAAAACGTTCGTGGTTATTTTTTCTTTCGAGAACAAGAGTAGATAATTATTGGAATTTCCCATTGAAATAAAAATTGTTTAAATTTACCCATATTCATTATCAACCTGTTCTAAGGGTTGCCAGCTTGACAAAATAATGATTGAATTAATGAAAGAATAACTCGCATTACTCATTCTCATTATTAAATTATACCAACAATTTAAGGTGTACAAAGAAATGCTTTTGAAATACAAAGAATAGCACAATTTATTTGCACATTTGTTGTCTCAAAAACCCTCATGGCCACAGAGGAGTTGATTTTCTATTAAAACATTCTATATCCTTATTCTCAAATTCAGCATTACCAACAATAAATTAACCTCATCTGATTTCAGGAATCCACACCTTCGTCACCCATATTCTAAGGGCATGAACGAAAAACGAATAAAACACGCTAACTTTATGTGTCTTTTTATTTTGTAGGGACTTCCCAAATACAAAAAAGAAGCTTACCTCAACAGAAGGATATGTAAGAAAAAAAGCCGAAGGTAACGTTATTGTTTCTTATTTTTAGGTCGCCTCGTGTGCCAGTGAATAATATCTTCATTACGACAAAAAGCTTACGAAATTGAACTCTAAGGAGTTTTAAAACCAGCCAGCACGGACCATTCTTTCAGTTCCTCTGGTATGAAAATGAAAGCGAAAAACTGTCCATGTTCACACAGAAGCAAACAAGTAAAAAATGTTATAAGGACTAAACTCTAACTCTGGTGCACAATTAAAAGTTTTCCCTTTGCGAATTAGTTGGTATGTATTTAACTGAGGAGCCCCTTTTTTCCGTTATTTTTGAGGGAAGACATACTTTGAGGAAAAATCTCAACACTCCCCGGCTGATACGAAAAGGGAATAATAAAAGCTCGTCGGGGATCTGTGTTTTGTGGCAAAAGGTTCTAAGTCTCAGGTGAAAAACGCTTTCGCTGGGAGCCAAAACATCGTTCACACAGCATGAGGGATGAAACTGAAATTTTACGTGGATACACTATCAATTAAGACTTAACTCCACGGTGGCGCTCCACTGCGAGTTTAATCAAACGTAAACTAGCGTCCTGAAGTATAATTACCGAAGTAGTTATAGAGCAGTAACAAATTGAGAACATGTAGGTATGTGCACACTCCTTGTTAAGAAGCGAGACCGATCTACATCTCTTGCACCGAGGTGCCAAATGTTTCCGCTATGGATAACCACAACCAGCACGAAGCTCCCCGAAAGGGCCAGCCCAACTGTTAGGGTAGAGAATGATCATGATTAAATTCCACAAGGGACATTCCTCTCGAACAAACTCTAGGGCCCCTAACACCCGTGCTAAGTTTATTGTACGTCAAACCTAAAACGTCGTGTAGTTGGGGAAATACTCCCAACTGTAACACTTTGACATTCTGACTTTACCTACAAAGTCACAGGGATTGCCTACCCTGAAGATGTGCCAAGTATGTCTTGAACTGGAACCAAACTCAAGTTCCACATCTCAACTTCTGTCAATTCTACTTGACTTACTCAAGTTTTTTGACGGTAGTAACGCTCGTTACCCAGTTTATGTTCTGGGATAGAGTAGTTATCTACCGCCTTTTCGGGTTGCCTCCTTGAGTTACAAAGACCACCCTGCTTATTTGCTACTTTCACAATATGGCACTAGCCCAGTGCAAAACCAACAAAACACTCATGTTATGAAAGTTCCCTTTCAAACGTTTAAATGAGTAATCGTCAAGGACACTTTCGTGATTCACCTGCCCTAACTACTTTTGCCTGATGTAGGGCCGTTACCCAGTTAATCCTGGGATAGGTTACCTATTGAACACGGACATTACTCTGAAGATGTTTATAAATAAACATTCAGGTATGCTCTGGTTCTTCACCAAACTTGAGGGTGAACGTCCTAGGGTGTGCCGTTCACCCGGACTGCTGTTAGTTCACTGATCAAGACATCTTAGATGCCGTAGAATAATGAACAGTTTAAGCCCTACCACCACGACAAGGTCGCAGTCCATCGGTAGAGACACAGCATGAGGGGGAAGTAACATTTTTACAGGAATGAAAAGTGGTCTAAATTTTTTTGGGAATGATGCGGTGGATAGCAAAACGTATAAATAGTGCGCCAGCAACATAGTTCGTTTGATATAAAATGATGTTAAGGAGTTCTTTCAGAAAATATAAGAGTTTTTAAATTGCAAATCCACTAAAATGGTAACGCGAGGGAATTTTCTTTAAAACTTTGCATTTGTCATTCGTTTTTATTTCTTGTTCTTTTTTTCTTGGGAATAAAGGGGGAAACTTGTATGACCAACTTAAAGGCGCTTAAAGTTGAACACCTTGGCGGAGGGACAATTTTTGCATGATGGACAATAACCATTTTAACGAAATTTTTTTTAAGAAGGTGTAAGAAGGTAAGAGGTGAACATTTTATGAGATTCTGTCACATTAATCATATGGAGATTAGGGAAAGAACTGTATAATAAAATGAACAATAGTTTTTATTGCGGTGTGATTTTTTAAGAAAGAGATCATAGTGGAATAGGGAATGTCAAATAATTAAGTGCTTATATCGGATGGAAAAGAACACTTAAATGACGTCTATATTTTGTAAAAAAAAAATTTGGTTTTTGAAGTTCCAAACCAAAGGAAATTAGATACAAACAAATTAAGAAGCTTAGAAAATTATTACAAAAAGAATTTTAAGGACTCTCACTCAAAGTAGATTTGGCATCTTATTGAGTCCTTTTTGTTCTTTGTATCAATCATTGACTATCTCTTTATGTATATTAGCATCTATTTCCCGGAAAACTAACATCTGACACTAAATTTAAAAATATAAATTTTCCAATCCACTGCATGACGCATGAGTTCTAAGGCTCCAGTTTATTGACAAAACCTTACCAAAATCTTACCTACTATAACTTTTATGTTCTATTAGACACCTCTCGCTCTACATAATAAACGAACACCACCAATTTACATAGGCTCAATCGAGGGGTTAATCACTAGCCAGTTTAGTGGTTGAATGATTGCAATATTTCAAATGACTTCTTATGGTTTCAAGTGATTTCAAGCAGTATTTAAATTGATTTAAAAATTTTGTGATGGCATTAATATCAAATAAATTTACATTAATTCAAGCTTTCATTATGATTTCAATTCGTGATCTCATTATGTCATTTATGATTTCATGATTGCAAAAAAACTTAAAGTGATTTTAAATATTTTTAATGATTGCAAGAAATCATTTGAAATCGATAACCAAAACTTTTTTTTAATTTCATCTATTAGTGAAATATAGTGATTGTACATGATTTCAACGTAATTTCAAGTGATTGCAAGTATAAGTGGTCAGGTGATTTCATTCGTGACAAACACCTCAGGCTCAATGATGGATTATTATAATCGAAATGCGTTTCAGTAAATTTTATAAATTGATTTTGTGAACAATTTAAACAAAATAATATTAATTATATAAATTTAATTATTTATAATAACGTAATATTAATAAATATGTTTGTTTAATTTCGTCATTAAAGAGTTCCCCAGAATTTTACAAAATTTTATATCTTCAAATCTGACACCATGATGTTAAGATTTTACTTGCGATTATAGTTACTATAAGGCAAGTTATGTTTTCGTGCAAAAAAAATTTTTTTTTTGAGATAACAATCAAACACGACATTACGATGATAGCGAAGACGAAAAAAGTGGGTCTTGAAACATTGACTGTCTGTATGTCTGTATGTATCAGCAACTACAGCCTAAATGGCTTAACTGATTTAGTTAAAATTTGGTATGTTATGGGGTTTGTAGACCATTCCTTGGACGAAAATTTTAAATTTTTTTTTAGCTAAAAAAAAAACGGTACCTGCCACATAACGGTTTTGGAAAAGCTTAATTTTCTCGAAAACGGCTACAACAATTTTCTTGAAAAAAATTACTGATGGTTTCTGTCTAATTTCCTTTAGTAAAATTGCAAAAAAAAAAAATGTCTGCAAGTCTATTAACGGTACCTTCCATACGACCTTTATTTTTTTCTTGAGCTATCTCATGAACGAGTTAATCGATTTCAAATCAACATTTTTTTTTAAAAAGGTCTAGCTAGATAATTTGAACAAGCCTTCATACCAACATTTTGCAAAAAAGCTTAATTTTAGTTTTAATTAATTTTTTAGTTTATTTTTTTGTAGATTCAATATTTAGAAAACGCCTTGACAAAAAAAATTATTTTTTGTGCGTTCTTCAAATTTGTAAAAAAAACTTGTTTACAAAAAATATTAAGTAAACATCGATCTTTTTAAAAACCGCTCTAACGATTTTGGAATAATTATTTATGTAAACTTATATGTATTTAGGCAACAAAAGTTTCTGCATACTTTGATTTTGGCTTGAATCGTTTTAAAAAGAAGTTTTAGAACTTTTGTGAAAAATTCATATATTATTTCTTGTTTCCTTTATATTAAAAAAAAAATTATTAAATTTAATTTTATTTTCGTGGCAACTTGCTACCAGAACAAGTACGTGCTACCTATAGGCGTGCACTTTTTTTACCAAAATGCACTGCGTGACACTTTGTTGACAACATTTTCTAAATCAACAACAACTTACCAAAATCCTTTTCCACATAACTATATACACATATATGTAAGTTAGGAAGGTATGTATATGTATGTTCAATCAGAGACTTCTTGTCCAACATTACCCTTTTGGATTATAGTTATTCCTATACATACAGGGTGAGTCATGAGCAATGCGACAAAATGCTAGGGCGTGTAGGTTGCGTTGAGACAAGAAAAAAATCGTATGGGAGGGGGGGGTCTATTCCCCTCCGTTTATCTCCTTGTAATGGCTTCACATAAGTTTATGCTTGACAAATTTTCCTGCAATTTGACTCCAGCGACTTCAATTCGTTCCTTCAGTTGTTCCAATGATACTATTTCCACTTCGTAAACATAATTCTTCATAAATCCCCATGCTTAGAAATCTAGGGGAGTTAAATCTGGTGACCTAGGCGGCCATTCCGTGGGGCCCCTTCTTCCGATCCAACGGTCACTAAAATGATCATCCAGCCAGTTTCTCACCTGTAAGCTGTAGTGTGCTGGAGCACCATCTTGTTGGTAGATTAAAGTATCTGCTATAACCAATGGAACGCTGTCTAATAAATCGGGTAAAAGGTCTCGTAGGAATTGCAGGTATGATTCTCCATTAATAATGGAATTCAAAAACCGGGGCCCGATCACAGTGTGTCCAACAATACCAAGCCAAACATTACAACTAAAGCGGTGTTGTGATTTGTTTTGTTTTTTTTTGTGTGGATTGGCGCTACTCCAATAATGTAAATTGTGGAAGTTAGTAACCCCATCCCTAGTAAACTGTGCTTCATCCGTCCAGAATATTCTTCTAAAATAGTTTTGTTCGGTTTCATTTCTAAGTAGTAATGTTCTACAAAATTCGGTTCTCAATAACTTGTCGTTTGAGGTGAGTTCCTGAACAGGCGTAAAGTGGTACGGGTGTAAATTTTCCGCCCGAAGTACTCGACATGCTCTAGATTGGGACACTCCAAGCATAGTGGATATCCTTCTTGTACTGACGGAGGGATTATTTCGGACTAAATCCAGAATTCTTTCATCTAAGATTCTTGACTCATCAGAAACTGGCCTTTCGCTTCTTCGATGCTCCAGCACTCCATGATCTCTTAGACGTCGGTGGATTCTTGGAAACGTGCTATCATGGGGACACCTCCTATCGGGATATCTTTCAGCGTACAGTCTTTCGGCTTCACGACTTCGACCATTAGCTAAACCGTAGCAGAAATGCATGTCCGTTAATTCTTCTCGGGTGTATGAGCTTGACATCGTTACGTGTTAATGAGTTAATATTCAAATTTGAAATAATTACTAAGCAAAACTGCAATGCCTTTTATTTATCTTGCGTGGCAATTTTCTTTTTTTTTTCATTAAAAAAATTGGAGTCAAATTGCAGGAAAATTTGTCAAGCATAAACTTATGTGAAGCCATTACAAGGAGATATAATCTATGCCTTCTAAACAATGGAGATCATATCGAGAATTTTTTATAAGTACTTCCAATAAAAAACATAGTAAAAATAAAAGGAATAAAAAAAACTAAAAAAAACTAAGATTAATGCTTCTTAAATTGCTTCGTTACAATAAAAATAAATGTTTTTCTTAGAAAAAGGTGGTTTTGGTTTTTTTTTAATTTCTTGAGAACGACATAAAATTTTTGCATATGGTTTTCTTATTTAGACTTAAAATTAATAACAGCATTGAATTTTGAAATTAAAATTAGCACTTAATTACGTAAAATTTTGAAAAAAATGAATTTGAAATTTTTTTTTCAATTTTTTTTTTCAAAATTTTGACTTTGAAAATTAATATTTCAAAAACTATTTCTTAGAATAGATTTATTTAAACACAGAATGAAAGAAAAAGTTATTGGCTTTTCAAAAACGTATCGCACAGCATTGTGAATGAAGCCGTTGATTTTAAATAATTTTTTTCCCATTTTAAGTCAGTTTTTTCGAAAATTGCCCCTCCCGGCTAAACGGAGGGGAATAGACCCCCCCTCCCATACGATTTTTTTCTTGTCTCAACGCAACCTACACGCCCTAGCATTTTGTCGCATTGCTCATGACTCACCCTGTATACATATATACCTAGATACGAAACCTAGCAAGTGGAAAATTGCATTAGAATACGGTACACCTCAACGATTGCATTTTTGATGTAATTTTACGACAGCTATCCACTATATCAGGTGTATCAACCTAAAGCTATACAATAATTCGATATATGCGTGAATGTTGGTGTCGAACAACAATGCATAGATGTAAGCGCAATCAATCTGCATATACCCAAACACCAACCAGATGCTCTGAAATTTAATTCGCATCTAGAGCTCACATCACAACACCTCATCTATCCAATATGTAGCTTTTCAACATCTATCAGATCAGTCAAGGGTATTTGCAACAGAAAAAAAAAATGTTGTAAAAATGCGCATACTTCGTTGTTACCGATATTTCCAAGCACCCAAACAAAACAGCTCAGCTTCTGATATTCCTGTTGGTCCTGATACTTCTCGTTCTCGTTAAAATATATTTAAATAATTCCCAATCGTAATTTATTCATTCTCATGTATTTTGCATCCAACTATATTACCGTATCGATTCGGATTGGTAAGAGGCAATTTCTGTTTCGGTATTTCCAATCTGTATTCAAATTTTTGCTAACGCATCTAAACCCTTGCCCTTGATGGCATCCCGCAGGAGTCACACTATACCTATACTTTGAACAAGTAACCAACAATTTCACATTATCCTGCCAGCCAAAAAGAAACAAGTGATAGCTAAAGGTGTAGAGCGAGTGCAGTGTATATAACTACATGCAGGATGCACGATCTCCATCGGCATCTCTATAATACTCTCTCTATTAACTGGAGCATGTATTTGTTTGCTTTGTAGACAGCAATCATCTATCAACTTAGAGAGTCTTCAATATTCCAAACCCCCTGAGTGTGTCCAAGAAGCCATTGATGACGACTAAAATTCAAGACGACAAACATGCTAGAGGGCAGATTTCCTGAGGGGATGGTTTTGCCTTAAATCCATCCAGGATCAACAAACGTGCCTGGAAGTGGCAATGAGGATGGATTTCTTCTTCTTTCTGCAATTTTTTGCGGTATTGTTGTGATAACTGTTGTGTGTCATGTCGATGTCTCATGATTTATAATGTGTCTTTGGTAGAAAATCATCCCTACACTATCGAATGAGCATGATCGAGGAAGAAAGAAGGAAACTACTTTTTGAGAAACTCTATCTTTAATAAAAGTTTTCTTTTGCTGCAACAGTAGTAAGAAAAGGACGAACATAAAATCTAGGAAAGAGTCCAAGTGAAGAAAAACTCATGAACACAAATCCTTTCTCTTATCCCTCGTTCAGTGGCTTGGATTAATTTTTCATGTGGTATGTGTGCATCAAACAAGAACCTATAATAAATTATTTTGTCCGCTTTCCGAAAATTGTGTCCTTGTTTTGTTGTTATTGGTGTTGTAGATGCTTCCTTGGATTTACTTCTAATTTGTCGTTTCGCCTATCGCACCCAATACTGTAACTTGTCATAAGTACGAGCTTTTGGGGTTTTATTTTATTTTTCCGGATTAGTTTATGGATGTATTTATTAAGGCACGTAGAAATTGTAAATGAGTGGCAATTGGCATGTTGTGGGGTATCTAGGTTATGAAGTTTGGATAAGGAAGTCTATGTCAAGTGGTACCCTGAAAACTTTGGCCAGGGCTATGAGAGACTAATGAATTCAAGTCAACTTACATTCAGTTAATTGAAAGAACCAGATAGGTATAAAATAAAAGTGGATTATGTTTTGATTGAAGGATAAGACGAGAGTTATGGGGCTTGGCAAACAGTGTGTTAATGGATGCGGTTGTTTTGTGCGAGTGTGATATAATTTGATCGCGGAAACCAACTGGTTATGCCATTATTATCAGCGTCTTAGCTCCTTAACTCCACTGGGCATGAACGCTGCTCTAATTTTGAACACGCCATGAAAGAAACCAATGGAGCTTGGAAAATCCATATCCAATCAGGTGACTTGTCGTAGAAATCCATTTTTTCGACAAGACATGAGCGCTGTTGAAAATTTGGACATGAATTTTGACGTTTCTTATATGTGAGATCATTGACGTATTAGGTATGGACCGCCAGTAGCCAACTTCACGCGTGTTCCAACATAACTAGAAGCGCCATCAACTACTAGCAGGGAATCTGCGTAGCAGTGATATGATTTCTTTAATTAATTATTTACAATTGAAATATTTTGGTGGAAATTATTATCAAACTACTTTTATTTTACAAAACACATCCACTCCTTATGCCATGAGTTACTTACAGATAAATATATTATCGTTTTCATTTAAATTCTAATGGCGAGATTAGTACACGTATTTAACACTAAAAGATGATGGCGTTTTTGGACTGTTTTTAGCTTTAACAACTTTTCTTGGCTGTTTGTATAAACATTTCAACCGACTGGCGGTCCGTATCTAGTACGTCAATGTGTGAGATGAATTGTACTCGTATATGTGCAATTTCTTCAGGTGTTTGTCATTCTCTTTCATTTTTAATGTACTTTGTATCTTTTGAAGGGAGAAACGGGGTAAAGGGACGCATGTTTATTTTACTCGTTGTCGAAGAATAAAATGAAACGACAAGACATAATTTGCCCACAGACCGAACGAGAATTGGATAGTGGATTAGATTGTTGTTGAGTTGTTAGGCATCGGCATGGCCAGTGAAGCCAGTGTGTAAGGGAATAATTCTATAGTGGAGAAAAATGAGTCCGATTTATATTCGAGACAAAAATTATAGTCTGTCCACTAAAAATTGGCAGTACAGGTAAGATAGGGATGTTTGTCTCTCATTCGCACTTCTTTGCTTTCCATAAGGTTATCTTCTTTCAAAAGCTGTAGGGTTACCTTTCTTCTTTTTTAATTAAAATTATTTTCTTAATTTTTATTTATAAAAATGAAATGAAATTTATCTTTTTCCACACCACCAAGAGGTAAGATAGTAGGCGTGTTTTTGAAGTAGGCCTAAACCATTTTAAATAAAAAACAAAAAAAATAAAGAATTTATTCATAAAGATTAATATAACAAGCAAAATAAATAAACAAGCATAACAAAAATAAATATAAATTCATCTATTAAATAAAAATATGTACATTTATATATAAGTAAAGGTATTTTAATCACTCTTTTTTTTCGGCGCTTAAGTCTTTCGATGTTTTTGAATCCATTATAAACTAGATGAAGGAGCACAACAATAGCAAACTTCTCAAAAAATTTACGTTTTTAAAAAAAACGTACTTCACATTAATTTCAAAACACTAATCACAAAATAGGTACACGAAACTACAATACCGACCGACCGCGCGCTTTAAAAATCTACGCAAATAAGAAAAAATATACACGAAATATCAACCGACCGACCGGCACGAGAATCTACGCAAATAAATTCTTTAAAGACAACAGCTTACCTACATTTTTGTAACTGCATTTTAAGATTTTCCCCACATAAAAAACACAAACATGATCAACAAAAACACTGCACGATAACACTTTTGTACTAGTAATATGCTCATCTCAATATCTCATTATCATTTCATCAATAAAATGTATTTTTTAAGCTCTAAAATCAAAGTTCCTCAACAGAAACTCAATATAAAAAATTACGAAACGAGTTACCAAATTGACAAAGGTATCTCTGTTCGAATGGATGTTAAAAGAGGGTTGAAATTTGAAATGCATTAGCCAATCAGTGCGTATTCAACTGTACGCTAGGCAGGTCGTTGTGGGATCTATGTCGGATGCGATCGAAAAATCATTGGCGGGTAAACATTTTTTAAATAGGGTTTCTTTCAATTCAGTATGGTGCACAAATAAGGCGCGCTACTGATTTTGAAAAAGCTTCCCCATAAGGCCTGTACTGCCAATTAATAGAGGACAAACTATAGGATGTGGAACGTTTACCTAAATTTTCCTTGTGACTTTGACCATTGAGCTGTTAGTGATATAAATAATCTTGTTGGTACGCTATTTGGCCATTATTTTTAAGAGGGATCCAAATTAAAAACTATTATTCATATTGTAGGTCACAGAAATGGGAAATTATGTTGAAATTTTAACGCCCTCTAACGGGCTAACGGAACGCCTGAGAAATAAACAATATGCATGAATTGTGTGCGAAATTTAATGGTCTTTTATTTTGTTGTTGGTGAAAATTCAGTTAAGACGCACAGTTTTGAAAATGTTAGCAAAAAATCGAAAAAGGGCAAAAAATCCGCGTTTTTTTCGCGAATATCTCAAAACGCACCAGGAAATTTTGTTGGATTTCTGCAGATTCGGATTTAGCGACCCAAAAAACATAGAATCCGAAACTACCGTTTGATTGGAATATTTCTCTATTTTTCAAATTTCAAAATCAAATGCAAACAGTTATAAAACTTAAATTAGATTTCTCTCTCGTCACTCATACATCAATTTATTTCAAAACAAGTGGATAAACATCTGTCATTGTCTGTTGTCTGAAACAAAGCAGTACCAACAACTTTAATCTATTTCTGCCTCCTTTCTTTTCATTTCATCCTTTTTTCTCTGTCACTGATGAAATTTCATCATCAGAAAATTCAGTTTTCTCTGTTTTTCGCTGGTAAAAGCAAACATAATTTTCGGACACTTAAAAAGTGTGTTCATTTCGTTCTAAGTCCATTTACAACAATTGGTCTTTACAACATCCTTAATTTTTAAAATGATCTTCTTATTTCCCTCCATTCGCATCCTTCTTAATTTTAATGAAGGTTGTTTGAAAAGTTGGATTTTTTTCCCGCCCAACACCATTTTTGTGAAAATTTCCCCAAACAAAATGACGATGAAAACAACACTTCATCTTATGAGAAAAAAGAAACAAGAAAGTCATTCCGTTTTATCTTGACGCAATAAACTGCGTAAAATATCATAGTAAAGAAGTTTATTTCTTATTCCTTGAAACCCTTCTGGACACCATTAAAGATAAACATTCTAGGACTGAAGTATTTCGCGTGGGTATGCAATGCATCCAGCGCATCAAGGACGAACGAGAAAATCTATTTGAAAGATTAATTGAAGTTTGAAAACTTTTCTCATAAAAGGAGTTTGAAGTCCTGCGATGCAGCCAACGGTAAAATTGCATTCATATATACCTATCTCATTCTTCGTAAATGGAAGATTTTGTTTGGCGGGAAATGATTTTAAAGTTTCAGTTATTAAAGTGCTGATCTTTGTTGAACATACATTTTCGTCGAAAAGCCTTTCAATTCCCGATGTTCTTATAATAACGGGTGATTTTTTAGCTGGTTTGGTTTAAGAAACACTGGTTTTGACAGCTGACGTGTGTTTAGTACCTTGTGTCACTGTCAAACAGCTTCAGTTTGGTTTGCAATTTAACCATGGATCGTCTTACAAATGAACAACGCTTGCAAATTATTGAATTTTACTATCAAAATTCGTGCTCGGTTCGAAATGTTCGAAATCGAAAAATTGTGTTCAGCGATGAGGCTCATTTTTGGTTGAATGGGTACGTAAATAAGCAAAATTGCCGCATTTGGAGTGAAGATCAGCCAGAAGCATTGCAACAGCTACCAATGCATCCCGAAAAAGCCACTGTTTGGTGCGGTTTATGGGCCGGCGGCATTATTGGGCCATATTTCTTCAAAGATGATGCGAATCGCAGCGTTACTGTCAATGGTGAACGCTACCGAGCGATGATAACAAACTTTTTTTGCCCGAAATGGAAGTTCTTGACTTGCATGATATGTGGTTTCAACAAGACGGTGCCACATGCCACACAGCACGCGAAACAATGGCGCAATTGCGAGGCGAGTTTGGTGAACAGTTAATTTCACGTTTCGGGCCGGTCAATTGGCCGCCTAGATCGTGCGATTTGACACCATTAGACTATTTTTTGTAGGGGTATGTCAAGGCTAATGTCTTTAGGGACAAGCCCGCTTCGATTGACGAACTGGAAGCCAACATCCATGCATTCATTCGTGAGATACCGGCCGATATGTGTGAAAGAGTATGCCAAAATTGGACTCAGCGGATGGGCTACCTGAGACGCAGCCGCGGTCAACATTTGCATGAAATTATCTTTAAACATTAAATTGCAAGGTTCAAACTATCGATTCAAATAAATATTTCATTCATTTTTTTGAATTTTTTGTGTTTAAAAAAAAAAAAAAAGTTCTAAACTTCTTAAAAAATCACCCGTTAAAACACAAATACATATATATGCCTATATATTATTGTGTAGCCATCAGGGATTTGTTGGGTGCCACAATGTGGGCAAACGTCTGTAATGGAAGATTTATGCACTTCGCTACCTATAAATATGGTTCACACCTTTGGGCTGTCCGCCCGAATAATAGCCAGCGTAAAATTGATTTGCATCGAGATTGGCTTTGCTTGGGGCAAAGAAGAGTCGCCCAAAGTGGGTTGAGTGTTTGCTGCTTCAAGACATGTGAAATAGCCTTTAATGTACTTTAATCGGGTTAACAGGCAAAGGACGATAATATTATCGAATGGATTAGCTCGATATAATTATAATTATGGAGGGAAACATAAAGCCAGTTTGATGCAGTTGGCTGCGGGGGTATTTATAAATTTATGCAATTATTTGCATCAGTTGTCGAAATCCACATGAATGGCATTTGGTGAAATGTGGTCCACATGTCAGTTGAGTGTAAGGTTAATTCCAATATGATATTTGTGATTTGAAAAGGCAGTGTGCACAAAGCCATTCCTGTTATGGGTCTTACAGAATATTATCATTTGAAGCCATTTATTGAACCCATACTGATATGTAGTCAGTGTTAATGACTTTAATATTGATTGTAATGTAAATTCAAATATATAAAATGAAAATTATATTATTAGGTAAAGGGGGGACAATTAAGATGTCCAATTATGTGCAATCGTTTTGGGAAGGATATAATTTTGCCTCTCTATGGAAGGATATTGATATTGCATAATATCATGTTTAAAACATATATTTGTTTCTTCGGGAATAAATAACATAGTATTGAATTGTTTATAACGAGCACTTAATTATAATAAACAGCATAACGAGTAGATAAATTTAATGCAATTTGTATGAGACACTGTACAGATTTAATATTCTCGATATTCAATTTGGTGATTCGTAGTTATAACGGCTTTCATAATGAATCTGTGTTTACAAAAAAATTTAAAACTGATTTAAGGTCTTCATTCATTTATTAAAGTATATTCTACCTATGTTATGTTTATCGTTTTAGGCCCACATTATTAGCCATTCGAACTCGAATGTTCAAGCGACCTTCACTTCCGATCGTATTAGTATAAAATTACAAAAAAATTTAGGCACCTACTGTTTACTTTGCATTAATAATAATATAAAAAAAAAATGGAATTAAAACATGGTCCATTGGTCATGGGGTGATTGGCTTGGCATAAGTATCCTGTAAATTAAAAACAAACAAAATGTGAGATCTCTAGTCATTCGATATCAATAAAGATAACAAAAATTAACAAACACACTTACAAACACACATACTATAGTATAAAATAGATAAAAAAAAGAAAAGCAGTCCGCCCCGGACACCACGTATAGATGGGGGCATTAAATAGCATTGAAAAATGCTGAAACCCCACGTAAAAATGCTGAAATCACAAAGCATGATAATAGTTCTGATTTTTTAGTATGCTGTATGTCAGTAAGTAAGAGGCAACAATATAGTTTCAATCTAAATTTAAAACTTCGAAAAACTTGTTCTTATACCATGCGCATGTACATTTGCGCTCGCGAATAGTGCACCACAGTGAAATGCACACAATGAATTGTCCATCACAGTGAATTGCCCCAAAGTGAATTGTGCACAGTGAATTATTGTGTAAAGTGTAGTTTTAAGTTTTTAAATAAAAAATAATGTCATGGAAGACAAGTTTTTAAAGAATTTTCTTGTTTAGGTTTAAGTAATATTGAATTTTAAATTTAGACTAGTCTTTACGCCGAAAGGCATTTTTTAAATATAGTTATAGTTTAATTTAGAGCGCCCGTATGGGGCCAGTAAGTTAGTTAAGTTATTCTGTAAGCTAGTTTTTAAGGTTTTTGTCTAGCATTTAAGTAGTTATAAGTTAAATGTCCCCACAGTGAGTTGCGTTCCACAGTGAATTGTGCACAGTGAATTGGCCTAGACCCATAAATTTTGAGTTTGGGCTGATATGAAAAAAAAACTAATCGTCGTACAAAAAAATCATCCGATAATTTTTTATTTGAAATTCAATTTTTAATATAAAAAGTATAGTTTCATCCGTATGAACGGATGCTTAGGTCATCTCCTTTGAGTCTATCACTAACTAATGTTTTGCATTGATTGAACTTCTTTATTTCTAGCATTATTTATATACACAACAATTGGAAACACAAAAAAGTTGTATAAAATAGAGCGTGTGATAAATAAATTTAATTTTTAAGAGCTTTTTGAGAACAAATATGTTTACGTTTATTATTAGCGAAGCATGCGAGCTTACGCTAGTAGATAATAAATACGCAAACAGAACAACAGTAATTGAAGGGGAAATTCCCGAATATATTTTGTGGTAGGGGGCTATTATATTATTTACTTTTGAAAATATTAAAACTAAAAACATCAACGTATGCTCCCTTTAGTAGGGGCACTATTTATCTTTGCCGCCCCGGGCCTCAAACCGACTTAGTCCGCCACTGCATTGTATACCTTTACGACACGACCCACGACGCTAAGAGCGACGTCGAGTTCAGCTCATTAGCATTTAATTTGCATGTGCAAGCAAAATGTTGCGCCAATTTGTTTGAATCTATTACAATGGAATATTTATGAAAATTCACAAAAACATCTAAAGGATATATCTACCGTTATAAGTTTTAACCTTCCATGCAGGTAGGTGATGTAGGTATGCAATATTTATGATGTGTGTTGTTTTTAATGAACTAATTGGTTTATTTTGAATGAACTCAACTTTATTTCTAGGTTTTAGCAAAATTTTAATAATCCATCGATTAACTTCAAACAAACTAAATATATTTTTTTCGTTTTCATCATGAAAGCAATTATTGGAAACTTACGTCTTGGAAATCGATTATAATATCGTAATAATTATACTTCTTATATGCAAGTAAAACATCATGCTTCATGCACTATAAAATGAAGAATATAAATCCTCCATTAGAAAGGAAGGAGTAAGTAAAATAAACATGTGAAATCTTAGGTATTTTTATTAACATCATCAAGTCTTGGGAAACCAATCTACGAACTATATCGAGGATCGAGTTAAGGATGATGCATCTATAGGAGTGCTTCTGTTTGAATCCATTAAGATTTATGTCGTCACTTGAGCAAAAATGATATGAAGTGTGCATGCAAAAATTATTCAACCGCATATTTGCAATGTGTAAACAAATCAGTTCCATGAAGGAAACAGATTGAATTCCATTCCATTAAGGAATTTTCAATTTTATTTAATTAAAATGTATGACCTAGTTTAAGATAAAATTATTAACATTTTGAACTTTAGACTTACAATATATAGGAAAAGAGATTAGAGAGATTGTAATAAGAGTATTTTGAATTTTCTTAAAACTTGTTATGTTTCAATAGTTTAGTTATAGGAAAATTCTTTGATTTGGTTTTAATTAAAAATCTATTAAAATGGTTTCGATTTAACTTACAAGAAACAAGCTTAAATGTATTTGATTTAATTTGAGAAAATACATATTGTTAGGTTTTATCTAGGTTCGTTTTATTAAATAAAACTTATTTCCGTTTTAATAAAACTCACCTTACGTCTTTTCACTTTTAATTCCACTTAATATTTCAAAACACAAATCAGCCAAGGAAATCAATAGGTACCCTTTGACCGTGACATCCCCTTTTTCTTATCGACTGACTAGAAAAATATTCGAAGCTAACCAGAAGGCAAAAATAGAGGAAGATTGGAATGTTTCCCAAACTTTTCTCAGAAAGTACCATAGCTCTTCCCATCATATCCCGTACAACAAAAAATTCACGAGAGACGACTGCATAAAACTGCTTCGAGTCAGGGTTGGAAAGACTCTATTCACGAGCAGACACTTATACAACAGAGAAACGGTCGAAGAATGCCAGAACTGTGGAACAGCCCTCACAATTTGGCATATACTTGTCACTTGCCCTATCTCCAAACGGATAAACGATCCTGAAAACATAGAAAATCAACTTGCAGAAATCTTAAATCCAGCTAAGACTCAATCACTCGAGCATATCAAAGCAGCAATGGCAATTCATCAAAAATGTAATGATATCTAAAAAATCTAAATTGTTAAAAAAAAAAACAAAAAAAAAAATAGTTATCACTTAATATTTTTCATATTTAGTAATGATAGTTATCACTTTAATTAAATTACCAAATGTAAAAATAAATGTTTTCTACTTTTTCTTCAAAAATGGCACATATGGCCTTGTTGCCCGGATGCCTTCTTTACAAAAAAATAGTTTATAAATTAATCTTTGTAAATTATTTAGAATTAAATAAATAAATAAAATTTCAAAACACTCTTTATTTCCTTTTTACTTTCTTTTTTTTTAAATTCAAACTTTATCACTTTCAAACTACACGACTGATTTCAAATTCAAACTGATTTCTTGCCGCATGGTGCTCTCGTATTTATAGTGGCTGCACCATTCAGCACTCCGCTTTAGAATCTTATAGTCTTTCGTTAAGAAATGGGGTTTCGTTAACTTCGTTGTGGCTGTCACTTTAAGTTGGAATCAAAATGGTGAGTTTACGCATCGTAAAACAAAAAAAAATAATAGAACGGAGAACATCTTATTGAACACGTTACAATAATAAAGTAAAAAAGTTTTTCCAACCACTGTTATAACAAACGATCAAGACTGTATAGTGTAGTTATAAGAACATGAAAATGTAGTCCACACAATACTTACATATTAATTTGTTCAACCTCATCAACGCACTTTTTACTTGCTCATAGGTACTAATAAGGGGCAAGTCTTGGATTCGTGAAAAAAAGTTTTGAGATAACAATCAAAAATGACACTACGATGATAGAGAAGACGAAAAAAGTGGATCCGGCAGTTCTGTCTGTCTGTCGGTCTGTCTGCCTGTCTGTCTGTGTCTCGGCACCTAAAGCCTAATGCTAATTCACTTCAAATTTGGTAGGTATTGTTTTTAGGGTATTATAATATGCCCAAATTTTTTTTTGTCTAAAAATAACGGTACCTGCCATATAACAGTTATCAAAAATTTTATTTTCTCAAAAACGGCTCCAAAGATTTCAACCGAATTTCACGTGTATTATGAGGTGTAGAGGGACTATAAAATATGAAAACCAAACTTTCAAGAAATAAATAGCAACAATGCATAAAATTATTTTTCAAAACTGTTTTTGTTAAGTTTTAAATAATTTTTGAAAAACTGTTTTTGTGAATTCAATGTTTCAAGGCCGATTTGTATGAAATTTAGTTTTAAGTTGTAATAAATTAAGTTTAAAAAACCTGCATACTCGATTTTTTTTTAGAAAAAGGTTTTGAATTTTTTTTTTTCGAAAACCGGTCCAACGGCTTTTGAAATTTTTTTTTTTCTTAAACACACATTCAGTAAAGAAAATTTTTTCCATACTTTAATTTTGGTTTGAATTGTTGTAAGATATGGTTTTCAAACTTTAAAAAAAAATTCTTACGACTTTTTCGTATATTCCGTTCGTACTTTAAACCCTCAGGTCACTTCCCACAAGAGCAAGTTTGTGCGACCCAGTTGTGCCCTTTATTTTTATTTTATATCCGAGACCATATTAGTCGTTTTCATATCATAGTTTAATTCATATTTTGAGTCATTAATCATCTCATCAGCTTACAGCAAACAGTACCACAAGAAATGGTTCCACTTAAGCAAAAAGCAAATCTCAGATAAAATAAAACAAACTTATTCTAAAAGTTTTCTTTTTTACTTCAACTTTGACACCTCATTTTGGATTTAATTTATGACTACCTATAGCTTTCCAAGAACAAAAAAAAACATTTTTATGCTTAAGGAAAGGAATTTGTGAAATGAAAAATCTTGTAAAGATTCATTTCGTATATACTCATACATTTATACATATGTATGTAATTCGGGGAGAGTTCAAGTAATTTTATGGACCGTAACAGAAATGAATTAGAGAGTAATGCTCCCCTAAATCCCAATTAACACCATCGCCGCCGCCTCTGGTCCGTCAACTATAATTAAAGATCTCAAGCGTAATGAAATTCGCGAAGGATTACTTATCAAATACATATATAGCTAGTTGTTGTATAGTAAAAATGATTTATAACATGAACTTTCACCATTAATGACTTAAGCCTAACAAAACAAAGGGGATAAACCTCTTTTGTTGCACTGACCTTTGAGTCCTTATTGTAAGGACTTTATACATAGTTCTTCAACCTCCACAACCACCATATTCCATCCATTTTATATGTTCAAGCATGCATGGTCGACGAAAGGAATTTATTTATTCAGGACACACGCCTCAAGCACTTTCCCTAAATAATTACTCAATTACTCAAATGGCACCTCGGTTTCCTCTTTCGTAGCTTTGAGCATTGATGTGTACCTACCGTTTTCCTTTTACATCTCAAGTAAAGCCAGGAGCTGACTTCCGTAGAGATTGAAAAATTAAACAAAAGTTTGAGCTTCTGTTTTCATTTTCGTCGTTGTTTACGTTCCCTTTAACTATGTAGATAGTACCTACTCCTCGATGAAGATAAATAAAAGTTTGTGTATAATTTCACTCGTTCCATCACTGTTTTGGTTTTCGTAAAGTCCTTGATGCAGCCATAAACAATCGTCGTCATCGTTGTCGGCCATTTGGGTGGGTGTTGAGTCATCTGCCTTCCGTTTCCGTTTGGCAGAAAGAGCTTATTGTGAACCCACATTAACCCTTTCGGTTGGAATAATCAATTGTTGAGCAATCTTGAGATTAACCCTTGATATACAAATGTAGGCGATCCATTGTGTCGATGATGGCAACGGAAAATGACGAATGCGAAGGCGTATGTGTGGTTATTATAATTGTTTTCCAGTTCTAAAGGGTGAAATATATATTTATAAATATTGCAAAGCTTCCTTTGAGAAAAGATTTCATGTTTTAAGCTATTTCTGATGTGGGAATCGAGTAAACGGAAGCAATGACGTGAAAAATGCCAATAACTCTTTCACATTTAAAGTATTTGTAAATGTTTACAGTTTGTTAAAGTGTCACAGCCATTGGGTTTTACTCTTCAACTCTGATGACAGTGTCTTAAGTAGAAAGTTCGATTCATGTTGACTTGTGTATATTTTACGATACAGTGCGGGTGACAAGTTGGGCAACAGTTATATTTAATTTTTCCTGGATTGTTATGATCACATTATTGGATTGGCATTTTAATCTAGTTATGATTTGCTTTGTTCCGTTCATCCAGCACATAAAGGACTTGAAAATTAACTTCCTGATCACAATTTAAGTATGATATTGAATTTTCAACAGGAATGGGTTGTTTTATGTTTAGTGACCGCATCTACAGCCATTGCTGGATCAAGCTTGTAACAGGAAGTGGTAATAGGTAAACAACATTCTTCTTCTTCTTCTTTTCCGACGATATTATGATCTCGAGTGGGATCACAACTATCCCACTTCACCACTTCTCTACTGATCTGCTTGTGGGGTTCGTCGGGTTGACCTCAGAGAGTGTCGGCAACCTTCCCGGTTATGGATTGTTCCATGTCTAAGGCCAACTGAATGCTGGTGTCGTTGCATTTGTTTTCTCCAGGAGTTCTTGGGCCTGCCTCTCTTCCGCGATTGTACTGGAACGTTGTATGATAATGCTTTTTAGGCGGGGTTCTCAGCGTTTCTCCTAAGTACATGACAGTACCAGCTGAGTTTGTCGTGCTGTATTTTTTGAACGATATTTTCTTTGACGTGGAGGCTTTTCCGGATCTTTCTACTCCGTATTCGGTCAAGCTTTGTCACTCCTGCTGTCATGCGAAGCATCTTCATCTCAGTTGCCGTCATTTTGCTTTCATACCACTGGTACATAGTCCAGCATTGTGAACCGTATGTAAGCGCTGGACAGACCACTGCAGTGTAGAGCTTTCCTTTCAGCTTAGGGGGTATTTTTCGGTCACAGAAGATGGCAGAGTTCTCACGCCACTTCATCCACCCTACGCTTACCCGATGGTTGAAATCGTCATCACAAGTTCCTTTCTTATTGATCATAGATAAAAGGTATTTGAACTTTTCGCACTTGGGAAGCACAGTGCCGTTCAAATAAATATCCGGAATAGGCCTGAGTGGATCAGAAAATGGGCAACAAAGGTATTAGATCTTTTTGGCGCTTATGCGATACCCATTTCCCTCCAGAACGTCCACCCATACGTCCAGTGCAAGTTGCAAGGATGAAGGATCTTGACTTATGATGACTCCATCGTCAGCAAAGAATAACTGAGTCACTTTCGGGTCCCTCACCTTATCTTCAAGTAGATAATCAAGCACTGTAATAAAGAGCAATGGGCTCAAGACGCTTCCTTGGTGTACACCAACTTGGATTGGGAAATTTTCGGTGACTCCTGCAGTGCATCGAAACTTTGTTTTGACTTGCTCGTACATATCCATGATCATCTGCACGTAGATTTCTGAAACTCTTCGTTGCCTTAGGGCCACCCATATCAGATCCCGTGGTTGTCGATTGAACGCCTTTTCAAAATCAACGAACACAGCATGCAAATCGTTCGAGGAATCGCGATGTTTTTCCATTCTGATTCTTACACTCTGGATTGCATCTGTGGTTGATTTGACCGAGACAAACCCGCACTGGTCATCAGATAGCCGTATTATTTTTCGCAGGCGGACATCCAACACCCGCTCAACGATATTAACTGCGACAATTACCGATCAATCAAGCTTGATTGATCTGTAATTGTTGCAGTTCCTCGTATCACCATTCCCCTTGTAAATTTTGAGAAGATAACTTTTCCTCCATTGATTAGGCATTTGGTCACCTCTGATAAACTTGGAGATGAGAGCCGTGAGCGATCTGAGCCCGATGTCTTCCATCTTTTTCCAGAACTCAGAGGGTATCCCGTCTGGCCCAATTGCTTTTCCCTTTTTGGAGCTTTTCACCGCCGCATTAACTTCTTCGACTGTAATGTCGGGCACTTCTTCATAGTTTGGTGCGGCTGTTGGAAAGTATACTCTGGGGAACTGTTCATTTAAAAGTCCTTCGCAATACTGTCGCCATCTGTGAAGAATATTTTCGTCATCCACATGAAGTTGGCCTTGAGCATCGCTTATGAATTTCGGTGAACAGATCTCCAGCGCATTTCTCCTTTTTTGAGATAGTAAAAAACATTGTTAAGACAATTTTTAAATAAAATTTCCAAGGATGATTCAACTTACATTTAATGACAACTTCAATATTTTGATTTGCAATAGTTACTCTGCTAACTTGCAGTGAGTGCTTGCAATCTTATCCCTTTTAAATATAATTAATATCATTATCCCTTTTTCTGTTGTACAGACTGTCAATATTTAAAAAAAAAAAAAATATCTCGTTTAAATAAAATAAATCCGCTTTGATGGTCTTTACCCTTTGTCCTCGCTTTTTTGGTAGATATAATACAACATTGGGAAGTTTGTGCAAAGTGCAACCGATTATGTGCAAGCAAAATAAATTGTTGAATACAAATTTGTCGTCATTGTTCTTAGAGTGGTTTGGTATCTATATACGTATCCTGCCATATCTTATAACATACGAAAGTTGTAACAAAAAAAAGTCAAGGAAACCATAAATCTCGAATGAATGAGAATCGAGTTTCACTGTGTTTCCTCTATTATATAGCTTTAACACTGGTGGCTGGAAAAACTAACTATATAGCTGGAGCAGCAATTCTCTCCCGGGGAAGCGATGGATTGCAAGTGAACAAATCTGTTATGGAAGTCCACTTTCAATACAGAAACACTAAGCGCATCAGCGGGAGCAACAGCAGCAGGACAGGAAAATATCAGCAGGAGTGCAGAAATACGTGGCAGGATGTGAAAAGCAAAACGGTATGCAAACCAAAGAACGGTCCCAGTAGTATAGGAACAACGGATTGATTCCGATAGATATCGTCACAGAGATCCGCTTGTAAAAGGATTCACATTGTTTCATGTCGTCACTGATTTTTTTCCCGGTTGGTGTGCATGAGTATAGGATGGGAAGGCGAGTAAATTGTAGTTTCGTCCTGGGACATGGTTTTCTGTTCCCGAAAACTAGAATTCATTTTTCGTTTGATATATTTTAAGCCGTTTATTTTTCAAGGAAAAAATAGCAGCAATGGTGTCCTTTTCACGAATGGACGTTATGCTTGGAGCAGACAACAAACAAAATGTAATCACTTTTTGTGACATTTAACTACAATACAGCCGCAACGATATGGAAGTGTTCATACTTGAAAGAGATAACTTCAACTAAAGTGGAATTTTTTGAAAAGTATCCAATTATTTTCGTGTTAGACTTTACTCACAGAAAGGTCGATGGAACATCGCCAAAGGACCAACACAAAAATAAGCTTTAATAAAGGAAACTCTTTTGTTCTTGGTTGCAATATTTATTATATTACGTATATAAATTTTGTCCGAAAACTCCTACATGAAACAAAGGTGGCAGTGGTAATGGTGGTGGTAGATCAATAATCTTTTGGCGATAGCCGGCAACGGTTGTGAAAATAAAGCTTCTTTTATATGAGTGCCTGCTGGAGCCATGTAGGAATTCCCTTAATTAACCCTGTGGATGT
Organism: Baccha elongata; assembly: GCA_951217065.1. Taxonomy (NCBI): domain Eukaryota; kingdom Metazoa; phylum Arthropoda; class Insecta; order Diptera; family Syrphidae; genus Baccha; species Baccha elongata. Next base: position 244,434,671 of record OX578272.1, read on the forward strand.
GGAGCTTAATTAGTTTTAAAGTTTTGCGGTTGTGGTGTTCAAAACATATTTTTGTTGTTTTACTGTAAAACGTACATATATGGATGTGTGGTAACTTTGTACGAAGGAATAATTAGTAAATAGCAAATTTCGTGAAAAAGTCATGAAGAAAAGTCACGAAGTCCTTTGGATGGTAGGTCTTTTCCATTTTCACTTATTTTCTTTTATGATGTAGGAACTATAGAGCCACCGAATCACATGGCGGTGTAACTTTGCTAATATTTCAGATGAAATTTGGACACACAAGTGATAGGTTTGGTTTTCTGAACATACACCGTACGAAAACGATGTTTTTTTTAACGGTTTTGCGTATTTAAAGTTTTATTCCACATTACCTAGTAGGTATAGATATCTATATTGATTTTGCTTTCTTAAATGTCCACAACTTAGTTCTTCAGAATGTTGTTTTTCTTTTTTCCAGAAATAAAGTTATCTAAATATATTTGAGGATAAGCTTCCCAAATTGATATGTCTCTAAGAAAACGTAAATATTTAACAAGTTTATTCATGTTTAAGTCTGTCTTCGCTTTCTATCTTTTCTATTTAAATAAATATAGGATGTGTTTGTGTACCTTTTTAGGTTTTGATTTGTTTTGTTTGTGTATTCAATATTTGTTTTAGGTTTCACCCAGATAAGGAGGTGAATCTCCAAGAAAGTTTCTTTTTTATCCTTACGTTAAAGGTCTTCCCAGCCCTCATCCGCCAGTTGAATGAAAACCGGTGTTTCCTCGTTCATATATCTGTATTTAATGATACACTATGAGACTGAGACGCTCTTGTATGGTTGTAACTTTTCTGTACTGAGTGGACAATATCAATTTATAGTCATTGTCAGCAGCATTGTCAGTACTCAGATGAAGACGAGCAACGTTGACAGAGGAAGAGATTCTATGGCTTTTTAACAATAGACGTGTCAAAAGCAACATGTCCTTCATAGCAGCATTCTTTATTATTGGTTTGGTTTATTCTCACATAGATATACGTGTTCACAAAATCCTTAGAAAATCTTCTGACATGTTATCGCAAACATTGGATATATATGAACCAGCTAACAGGACATTGCCATGGGTGTGTGGAAAGAACATACATTTATGAGAAGTTCATCCTGTTTTAAATGCTTATCATTGTTGTTGAAATTTAGTAAGAATTGGTGGAATATACTGTGTTGCCTGTAATAAATTGTCACTTTTGCAAAACGCTGGTTGAGTACACCTATGGTTGATGGTACCATGGCTGCCCTTTACTTAACCAGAATCTTGCAGCCGCAACGAAAAGAAAAGATTAAATAATCAAAGGTCGAAGACCGGCTTTTGTTGCGGTAAGTTTTACCGTAACAATTGGATTATTTTTTAAATTAAATGTGCTTCGTGTATCTACAGGGAGACCAAAAATTAAAAATGCTATAAATTTTGCAAATGGCAGCAACTGAGTTTTGTTTTGATATTTGTAAATTAAACACATGCCGAATACACGTTTGAATTAACTTCGACCATTAAGAGCTTGTTTCAAAATATCTAAGTAAGTTTCAATTAAGTTAGGTGTTCAGAACTTATTTTTTTTTAGGGAAAACAATAAAACAATACACAGCGTACTCTACTTGAAACTTACTCAGAGACTGTGAAACAAGCCCGAAGAAAGATTGATTAGAATGAAAAAATATTAGGGAAAATAATTATAAAGAAGCCTTTTTCAATCTACTTGACCTTTGTATAAATTTCAGGATGTCGTTTAGTAATAGGAGCTGTTCTAAAAAAGCAATTTTTACCTATGCCTTCAAAAAAGTTTCAAGGCTGTACTATAGTGTTCACAAAAAAAAAATTGTGGACACAGCATTAGATAGGTACTCAGTATCGATGACTCGGCAACCTCTACACAAGTCCAAGCAGACCCGTAGCCAGGATTTTATTTCGGGTGAGGGGAGGGTAGTGTCACGTTAACTCCTTAAATATATAGGTTGGCTATAAATTTGCACCATTGTTTTGTTTCCTATCTGGAAACTCTATCCGTCAGACTGTCTCCCTGTATCGACAGGCAAAGAAAAAACAGTTAAGCTGATTTTCTTCAAATTTGGTATAAATTATTCTTAAAGTAATATGCCCAGAAGATATTTTTATTTTTTATCCAATGGGATTAAAATTAACGGTACCCCACATACAAAGAATCGGTAACACCGATAGTTGCATTTTCCGATAAATTTCGATAGATACCTGCCGAACGGTATTTCGAACGGTATACCTGCCATACAATGGTGCTTTTTTGAAACCGATTTTGTTTGAACGGCTAAATAGATTTTAACAAAATTTAATATTTTAAAAGTACTGCTAAAATTGATTAAAACTGCAGAAAGTATTTTAAAAAAAGTTTTTTTTTTGAAAAACCGATAATTCTATTTTTATCGAAAAAAAAAAAAATGATAAAGTTTCAATTTTGATAAAGTGATTTGCTGTTGATGATGATGCGTTTTATAATTCAATAAGGCGTTGATATATAACCGACTGAAATCAGGACATTTTTCATCCAAAATAATTGCCTGGAGAACTTTGCAACAGACTGGTTGCATTCACTTGATGATTCAATTTCTATATGAAACTAACTGTTCAATCATATTTTAATAACGTAAAAGCTTGCCTAGAAAAGGCGAGTACTAAATCATTTAAAATGAAAACATTTGCTCCTCTTACTGTGGTCGTTTGACTGACCGAGAAAGGTTCGTTTTATATATGTACATACATGGAATGGGTTAAATTATAAGAAAAAAATATTAAAATCGTTTCGATTGGGAGGGGGGTGGGGTGCTGGGTTCAGCCCCTCAGGACCCCACTCCCTACGTGGTAAGGTCCAGATGTTGTTTTGTTCATTTTATATGGGTTCACATGAAGTTGTAAGCAAAAGACTTAAAGTTTAGGCTATTTATCGGCCGAAGTTCTTGCAAAACGATTGAAAATACGATAAAAAGAGCTTAAACGTAACGATATTATCTTCAAAACTTAAAACTTAGACGATTTAAAATACGATAAAACGAGCTTATAAACGCCACTATATTATCTTCAAAAATTAATAATAATAATCATACAAATTATGAAATGATATCGTTTAATTTAAAGTAATATCGGGTTATTATTTTTGGGGCACCCTGTACAGCAGACGTGTGTATCGTTATATAGGTATCTAATCTACATAATGTGTATTGTGAATGCATATCAATACATTCTTCCGTAATACCGATAATAATAGGAAAGATAATACAGGAGATGAGTATAAGGACCTCACGTAATCAGATTTTAATGACTTTGTGGATACCGCAAAGGACAAACGAGTCAAGGTGGGATTTAATAAACAGAATAAAATTAACTTGGTAGATTTTATTTGTGGTGAATCAAATGTATTTTGCGGTGGCTGAAGGCATCACGTATATTATTGGTTGGATTATTGTTTTCCTATATACGAAACAAATAAGTCACAATTGTAAAGGACACTGGCTGTTAACGATATAAAAATGATTAAGCAAATGTGATGTTTTATTGATAGATATATTGGGCAATGGCAATAAAAGATTAAGTAGTTAAGTGATGTGATGAAGATTGATTGATTGAATTTGATAAAAATTAAGATGGAATGTGGGCAAGGAAAAATTGGGTTTAATGAGTACTTATATATATGGTTTTAGGGAATGAGTTATAACTGTGTGAATTATTCATCCCGTAAAGAAAGTTGCTGGTTTGTCAATTTTCTTTTCGGGATGAATAATTCACACAGTAACTCAGTTAAAAAGTAGGCACCTAACATTAATTCGCCTGATATTTCGAAATATTTGATAGAATTTTGTATGAAAGGTGAGCTGGGCAGAACTTGGGAATCGTTCTTTTTAGCGCGCACTTTTAACACAGCTTTGAGTATAAATCTCGATAGAGTTCTTAGTATATATTAATAAATTAGTATTAAATAAAGGACGTGATATAGGACGTGAAAATACAGCCGGTTAGAGAGTATTTACTATAATATTCTTTTAATTCAAAGGTATAATAGGTACAGACATCTGTACTTTTTCCCCGAATCGAAAGAGGAAAATCCTTTAAAAATCAAAAAACTTGAGAACGAAGAAGTATGGAATGATTATTATCAAAACCTTAAAACAATTATGTCCCCAACATGAAAGAAAAATGTTGTTTTTGAGATAATATTTAATAGTGTTTACCTTTTTTGTGATATTTTTAATAAATCTTTTCAGTAGCAAGCACGTATAGTTTTACAATTTTAAAAAGCACAGGATAATAACAAACTCCGATACGAATCAGTCAACCAAAATGACCACATTTTCAACCATCTTTTTACATAACAACCATCATGGCTGTGCATAAAGAATATAACGTCAATGCGGATAAACCATTAAGAATTAATAAGAACTTCGTATACTAGGTTAGGTTAGGTTTATGTGGCTGTCAGGAAGACTACTGACACACTTAGACCACAGATAGGTCCGTTGTGATACCACGAATGAGCGAGGGAGTATTTCTTTAATTAAACCAGTTGGAGCTTCTTATGAAGCGGTATAAAGATAGAATATCTACGTTCGACATATCGCTTGGATCGTCGAAAAAGAGATTACCCAGGTGTAATTTACGTCTTTGGGAGAGAGCTGGGCATGAACAGAGAAGATGGGTGATAGTCTCCTCCTCCTCCTCGTCCATGCAGCTTCTGCAAAAATCATTAGAGAATACGCCAAGTCTTATGGCGTGTCTTCCTATGAGGCAGTGTCCGGTTATGACACCAATCACGGAGCTAAGATGTAATCTGCTCATAGATAGCAGACATTTAGTACGTTTCTGATCTAATTTTGGCCAGATTTGCTTTGTCGCTACGCAGGTAGTAGTGTTTGTCCATCTTAAATTTGCTTTCTCTATGGCATTTAGTTTTAGCATGAGTTTGCTTGTAGCGATAGGTATACCAATATTCACCTTGTTAGGTAAAATCGGCAATAGGGTTCCATTTCTGGCGAGTTCATCGGCTTTGCAGTTTCCCTCAATGTCTCTGTGTCCCGGCACCCAGAAAAGGTGAATATTGAACTGTTCTGCCATCTCCATGAGAGATGATCGACAGTCGCGGGCAGTTATTGAGTTTGTGGAAACAGCACTGATTGATTTAAGGGCTGCCTGACTGTCTGAAAATATACGGATATCCGATACAGATATCACGTTTTCCCTTAACCAGGATAATACCTCTTTGATCGCCAGAATTTCCGCTTGGAACACACTACAATGGTCAGGTAGACGGAATGAGAGATTTAAATTTAGTCTGTCTGAGTACACGCCACCACCAACCCCATCTTTAGTTTTTGAGCCATCAGTGTAAAAATGAACTGATTCATCTTTCAAGAAACTCCCATTTTCCCAAGTGGATCTTGGTGGGATGGTGACTTGAAAATTCTTGTCAAAAACTAGCTGGGGTATAGAGTAGTCGGAGTGACTTAATTTTGGTCCGAATGTTTTCAGAATAATGGAGTGACCAATTGAGTTATCGGTCCATTGAGAGATGGCTTTGAGACGAACGGCTGTGCTTGCGGCCGTTTGTTTGCTAAAAATATCAAGGGGTATGAGATAAAGTAGAATGTCAAGAGCAGCTGAAGGTGTCGAACGGAGAGCTCCGCTAATACACATACAGGCTGACCGTTGGACTTTACTTAACTTGTCACGATATGTAACTTTGTCAAGAGCAGTCCACCATACTGCTACCCCGTAAGTTAGTATCGGTCTGATGACCGCTGTGTAGAGCCAGTTTGTTATGTATGGGGATAAGCCCCATTTATTTCCGATAGCTTTTTTGCAAGAGAAGAGTGCTACTGTGGCTTTCCTAACTCTTTCCTGTATATTTGCTTTCCAATGTAGTTTTTTGTCCAGGATAAGACCTAGATATTTAGCTTCATCTGAAAATCTTAGTGGAGTTCCCATAATTGATGGGGGACTTATTTGGGGAATTTTATATTTTCTTGTGAAGAGGACAAGTTCAGTTTTGTTTGGGTTTATACCCAGTCCGCATTTTTCTGCCCATTTGAGCATAATATTTAGAGCATTTTGCATTAATTCAACGAGAATTTGAGCATGTTTTCCCGATATTGCAATGGCAACATCGTCGGCATACGCGATCACTTTGAAACCTTCTTTTTCTAGGCTTTTTAACACCTCATTTACGACTATGTTCCATAGAAGTGGGGAAAGGACTCCGCCTTGAGGTGTACCTCTGCTGACAGATCTTCTTTCATGAGTGCCACCTAAAGATGAATTAATAATTCTACTTTCTAACATAAGATTAATTAGGTCATTCAGTGAACCATGTATATCTAGTTTCTTCAGTGACGCTGTGATTGCTTGATAGCTGACATTATTGAAGGCGCCTTCAATATCGAGAAATGCAACTAGAGTGTACTCTTTATGATGTAGTGAGTATTCGATGGTTCGTACCAGTGTATGTAAAGCCGTCTCTACCGATTTTCCTTTACAATAAGCGTGTTGTGCAGTAGATACCAGATTAGGATCTATAGCATTGCGCAGATGGATATCGATCAATCTCTCTAGGGTTTTGAGAAGGAACGATGATAGGCTGATTGGTCTGAGATCTTTAGGGTTAACCTGGGAGCATTTACCGGCTTTGGGTATAAAGACAACTTTTACCTCTCTCCATAAAGAGGGAATGTAAGTAAATTTTACGCAACCAATTAGGATGATCTCTAGGATGGGTGTTATGATATCCGAGGCAAATTGAAGCTCGGCAGGTATTATGCCGTCGGGTCCGGGAGATTTGTAAGGATCAAAGCTGTTTATAGCCCATTTCAGTTTATCCTTAGAAATCAGACCAACAATATTTGTATGTGTGTTGCTTGATAATAATGAATCAATGCTATTTATATTTTGTGAGCTACCTGGAAAATGGGTGTCTAGTAGCAGGGTGAGCGATTCTTCGCAAGAATTGGTCCAAGAGCCGTTAACTGTCTTTAAGGAGCTAGGCATTGTAGGATTTTTTGATAGAATTTTTCTTAATCGTGAAGCTTCTGAAGTTTCTTCTATCTTTCCACAGAAGTTCCTCCAGGAGGTTCTTTTATTATTCCTTAATTCTTTTTTATAAATTTTTAGGGATTCTTTATAAAATTCCCAGTCCAGACTATCTCTAGAATGTTTAGCTCGGTTAAAAAGTTGTCTGCACTTTTTCCTGAGCAGTTCTAGACCCGAGTTCCACCAACGTGGTTTCTTTTTTCCTCTTATTTGAGTAAGGGGACAAGAAATGGCCATTGATTTATTGAGAGCTAGGGTGAGATCTTTGACTTTATCATCAAGATCATTTTTACTAGAAGGGATACTTAAGAGTGATGGTTTAACTAATCTTACTAAAGTTTCTCTATATAGTTGCCAGTTGGTTTTCCGATAATTTCGGAAGGCTGGCTGTTTTTTAGATTCTTCATCAAGACAAAATTGGATGTATCTGTGATCAGAGAACGAATGTTCCTTAGAAACTCTCCAGTTTATGATCTTGTGATGAATCGTATCGGAGACAAGAGTGATATCTAGAACCTCTTGTCGGTTTTTGGTAATGAATGTTGGTTCATTGCCAATGTTACTTACTATAAGGTTAGTACTTAGAATAAAATCAAAAAGTGACTCACCTCTGTCATTTATGTCTGTACTTCCCCAGACGGTATGATGGGCATTAGCGTCACACCCAATTATAAGGCAGACTTTCTGTCGTTCTGCTTCCCTGATTAGTTCCTCTAGCTTGTCGCCAGGAAGAGGGCCAAGGTGGTCATGGCCGAGATACGCTGATGCTAACCAGTACGCCCCGTTATTTGTTTGTAGTCTAACTACGGTTACATCGCGATCGCTATAATCAGGGAGTAAATATACATTAATACTACTTTTTACTAATATGCAAGATCTAGGGTCACCTTTATTAGATGCATACAGCAGGTAGTATCCGGGAGTCCTGAGTCCTTGAACAGTGGAATTTACAATCCAAGGTTCTTGGATCAGGACGATGTCTTCCCCTTTATTTTGTAGACGGAGAAGAAGGGAGGCCGAAGCCATTTTGGAGTGATGGGTGTTAATCTGTACTAACTGCACCATCTTGGTTGCAGCTAGGTGGATCAACCCCCACCACAGTTTGGTCGAGATCTGCATCGGAGTCGAAATCCGATTTAAGAAGGTCGTCCTCATTTGCGGAGTCAACAAAATCCATGTCGGAGTGTTTGTCGACGTTAGGAGCCTCTTCAACAGATGGCGGTTTTATGTAAATGGAGGGCGACACAGTGGAGGAGGTGCATGGAGTATCTACCTCCATCGTCTGAAGGTCGATACCCGATGCATGTTCCTTCTCTGTAAATACATCCTGTGATTTTGATGGCATCGTGTTCGATGTGTTTTCCTCGTCTTTTTTATATACCTTTAGAGTTATGGTAGACCATCCAAACCTAACCACACCTTGGGTTTCAGCCAATGGAGCCAATGAGTCCTTATTTATCACCACGACGGCTGATCTATAAGAACCCCGTGGATCTTCAAGCTTTGCAACCTTCCAGTCGTGAGTAGGCAAGGATGGATTTCCATACTGAAGCATCTTGAGGATGATTTCTTTATTGGAGAGATCGGCCGGGACATTAGTGCGGGCTCTCGGTCTGCACGGGATATTCTCCTTTGCCACAACCTCGAGTTTTGCATTTGGCCATAGGCCCTCTAACCTGCTGACAGCGAGTTTATACAGGTCACACGACCTCTCACCATCAAAGGCAACTAGCTTGACTCGACCTTGATACCATCCCGCATCCTCAAAAGTTGCAGGTTCCCCTGGATTTTCCAGCATGAGGGTCCAGTATGAGGCTTGGAGTTTGTTCAAGACCATTTGCCAATGATCGGGAGAGATCGCGCCATCTGCATTACTGCCGTCGATGACAGCTAGAATTGTTTTGTCTTTTAGCACGGCACTAAAGGACAGATCTTTCCTGGTGAAGGATGGAGCGCCAGCGGTGTTCGCCTTTGGCCTTTTGGGTTCCGGAGTGGTTCCCTCGGAAGACCTTAGTCGCTTAGACGTTAAGTCGTTGCAGGTCTGAAATTTGGCAAGTGTGTTTTTGGCCCAGGCAAGTTTTTCGGATTGCTTTGAGTCTAGTTCAGATGCTGGCAAGTCACCGATCACCTTCACTATCCTCGTAGCGTTCCTAAAATCTTTTCTCATTGTCAATTTCTTCCTCTTCTCGTTGGGAGTGGGTCTACATGACGTATTACCACTGCCAGCGAGGAGGGGAGCCTCCGTTGTATTCGGAAGAGATCTACCTTGTCTTGTGGTGGGACCAACAGTCGTGGTCGAACCTTGAGCCAGAGTAGTAACCCCCGAATGCACGAGAGGTTTTGTACTGGCGGTTTGTGTGGAAGTTCCACTAAGGGCTGTGTTTTTCACAGCAGAAGAGAGGTTGGCAAGACCCTTGTCAGCTTTTTTGAGTCCTACCGAGTTCGGAATTGGTATGTTACCAGCGGGCAGATTGCTATTTCCTCCGCAGGTATTAGCGTCTAGACTGTGGGACGCTCCACAACCCCGGGGTGGCTTGTTAACCTTTCCGGGAATTGTGGTCATCACACTAGTCCTACCGCTATTTAAAGCTATGTCAGTTGAAATGGCCAAAGTTTGTTTTTTGTTAGTGTCCTTGTTGTTATTTGTCACTGGCGACTTATCCTCTTTCGAGGCCAAGCCATCGCCGGCAGTCGTGACTCCTACCGACTTTTGAACTGATATCCCAGTTCGATTTTTGTTCTTTTTGTTAACTTTTTCCATATTTAGTTTCAAGTCTTCATACTTGTTTTGTTTTTGAGTTATGTTCGTTTGTGAGGCTCTGTAGCTGGATTGCTAGAAAACCCCACAATTAAGCACCCCCACCACGACAAGGTCAACTCATAGGGGGTGTTCGTATACTAAAATACATCAAAAAATCCAGGGCTATTTTTTTTTTTTAATTTAATTATCATCCTTTAAATAATATCGAAAATTTTATTAATGGCGGTATTTTTTATTTATTTTGTTTTAAATGCAAAAATATATTAAAATTGATTAAATCTGATTCACCGCACATCTGTGGCATTTATAAAAAAAAAAAACAAAATAAATTAATAGGTATTCAATTTAATAAAATAAAAAAATATATTCTGTTCTCAACGTTTATACTCAAATAAGTTTTTTGTTTAACTATTAAACTATAATTAATGTGGCAAGGCAATTAAGACTACGTACCTACATTATATGTATATATGATTATTTCATTTAAAATAACATCGTTTCGTCGATATTTTCATTTTTTTAATATTTACAGCACACAGTGCTTACTAAGTTGCGTATAAGCATTGAGTGCATGCACGTATAGAGGAATCAAGATGGTTTCAAACTCACCAAAGTAGATGTCGCTATAATAAATGAGCATATCGAGTATTTATTATTGATTTGATTCACTGTAACGAAAAACACTGAACCCGAGAATAATAAAATTCTTCTGCATACATTTGTATTTGTTTTTCTTTATTTCTCTTGCCTTTTAAGTTTTAACTCAAGAATAATTGCTACAAGAGTAAAAAACAAAACAAGTCGATAGTAACGACATCCTACGAGGAAAGTTTGAAACTTACTTTTGGTATAAGGTAGGTATGTGTTTTTATCTTTAACTTTATCTTTCGGAATCTTTGAAGCCTGAAGACTAAATTTTTTATGAGCTTTTTGAGCATGATGCTTGATGCCATTATTTTTTATGGGTTTCCATGAAGCTGTGAGGCGGTAGGATTCTGACTAATTTTCGGAAGATTTTTTTCTAGCAGAAAGCACTTTTAAGTTGATCAGAGACCAGCTTAACAGATTTTAAAAAGGAAAACGAGTTTTTAAGAATTTTCTCGTTTAGTTTTAAGAAATATTGAATTTTAATTTAAGTTAGTTTTTACGTCAAAAGGTATTTTTAATATATAGTTATAGTATAATTTAGAGCGCCCGCATGGGGCCAGTAAGTTAGTTAAGTTATTCTGTAAGCTAGTTTTTAAGGTTTTTGTCTAGCAGTTAAGTAGTTTTAAGTTAAATTAAAAATAAAAAATTGAATTAAAAAAAAAAAAAAAAAATTGACAATACACTGTGCACAATTCACTGTGGGGCAATTTACTGTGTGCATTTCACTGTGGTGCACTATTCGCGCGCGCGACCGTAGTGAATTGTGTTCCACAGTGAATTGTGCACAGTGAATTAGCCGGCTCCGCTATTTTTTGTATTGACATATGTTTTTTGAGTCCTTTCAATTTACGTCATTTTTATAAAAAAAAAATTGTTACCTATTATACTATTCAAATATCATTAAACAAAATTTACGGTGGTTGCTTAAAAAGGAAAAATCCATAAAGATGTTCTTATCTGAAATTAAAAACAAATATCATATTTAATAAAGCGAGTAATTTTTCATACTGTATAAAAACATATATAAATATCTCTGCAACTGTTAAGAGGAAACATTTAAAAACAGTAAAGAGTTAAAACTAGGTACTACCCGGTCATACATATTCTTGACGAAACGAATTTAGTGCTTCGTTTGCGAAGAGACTCAGAATCTTATACTTCTATGAGCACGTGATTTTCGGTCTTCATAGAGCCTTTTAAAAGTTTCAAACTACTGTTTGGAGAAAATAATTAAAATTTAAGTTAAAATTTTAATTAAAATTAAAAACAAAATAAAAAAAAAAAAAAATTAAATTAAAATTTAAATTTAAATTTAGATTAAAATTCAACATTTTTTACAAAATTATTTAGAAGTAACCGATGTCAACAGGCTTGTCAAACTAAACAGAGTTAAAGATAAAATTAAATTTATTTCCTTGATTTAGCATTTTCCTAAGGTCATATGTAAAAATCAGGTGTCTGATATCAATCGTTGCGTTTTTGCCACAAAAAGCACCAAATTGTTTTTTTTTATCAGTATGAACAGTCACGATGGTCAGTCAGATACCATCGCACACGAAAAAGCCTCGTTAGTCGAAATGTAAGTTGGTTGCTTTCATTACATAAAGGTTATGTTATTTACATATTTATTAATATCATTATACACAGGATGTTGAACTAACGTGTTTTAAAATATATAAACTTATCCTCCTAAACATTTTTTTTTGTTCTTACAGAAAAAAATTGATTTCTCTAAGAAGATTCAATTTAAAAATAAAATTGTAGAAATAATTACTTGTATTGAAGCTGAAACCACCAACAATTAGTTTCCATTCTCTTATCTTTTAACCGAGCTTTTAACAAAAAAAATAGTATTATTTTCATCAAATTTAAATAAGCTCGACTTTAAAGAGTAGAAAAAATTAATATCCTGCACAAAAATCCACGTGACCAAAAAGACCATTCATGCGTTTCAGGAAAAATAGCATGTACCTTTATGCTCATCGAAAAAATATTATAAGATTTTGTTGTAGAAATTCTTATGCTTCTTTATTTTAATTATTAAAGTACACATCACCTTTTTACGTAAACACAGCACGGTTCTTGCTGTCAGTCAAATTAACCTATTTTTCTTTATGTAATGAAAAAGTACCAACGTTTTAAGAATTCTACTTCCAATAGGTCCATTAGGCCATTTTCTCTCTTGGTTTTTTTTTCTTTAAAGGCTTTCCAGAGAACAACACATTCTTATTCTGTGTTAAGTGTATTTTTTACATTATCATCTTAATTTGGTGTTTCAGTTATTTAACATTCTTAATATATTCGTGCACTCGAAAGGACGAGATTGTTCTCATATTCATACTACTTGGATGTGGGTATATTTTTATGTTGAAATATAGAAGAATTCAACAACTTAATTTCATATACAGGGTGACCCAAACGATGTCAAGGGTCTACCGAAAGATACTTTTGCAAATGGTGGTAATAACTGTCAGCTTTGTTTTGATGTACACAGATGCCGAAGATATATGATGATAAGTCAAATATCTGACAGTAGTGCTACAACTTTTTGCCTAAAGTTTTCGCCAAAATGATCGACAACGCGTTGAAAAAGAGAAAGAATGTTCATCAAAAATGGTAGGACTGGAAACAAACAAAATAGTTCGGTTAAAGTTTTATAAAAAAATGTAAGATGTGTATGCATTTAATTTTAAATATATAACCAAACATTTATTTTTGGGCCACCCTGTATGTACAGTACAAATAAAATCTGGCCTTCTGTGCCCTCATGTAGAAGTAATTGACCCAGAAGTTCAATGAGCGATACTTATATCCTTTTCCTACATGTACTGTACAAATACTTTTGTATTCGCATTTGGAGTGATATCACTGCAGGTAGTGCTAACCTGCAGAAAGTTGAATAAAGTAGACGCATTTGCACAGAATGAGTGTGGAGCATAGTATGTGAAATCGTTTGTTACAATTCTTGTACCGACATCACATACTCTCAAGCTTCGTTGTATTCCTTTTGGTCTGGTGTCACAATAATTGTAGTCCCACCTGTAATGGTTACCCTCATCAACTTCATAATCAACAACATTGTTGTTCCCCTTCCTCTTGATTCTTGTTTCATGTATGAGAACCAGAAGTGATTTCAAAATGCTAAGATATAGTTGTTGTTGTTAAGCATAATTTGAACCCAGGAAGTTTTTAGAATGAAGTGATCTAATGTGAAATTTTGTTTTATGAATTCAACAGAATTTCTTTAAAAAATATTTTTATAATTGAAAGTATAATAGAAGTTCCAATTACTTTGATTATGGGAGAATTTCCAGTTGCGAAAATGAATTTTGTATAGTATGTGGTTCTTGAAATTCGTTATAGTGAATGACTCTTTCATTGGGAGTTACCAGTTTGTGGTGATGATCAAATTGATCAAAATAAATCATCTGTATATTTTTTGATTCAAACCACTACTTAATTCTCTTAAAATTGTTTCGGGTAAGTGCCCAGTTAGTGACCAATCAGCTGATTATATTGCAATAAAGTGTTATAATTGTCCTTTATTCCTTTTGTTATTTTTAATCATTCATTTAGGATCTTGTATTTTGCATTTTATAATTCACACTCAATTTTTAGCAAAGTAAATAAATCAACCGATCACCTTTGAATAACTTTACGTTTTAGGATTACCAAACCAAAAATAAGCATTTTTGCTTGGGATTATAGGTATATACTATAATGTCTATAAGGCAAGTTTACAGTCGTAAAAAATAAAGCTTTGAGATAACAATCAAACATGACATGACGATAATAGAGAACACGAAAAAAGTAAGTCCGACAATTCTGTCAGTCTGGATGTATCGACAGCTAAAACGATTGGGCCGACATTCTTCAAACTTGGTACTCTGTATTTTTAAAGTAATATATGCCCAGGCGTATTTTTGATTTTTATCATAGGTCTGAAAATAATGGTACCTGCCATACAAACGCTACAGAAAATCCAATTTTTCTCGAAAAAATACTATCGATTTTGACAAAATTTTGTGTGACTGATTTGTTGCCAATGACAGTTTTTCGTTATATTTTTTTTTTTTCAAAATCAACTTATTAACGGTATCTGCCATACAAACAGTACAAAAAAATAAAATTTTTCTCTAAACAAAAAAAAAAAAAAAGATCGATATTGATAAAATTTTGTGCGACGGTTTTTTTTTCTAAAGATGGAGTTTTTCGTTAGAATTTTTTTTAATGTCACCTAATAGACGGTACTTGCAGTATGTAAATGCTGTAGAAACTCTATTTTTACTTGCGAATATTTCTTTAAGTTTCTTGTTTAATATCCTAAGCCGAAGGTTAGTAATCTGCCACAAGAGCAAGTGTATATCCGACCCACTCGTTTCGTTTATTTTTTTCTCGAACAATTGATCAATGGAGGATCACACTCTAATATAGCGACCCTCGTATGTTTGCACTGGAACTTGAAACGACCGTATTTTTTCGGAGTAGAATTTTTTCTGCTGTCGTCAAATTGTTGGAGTAGGTAATTTTGGTATGGAAATACTCGTTCAGTGCAAGGTAAATCAGGGGGGAACCATAACTCAACTTTAAAATTCATTCGGAATGTTAAATAAATGACCTTCCCAACGCCAATTTGACTGCTGCAATATTTGCGTTTATCTAATATACATAATAGTGAACAATATTTAAAATCCTTTTCAAAGGTAACAATATTATTATCCTATTGCATTCTAAGCACCTTTCTGGAAAAAAGACGTTATAAAAGTAAATTCTTCTGCAAAATATAAATCTTACGAATTCTAAAGAGATACGTTCTGCAAAAATGTATCACTAACACGTAATAAAAATATGTTAATTTCTTGAGTGGATGTTAGAAATGTGTGTTAACTATAATACTAATACGACTAACCACAAAAACAACAGGTTCATACTCGAATTTCACACCTGATGTGTAAGGAAGATTCCTTTTTCTGATATTTATTTTGTGTATCTTACGTGGTGCAAATAAAAATATTGGAGTCGGCGTTTGCAAAAGAACTTTTAATTGAGATGCGAATTAAAACTTTGAAGAAAGTTCTTGCTTTAAACACACAAAATTGAGCTCGTCCTTATGCGTTGTGCATATTTATACAGAGATATTGGTCGGAACGTCAATTAAATGAATTCCCCTTGGGTGAGTTTTATTAATTGGTTGTTGATATTTGATGTACTTTACTAGTAAAATTAATGTAAGTAAAGGCATGCAAACGAATATAATAAATAGATGGATAAGCTCGTTTTTTATTCGAATAAGATAATGAAGTTGAAATAAATAATTGATAAAAAAATTTTTCTAATAAATTTTTTTAGCTGAACACCTATCTTCTCCTGAGAAATACACTAATGCTGGCTTAGGGCATGTTTTCATTTTATGACCACTAACAGTTAAACATCGAATTCGTGCCGGGATTACCTAATTGCCAACCTTGCGCTGATATAAAACCCGAGCCCTAAGACCCTAGTTCATTGGAAAACATGAGGTTAAGAATGTAACCTCAAGAATACAAGCATTAGATTGTACTAGTATGAATAGCAGGAAATCACCAAAACTTAATTGTGTGTTCATAAGCAAACCACGTTATCACTGAACTGCTCTGCGAACTGCTCTGCGAACTTAATGCTCAAAAAATGGCGCCCAACGCGGGGAAGCAATTGTTTTGTTTCGATAACAGGAGGTAATAATAGTAATAATTTAACTACGTCTGTAAGGCACATTGCCTTTTAAACGCAATAGGTAGAATTAAGGTAGGAAAGAATTGTTTTGGCGAAATGGATAAAGTAAGTTCATTTTTATTTTTCATTGCGTACCTCAGGGTGACTTCCACCAAAATAAAACTGGGAGGTACCTATACTTAAAAGAAAAACAAATTATGTACCCATGCGAATGGCGCCCAACGTGGGGAACATGATTTTTTTTTTATTGAAAGAGGAAAAGAAAATAACCAGAACATCATTGTGTATATACCAATGAAACACATAATGTAGTATTAATGAAGTCTTGAGAGCTCGACTGCCGCTTTGGTTTGGAAAAGATGTTCCCTGCAAGAAGTCTGATATTTATGTCTGACATTAAAAAATCATTCAATGTAAAGGGCACCTATATGTAAAGTCAAATATATAAATGACAGCAGATTTCAGCTTCATAAAACATTTAAATCAAAGCATGTGTAAGTCATCATAAACTTACAAACATAAAACAGAACTAAGTTCAAGCTTTGATAAAAAATCCAATAAAAAAAAATGTTTCTGAAAGCAATTCAAGAAAACTATTCCTTCAAATGTTTAAATACATATGTACATATAGAATAATTCATAATACTATTTATCATTTAAAAATTTATTGTATCTCGTATGTTTCAGTCTACGAGTAACTATTTGTGATTGTCAGATACACAGATACACAAAACAAATAACAAAATGTCCTGTTCCAATTTTAGCTTCACTTCATGTGCAATTCACATTGTGCATCCCAAATTATTCCATTCTAGACAATTTTTGCACATCAAAAGAAATATTCAACTAATCCTTTCAATATGAATTATGAAGTGAATAGTCCAACATCACACACAGGACTTAAAGGATTTAACTTTTGCGTAAGCCATGTTGAGAAGAGGAGTGTATTCATCGATATAATATTAATACCTACATACATAATTTGAAATTAAAATGTTCAAAACTTTTGCAACACATTTATATATATTTTTATTACATATCAATAGTTTCAGTCAATGGTCCTGCAGAGGAGATTACTCGAGATACTTTTGAATTCTTCGTTCCTCCTGGCTATTGGAAGGAAAATAAGACGTTTGATTGTCGCTTGTTGAACAAATTCTCTATCGAGGAGGAACCACCTTTAGAAAAGAATTGTTGGGAGTACGTTATTTCCCAGAGGATGTCGGTTGCATGTGAAAACAAAGGATTCCTATTGCATCTATGATATAATTGCCAATTCCTGTGGAACCCACTAGAAATAAGTTGGATAAAAAATAAGTAAAAATAAATAGAATGCGGACCCTTTGTCAGGACTCTACAAACAACAAATAATTGGCGATGAACAACGTCCTTAACCACAAAAATACCTATAGCAATGTCTTCTCAGGAATGCATGGCTATTTGGATTCAGAAAAAGCACACATGTCTCGAAAAAGCAAGGACCTTAGTTTTGTGTGTGGATATGGACGCTGAGTGAGAAAGACAATAACGTTCCATTCCTAAATGAGTATTGGACATTTAAGTAAAAGTATAAGAGAACGAGGACTCTTGCTATTCGATGGTTTCCTTTTGTTGTGCTATTAAACATAAAGAAACAACAGGGTGCTGATGGAGCGTGAGATCACACGTCCTTTGCCTTTTTATGTCCCTTTACAATCGTGGCAAATTCATACTTTAAATTGGAATTAGGTACTTTTATCAGATCCATTTGAGCAAAAGTAATATTTACATTACAAAAAATAAAGGTTCACAGGAAATCAGGAGCAGAGAACATTGTGGTTGATTTTATTTGTCATCGTCCCTTCTTTTGTTTTGATGGTCCTGATGCTGACTTCTTTTGGTGCAGTGGACGGTTGGAGCCAATGTTATTGGCCATGTTTGGTGTTTGATGATAAAGTTTTTTTTTGTTTTGAAAAAGTTTTTCTCTTTTGTGTAGAAAGTGGCTAAAGTTTTTGATTTGCTTTTCTCTTTTATAAGGAAAATAACTGTTCAGTAACGATTGGAGGTTCAGATGTTGAGGTTAAACTGAAAAATAGTGTGGTTAGCTTTATTTAGTTTTATATGTTTTCTCGTGAAGATGGCAAAATTATTTACGTTATTTTTCAGAGAGAGAAAAATTTTATCGTATAAAATTATAGCTCAGACAGAAATGATATGGCAAAAGATATTTTTTTTTTGTATATTTTTCTTTTACGAAATTGTATATTTGTGAAAAATGTGGTACTAATAAGATAGGCTAAGAAACGTTTAAAATATATCGTACCGAAGAAGTCTACTAAAAATCAAGTTCGCACAAATATGGTGCCCAACGTGAGGCACACGAATTTATTGTGTACATACATATGAGGAAGCACATGAAATCAATAATATGAAGCCTCCTACCGCCATTTCTGTGTAATAAAAATGTGTCTTGCCAAAACTAGCCCATATAAATGGCGCCCAACGTGCAACCCCAAAAGATATGAGTTGAGTCTCTAAAAATCTTACACACTCTATAAATGAAAATCCATCATCAGAAATAACCCGGGTTGTGGACATATACCCGTCAAAGATGTGTCCACTCTACCAAAGAGGTCTTTTATGAAACCTAACTTATAGCGATGACGGGGTTCTAATAACACCATTTGCAAAAGAACCCAATTAGCGCTATTGTGCGCTGTTTTGATACCATACCTCGTTTGCCTGATTGATTTGTTGAATTTTTATATACCGGTAGTACTCAATGTGTGCCAAACGTGAGGACGGAGTTACCAATTGCAGAACAGCTTCAGGAATGAGTAAAATTGGGTTCATAATAATACACTTGAATCTGCCGCTGCCACTTTAGCTGTGCCAAAGAAGAACATAATACCCCTCTGGAAAAAGCTCTGAGCTCTCATTTTTCTTATCTCGAAAACCGAACCAAAAACCCACATTTTATATATTTTGAACTATCCCATCACTCTGTCGTATTCTAAAATAATATTTTCGTAAAAATAAATCTATTTTTCTTCAAACTTCCTAATGCAATACGACTTACCTTTAGAACTTTCAAGATAATTCTTTAAATTAAGTTGTATTTTTATTCCAAGAGTTTAAAAACTTTCTACAAATAAAATCACAAAAATCTTAATTTTCGTCAATCAGATTTTATTTGTCTAGAAAAGTACGTAAGGTGTTCATGGTTTTCTAACGAGAAAAGAAGACAAAAATTTAAGGACGAACTTTAAGCCATTTCACTATTGGATTTCTCCTCTCAAGCTGTCACTTCTTTTGCGTGAAGCTTTTAAATATCATTGCACATCCGTAATGTTGATTTTTGCAGTTCCTTCATAACTGAAGTATGTATATTTCTGAGGTAGAAATGTGACTTGAGTGTGTGTCGGTCTAAGTGTTTTTAGGCATTTAGTGGATTCTTCAATTTTTTCATTTCATTTTATCTCTTTCTCTCCAACTGCCACAGTTTTTGGGCCAAATGACACACACTTTTGCTTTTGTTTTCATATTTAATCAACGTCAAAATTCACAAAACCCACTAAATAAAGTTAAACTTTATTAAATTCATTACATAGAGCAGTGGAGCGGCCAACACAAGACGATTGCTCTTTATACAACTTCATTCCAGAGTCAAATTAAAAAAAAATGATCCAGGACTTTGCAGAAATTGCAGGATCAAAGTATAGAAACTTCAGAGCTTTCGTGTGATAGTTTTAGACTAACTTTTGTCTTCAGCCATTTTTAGGTTCTGAAAACTCAATGTCGTCATCAATCTAAGGACAAGGAAACTTGAGTGAAAGTACCTCTTACTGTCATCTTGACAATTGGAGAAATTTTTGTGTGGTACATTCATCATCAGGAACGGAAATGTGCGATTTTATGTCAGTCAAGAAAGACCGACAAAATGGATTCTGAGAGATGGAATAGATGAGTATTCATGTGCATGTGAATGCAGCTTTCCCATCCGGGTGTGCCTGTCAAGCAGCAGAGAAGAGAAACACATAACATGGACAAACAACGCACTATTTAGAGGTGTTGGTATAGGGATATATTATCTTAAGAACAATAGGATGACAGGCGAAGATGAAATAAATTTATGAATACCGAATATTTAGAAATTTTCCTTGTTCAACATTTTCAAAAATACACCGAATGATAAATGGATTTCAATATGTTTTGTTCATTTTTTTAGTTTTGAACAAATGTTTTGTTTCATGATTAAGTGGTTGGATTGGAACGTATACAATATAACAAATCGAGTGCCTGAACACTGTTTTATTTGACCAGTTTTTTTTATTAAAAAAATCATTTGTTTTGAAATTTTTTTTTTTTCAAAAAAATCTTTTAAAATCAAATTTATATATAAGAAAGACAATATCGTCGGTAAAAAATAAATTACATGACATTTAATAAAAATTGATAGTATATTCTTACGAGAAAATTTTAATTATCAGTTTTTCAAAAAAAAAAAAAAAAAAATAATTTTTTGTATGGCGAGTTTTTAAATATTTATTGGTTTGTTAAATTTTAAAATGGCATTTTTCAATTTCACGAACCACTTTCAGTTTTAAAAGAGCTAATAAATTAAAGTCCTATTTTGTTCCAAATAAATTTTAAAGGCGTCTTAAAAATGAAAAACAAAGAGAACGTTGAAATTTTTCGATTGATACGCTCTTCCCTCGCTTTCTCTAATGAAAGACACCCATGTGTGGTAAACAAAAATCCAGGGCTGGCATCAAGTTTCCTCATTTTTAAAAATTCACCTCCTAATGTTGGTGCACACTATTTTAAGTTAAAATGTCAATTAATTTTATTATTCCGTCAACTAAAATGCTTTTAGGTGTATTTTGGTGAAACTGGGCATTGCAGTATTATTAAAAGTAGTTTTAGAAAATTTAATTTGTTCAAAATCTGTGCTTCTGCTCAAAAGATAGTCGGAATAACAAATAAAGGTTATATGGCTGGTAACGTTAATAAGCTCATTATGAAAAAAAAAATTAGATCACAAACATCATCATTGTCAAAAAAGTATTTATTTTTAAATTAGTATTATCTGTTTTTCAAAAAAAAAAAAAAACCTTTTCAAAAAAGCTTTAGAAAATTTAATTTGGTCAAAATTTGTGCTTCCGCTCAAGAGGCAATCGGAATAATAAATAACCGTTACCGTTAAAAAGCTGATTCTGAAACAAAAAATTTAATGACGGACATAACCATTGACAAAAAATCACTCATATAAAATTTTATCGAAGTCGATCGTATTTTTTTTCGATAAAAATGGCTTTATCTGTTACGGTTATTTGGTAGGTACCGTTATTTTAATACCTAGACCAAAAGTATCAAGTTTTAAGAAAACCGGTTAGGCTGCAGGTATCGGTACATCCAGACAGACAGAATTGTCGGAATTAAAAATTTCTTTTGATGTTGCATGGCGAGAGTCGGGAAATGGATATTGGAATCTGCGGTTGGATTAAAGACTTTTTCAGAGGATTGTATTTATAAGATTATCAATCAGGATTAAATAAAACTAAGAAAAATAAGTGAAATTACTTTGTTGCTCTTCCTTCCAAGTCCAAAGAATTTCATGGTATGCCTGCCAAATACTTTCAAATTGCTAAGATGAACAAAATTATTTGACTACTGTTTATGTGACATTGCACTTTCATTATAGTGTAGACGCAACACATATCTCAACATTTTAAATAAAAGGCTTGACAAACAATAATTAATTGCACAACGTCTTTCGACCTTGACATCTTAAGATACAAAAGAAAAAACTGTATATATCTATACGTGTAAAACTTATTATGTCTCGTCTTAAGTACACAAAAATATTATTTTTCCAGAAAGGAAAAACAAGTAAAAAACAAACATTTTAAAATAAGTTCAATTACGATAAAATGCTTCAATTATTATCCATCCAGCTTGTAGATACGTATATAGACGACGAACAAAACTGCAACTACGAAGAAGAGGATGAAAATGTACAGCAGTGTAGGTGTAAGTAAAATAGTAGAGCTACGATAACCCTGTTAAGTCAAATAAATGTTAAAACAACACAGCTTCCATTTTATTTCTTTTTCGCTCCACAAAATGCAATTTAATTTTACGAAAATGTTTTTTTTTCCCGAACAGGTTGTCATGTAGCGGAAATGGAAAAAGACGTTTGTTGCTTGTCTTTTGTCTACAGCCTCTGAAATGAAAAGAGACACCAACAAAATATCCTTGTTCAACGCTCGAATCACTTTCAGTTAACAACCAAAAATCGTTTCAATTATTTCTTCCATCTTAGGCGAGGGTAAGGGAAGGTAAGAAGAGCCTATGCAACCGCTCTTGAAGCTCTACATTTTTGGCAAATGTTTCAAGGAAATTGAGTAAGGGTATAGGTGTGGGTATAGGTGTGGGTGAGACAGAGTTAGAGTTAAATAAACTAGACGACAAATTTAATCATCTCTGCATAGGTATGTATATTTTGTGTTTTGTATGATGTTTATTTTCATGAAACAGGATGTATCTTAAGAAAGACGATGGTATATCTGTAGTTCCTTGCAGTTGGGAATATTGTTAGGTATAGATGGAAGATCTTATTTTATAATGCTCTGTGCAGCAGCAGGATGCGCACAGAGTACTCTTGAAATGTTTTGATAATTAAATTACAAAATCAATGTGATTCTTTAAAGTTTTGAGAGCAATTTAATAGAAGCGTATAGGTAGGACGTATAAAATTAATTCCAACTAATAAGATTTCTGTGCGTAGGACGTATACATGAATGCCGTTGGGTTATCTTTGAAAACGTTTGTTTTAGTTATGATTATGACTTTGAAAGGAAAATCAAACTTGTATCGAAATATTAATGAATTAAGCTTGACGAGCGTTGAGCATATCTATATTAGTTACACGTAGCAATGCAGAAAAATTTTGAAACCAAAAGATGAATCTTGACATAAGTATGAAATCATGACAGAGAATTTAGTATGAAATCATGATAGAGAATTAAAGCTTTTATTTGTTTTTATTAATCAAATTATACTCAAGATATTCATCATCATCATCATCGGCTCGACAACCGGGGTCCGGTCCTGGCCTCCTTCAACAAGTCTCTCCACCTATCCCGGTCTCGAGCCGACGCCATCCAGTTGCGCACCCCAAGGCTCCGGGCGTCCTGGTCTACGCCATCTCTCCAGCGCAAGCATGGTCTACCACGCTGTCGTCTGCCATAGAATGTACCACAAAGAACTTTCCGATCAGGTTCCTCTTCACTCATGCGAGCTAGGTGCCCTGCCCACCGAAGTCTACCGAGCCTAATTTTTGTCACTATATCTGCTTCAAGGTAGATTGCGTACAATTCATGATTGTACCGTCTCCGGAATCGTCCTTCCTCACATATGGGGCCAACAATTCTCCTTAAGACTTTTCTCTCGAACGCGGCTAAGAGGTCAGAGTGCCTTTTGCTAAGCACCCAAGTCTCGGATCCATATGTGAGTACTGGCAGAACCATGGTCCTGTACAGCAGTAGTTTTGAAGTTATGGTGAGATTTCTGGATTTGAAGAGCTTTGACAGACTGTAGTAGGCTCTGTTGGATTTGAGAAGCCGCCCGCGTATTTCTTCTTCTATATTGTTATCGGCTGCTACTATTGACCCAAGGTATTTAAAGGATTGCACCACTTCAAATTCGTGCTCCGCTACCTTGATTGTTTGACCAACTGTTCCTCTCACATTCGACGCCACCATGTACTTTGTTTTACCTTCACTAATGTGCAGCCCCAGATTTTGTGCCGCCTGCTCGATCTGGATGAAGGAATCGTGTACAGCTTGCTCGGTTCTTCCGATGATGTCGATGTCGTCTGCGTAAGCCAGTATCTGGCTGGACCTGTTGACGATGGTCCCTCTTGTTGCCGTGCCAGAGTCACGGATTGCTTTCTCCAACGCCAGGTTGAAGAGGAGGCAGGCCAAACCATCCCCTTGTCGGAGTCCATTAAAGATGTTGATTGGTCTGGATAGCAAACTCAAGATATTACGACCGAAGAAAAAAAAAAATAAACTTATCTTCTGATATGGGGCCAGTTATATTAAATTTTCAGTTTTTAGGGCAAAATATTCAATAAAGTTGGTTTTATTTGGTATTAAAATAAAGCTGATGAATTATAAAAAAAAAAAAACTATAGAAGAAAAAACGCAATTTGAGTTTAACACTTTTGTTATATCAATGATGGAAATCAATTTCAATAAACAGCTGACTTAAGTTCCATTAAGTTCGACTGATTGTGTTCGATTTCCCATTGTTTTCTCAGCTGTCAGTTTTTTTTTTCATCGATGATTTCAAAGATCAACTCTAACCTGAAAATGGTTTTGTATAAAGAAATCATTTTCAATAATGAACATTTTCATTTTTAATCAATTTAATCTCGTTTATATAGCAAAAGCAATCATTGCACATTTCCATCATTGACAAACAAATTTCAAATCGTTACACTGATGCATTACAATGATAGCTATAACTGGCCCCTAATAAATAGTTTGTTTATATCAAAATGTCCAAAGAAGAAACCATATCGCGATATGGTAGCCAATAATAGCAATATTTCAACACTTCATTGGAAGTATTTTGGAAAATATGTATTTTACCAATATTATAATAAAAATAATTTTATCAAGAAATAAAGTGAAACTTTGAGCTTCAGAATTCTTTTTATAAAATTCAACTTTACTTCGATATGTGTGTTTCCAGATGCATCATCCACTTTACCGATATATTAGACTGGAGGAATAATTCTCCAGTATTAGGTTAAATTGCTGAGGTCACATTAACCTTTTCTTTTCGAATGCGTTGCTGCGTTATTTTGACACAAAACTTAAAAAAAAAAAACAGAAATTGGTTTTGAATAAAATCAATTCGCCCCACTGTGTTTCATTGTTTTCCCATGTTGTATAACTTTTGAACTCCATACCGTCATTTCAACGTCCTTGGTCGCTCTTCCCTTCAGAGAAGTCGTGTTTCTTGGCACACAAAAGTATATTTTTACTTATTTTTCTGTTTTCCATTAAGAAATGGGGAAACTATTTTGGCGCCACGAAGACGGAATTTCCAACAAAATGGCAACTGATTTCCGCTTCTATTAACAGAATGCGGTCTACGGAATGCGGAATCAATGCATTCAGAGGGTGATTTGACTGAAATGACGATGATAGTTGTCGACCAGTTGGGAGAGGCATTTAAAAACAAGACTCGCAATGGAATGCAAACAAAAGGCTTTATATATACATTACCATCTCGTAAAATGCCTTAGTAATTCTTATCTTATCTCGTTGTGTTTGGTGTTGTCGTCGTCATTTTATTTCTTCGGTGTCCTTGCATCAAAGTTGATTTTTGATATCCTGTACTGCTGTATATAAAGGAGTATCTTCTGAAGCTGGACAGAAGGAAACATTCCATCTATTTCACAGCTTTGTAGATTGACATCATTGGATTGCATTTATTTATTTAAAATTCACATTCTTTCTTGCACCGAGAGGGACGCGTCTTCGTCGTTTCGTCGTTGCTTTTTCAAGACGGCACCAAGAGAAAGAGTTCTTTATTGTCGTCATCTGCAATGTCCTTTTAACTCCTCTTTTACCATGAGGGTGATTATCATTGTCATTTTTATTGCTCTGGTTGGGTACAGTGGTGCCGATTAGTATAACATAATTTCTACTGAAATGAGACTCTTTGTGGAAATTTATCTCTGCTGAGTTATAAAATTGATTAATATTGACTTTTGAATTTCTACTACTTTGGTGATGTCTTTCCGCACTACTAAGTCAACTCGGTGAGGTTTATGTTTGTTAACAAAGCAATTTAAAGAGATATCAAAAGGGCAGACAAACCTTTTACACAGATCAACTGATGGAAAAGTTCTCGCATAGAACTTGAAATTTATAAGAACATTTCTTGCGCTGTGTGCCGCGGTGGTAGATACTTTATTTGAAACATTTTGTATCAAAGTACCTAGTTGAATTCAGATTGATTGGTTTTAATAGAAATTCCTTCGCTGTCTCTTTTGGGTTATTATCAATAATTCTACTCTGCTAAGGGACTGAATTTATTGTAACTACTTATTTAATTTTATAGATCGTTTAAGTATCGTTTTATCGTTTGTGTGTTAAGTTAAACGAGAATAATAATTTAAGACTTAATTTTCCTACTTTATGTAGATTGGACAACGAAGGATCACCATAAAGGATCATCATTATAATGAATGCTGAAGAAGAAATGAAAAAATCTACCCTCATATTTTGTTCAAGCTGCTAAAGGAGTAAACTTACTAAAAGTCCTGTCATCTGGGAGGTAATTCGGTGGGCGGAAGAGGTATAAAGTTCCTCTTTGTAGGGCTTACACTTTATAATACGGAAATAAATCGGGGAACATTCCCCGAGAAAAAATTTAGAGCACAATGAATTTCTGAAACTTTTTTATGTTCATGTTTTTCCATCCGCCCATCAAAGCACAAGACGGAAAATGGACTGCAAATCCGAAACAAAAAGCTGACCTCTTCGCAGATCATCTCTCGAATGTCTTTAAGCCGTTTCCACAAAGTGCAGGGGCAAATAACTTACAATTTGTTAATAAAAATGATGACTTAGAAATTCCCTTAGTAAGGCTCAAAGAAGTAAAAAGCATGTGCCATCACAAGTTATCAAATAAAAAATCACCCGGGTATGATCTAATTACGGCTCAGGTCTTGAAAGAAATGCCAACAATAGCCTTCAAAAAATTCCAATACATAATAAATGCATGCCTTAAGCTCCGTTATGTTCCACATCATTGGAAAATTGCAGAAGTCATTGTTATACCAAAGCAAGGTAAGCCACCAACCGAAGTTACATCTTACAGACCAATATCGCTTATACCAATTATGGCAAAAGTTTTCGAAAAACTGCTTTTAAATAGACTAAGCAAAATAATAGAAGAACGAAAACTAATACCAAATCATCAGTTTGGATTTAGAAACAAACATTCCACGATAGACCAAGTACATCGAATTACGGATGTTGTTGAAAAAGCACTTGAAGAAAAACAAGTATGTTCCGCTCTATTTCTAGATGTTGCTCAAGCCTTTGACAAGGTTTGGCATTTGGGGCTCGAGTACAAACTGCACAGGGACCTTCCCAGGCAGTTCTATGAAATACTCAAATCATATATTACCGACCGACTTTTTAGAGTACGGTACGAGCAAGAGTATTCGGAACTTAAGAAAATCGAAGCCGGCGTACCACAAGGAAGTGTCTTAGGACCAACCCTGTATTTGTTGTATACAAGGGATATTCCAGTGGACAACAATGCGATCATGGCCACTTTTGCAGATGATACTGCGATATTAGTGTCAGATAAATGCGTTGTAAAGGCAACAGAAAAACTGCAATATGCAGTCGACAAGATAAGAGAATGGACGCAACAGTGGCGTATCAGACTCAATGAAACAAAATCAACGCATATAAACTTTACTAATAAAAAGATTAATAATGTTCCACTTTTTATTAATAGTAAAGTAGTACCTTACTCCAATACGGCCAAATACCTTGGGATGACTTTGGATGCAAAGCTAAAATGGAAAGAGCACATCAAGAAAAAAAGGGAACAACTTAACTTAAAATATAGAAAAATGTACTGGTTACTGGGAAAAACCTCTGCCCTATCAATTGAAACAAATTAATGTTGTATAAGCAGGTATTAAAACCTGTTTGGACGTATGGCATCCAACTTTGGGGTTGTACAAAGAAAACAAATGCGGAGACCATCCAAACATTCCAAAACAAAGTCCTTCGTGGAATAGTAAACGCCCCTTGGTATATAAGAAACAGCGATTTACATCGTGACCTTCAAGTAGAAATGGTTACAGAAGTAATTAGAAAACACGCTGTATCACACAATCAGCGACTGCTTAGTCACACTAACTCCGAAATGGAGACAGTCTTAAATGTACCTACCAATGTTCGGAGACTAAGAAGAACCAAGCCTCATGAGCTGATGGTCTAAAAGCGATGGGAAAGTATTAAATCATCAAACTTCCCAAAACTAAAAATTGAGAAACTAAAATCATTTGTCGATCTTTTATAGATTGGTCATGATTCTAGGTGGTTTTAGTGCGGTAGAAGTCCCACACTACTTGATACCGAATATTATCAAGTGTCTTTTGAAGATTTCCACCTACCGAAAGAAAAAAAAAAAAAAAAAAAAAAAAATGTTTTTCCAATCCTCAACCGTCCTAAAACTATTAACATAAATAAAAAATTCTCAGAGAGGTTATAGAGACTGAAATTCACTTTAAGAAAATTAACGACAAAAATAATTTTGATTTGAAAAATTTAAAAATAAACTTACAAAATAATAAATCCCTCCTTTAAAAGATTTGTTCCCACTGTTTTTTCTGTTTTTTTTTTTTAATTGTATCTACTCTTTTTACGAAACTTATATAGCATGGAAATTGAAGAGAATTAAAAATAAAAGGTACGACTGGGTCGGACAAACTTGCTCTTTTGTCAGATTACTTACCTTTGGCTAAGGATACTAAACATGAAACTATAATAAACAAATCGCAAGTAAAAATAGTTTCAATAGCGTTAATATGGCAGGTAACGTTAATAAGATAATTTTGAAAAAAAAAATCTAATGGAAAACAATATCCTTGGCAAAAAATCACTCACACAAAATTTCATCAAAATCGGTCATATTTTTTTGGAGAAAAATTGGATTCACTTAAAGGCTTATTTGGCAGGCACCGTTAATTTGAAAACTTATTTTAAAAACGTAACCGCTACAAATCCATTATACGAAATCTTATCAGAATGGATCGTATTTTGTTCGAGAAAAATGGAGTTGTCTGTAACGCTTGTATGGCAGGTACCTACCGTTATTTTCAGACCTAGGATAAAAATCAAAAATATGTCTGGGCATATTACTCTAAAAATACAAAGTACTAAAATCGGTCGAACCGTTTAGGCTGTAGGTGTCAATACATCAAGACTGACAGACGGACAGACAGAAAAAATTATCGGACCTACTTTTTTCGTGTTCTCTATAATCGTAATATTATTTTTGATTGTTATCTCAAAACTTTTTTTTTTACGAATACAAAACTTGCCTTATAGTACCTATAATCGCAAGTAAAAATTGTATAACAATAAGTTATTGGTTTTGATATGTTTTAATTGTATTCCGAAGAATTTTTCACGATGACTCACACCTTCTGATATAAAGACGTACAACGTACATAAATACCAAAAAAAGGAACTTATAGTGTACCCTTCTACCTTCGGCCCAACTCTCTGATGTCTTGATTTAATTACGTCTTTCTCGATGCACCAATTACACCTTATTAAATGTATCTTTCAATCTACATAATCGTTAACATTTTTTGCATGTAGGTACGCTTACCTAAAATGTTGCCACAAATTCATCAATATACTCATACTCATATCATCAAATGTTAAATTCCCTGTAAAAACCGTTATCTTTATTGACGGCAATCACTTAGTTAACCTCTTTTTGTTCTTCATCAAACTGTATCAACAAAACAAGTTAATTTTTTTCTATGAAAATTTTTTCAATGTAAAAATATAGAATTTGTATTATAACGCAAAAACATTTAATATATAACTTTAACCAGGCCACGGGTAAACACTTCCAGCCTAATGATTGCAATCGTAATCTTGTTGGATATTAGTTCACCTTAGCTTTTTGTCAAAAAAGTTATGTAAGTTGAACTGAAACGCCATTTTTTCATGGACTAAAGGCCATAAAAAGCTAATTTGAATGAATAATTCAACAAGTCCACTAAAGTTAAAGCTAAGTCTTCTACTTAGTTGAAATTATTTTTATTTAATATTCTATTTACTAATTTTTTTCAATGTAGGTATATATAGAACTTGTATTATAACAAAAACATTTTATATATCTCTTTTATATGATGGCAGCATGCATCCATAAAATAAAATTGCCAACAAATTTGCAAAAAACACTCCAAAACCAATATTCCCGCCCACCATTAAACCAAATTAATTCACAACAATTTTAATGAAATGCACACGCATCACTCAGCAGTCATTGAGGCGGTGCGTGATAGTGGCTTTACAAGTGCTCTTTCACCATCTATCTGATGTTTTCAAGCAACATCGGCAGCTCTATAACCACGAGAAATATAACTTTAGTGGCGCCGTCTAGACGTCAAGTATGGGGGACACAAATACAACTCCCATACACCATCACCCCATCATCTCCCATCTTTGTTGGGTGTAAAAAAAAAACGATGGGAAGGGAACCTTCGAAGAATAAAGGTCGTAGATTAAATTTTCTAAGATGTATAGAGGGACAAGGACAAGACAATATTGCAAACATACACTGGACTAATATATCAGAGTGCGATATACAAGAAGCATGATTGTATTATTTCTTCATCATAACACATTCGTTGTTTGTGGATGACGTCATAACAGCAGCAAGCAGCAAGGATTAGTCGCTGGAAAATAAAATCACAAAAGTCAAGCCGAGAATGCACTATATAAATCCAATACAAGGAGAATCTCATGGAAAAAAAATGTGCAATTGATCCTTGCCTGGGGATCCATTGAAGTTGAAAAGAAAGGAAAAAAACAGGAACACACTGGTTTTTCTTTTGCAATGCTCCAAGGCAATATTTGCTTTCGAACCCTAACTTCCTTAGAACTATACCAACTATTTTTTTTTCTCTGTCAATTTTTTTCAATGGCTTCCTTGTGCTAACAGCAACTGTTAGATGCTGTTATTCTTTGGCATACACTATACATACAATCAATTATTGAGTGAGAGAAGAGATGAAAAATCTGTACAAATCTTGCTTTGTAGATGTTGTTGTTTCATTTCTTCCTGTTTTCTTTCCAATATACGTTAATGACATGTTGAACTATATTTTGAAAATCTTCTCGACTTTGGAAAAGCTTTTCCTGTTCTTATACTCATATTGTGAAAGGATTTCTTTCTTCTTGATTGAATTTAAACATTCTTCGTGTTCGTCATCTTTTATTATGTCCAAGGCAACAACTAATTGAAGTTAAATTTTTTTTCAATAATAAATTAGAATCCTTGGGGAGCTGTATTTGGTTATCATGAGGACGACAATTACAAAGTTGTGCGATATATAAAGAAGAGGAGTAATGAAAGACAAAGTGAATTCTGATTATTGTAACGACATTATGCTTTTAATCTTATTGACCTCAATTGTGATGGAAATGAATAGCGTGGCATCTAAAGTGACTGAAACGAGTGCCATGAGAATCAGATGGTAATAAATTTATAGCAACAATTGACGCTAATGAAAATCGAAATTCGACGATGCTACAAAAGATGATATGGCTGGTGAAGAACACCCGCCCATCACTAGAGATTGAAGTTGATGAATGGTTGGATTATTAGATTGAAATATTAAGTAAAACTCTGTAATTCTGTAAATATAACCAAAAGAAGTCTGAAGTGGGTGGATGTTAGATAACGAGTAGGTCTGTGGAGAGCTATGTATTTGACTATTTTCAATAAATTTAAGATAAGGATAGACAAAGTCATCTCGGAATACCCCACATATGCATATTGTGCATTAGGTTTTTTTTGTTGAATATGTACCCATCCAATATCGAGATCTTCTCGAACAGTTTTTGGGTATGGGGTGAAGTATTGTACCTTGAAGTATTGTAAATAGGTAACTTTTTGTTATTAAAATTATTATATCAAAATGAAATGAACCACCGATCTTTAACGGCAGCGTAAGTTCTCATCATTTCTCCAACTCGTGTCGCTGGATAGATGAAATGTGACATAATTATATATGAGCCTTGGACACATAGGATTGAATACAAGAGAGGAGCAGTGATATCACAGTTATCTTCTCAGAAAATAATGGCATAAACAATCAATCCTAAAAAACAAGCTTATTTACCCCCACAATATGATTAGCGAATCGAACTACTAAGCGAATTCGAATGTTTAAGCGAACTTCAGTTGCGACGGTATTAGGATTAGCGAGCTTGTGTATTCGCTAATCCTAAAGTACTGCCAAACGTTATTAAATCGAAAAGACAGATTTTAAACGCCAAGATCGTAGGGATATTTTTTTGCAAAATCACTTTAAGCTAAAAGTAACGATTTTTACGGGTTTTCTAAAGGGAAACCAACTATAAAAAACATATTGAAAGAGAGAAAGAAAATTCTGAAAAATTTGGATTTTTGAATTTTGAAAAAAGCGCTTTATCTCGAGAACAAAGCACTTTTAGACAAAACTAACGATATTTAGGAATCAATTTTGAAATTTAAGAAAAACGCTGTATTTTGAAGGGAAATCACTTTTAGCTAAAAGTAACGATTTTTACGGGTTTTCTAAAGGGAAACCAACTATAAAAAACATATTGAAAGAGAGAAAGAAAATTCTGAAAAATTTGGATTTTTGAATTGGAAAAAGCGCTTTATCTCGAGAACAAAGCACTTTTAGGCAAAACTAACGATATTTAGGGATCAATTGAAATTTGGGAAAAACGCTGTATCTCGGAGGGAAATCACTTTTAGCTAAAAGTAACGATTTTTACGGGTTTTCTAAAGGGAAACCAACTATAAAAAACATATTGAAAGAGAGAAAGAAAATTCTGAAAAATTTGGATTTTTGAATTTTGGAAAAAGCACTTTATCTCGAGAACAAAGCACTTTTAGGCAAAACTAACGATATTTAGGGATCAATTTTTAAATTTAGGAAAAACGCTGTATCTCGAAGGGAAATCACTTTTAGCTAAAAGTAACGATTTTTACGGGTTTTCTAAAGGGAAACCAACTATAAAAAACATATTGAAAGAGAAAAACAAAATTCTGAAAAATTTGGATTTTTGAATTTTGGAAAAAGCGCTTTATCTCGAGAACAAAGCACTTTTAGGCAAAACTAACGATATTTAGGGATCAATTTTGAAATTTAGGAAAAACGCTGTATCTCGAAGGGAAATCACTTTTAGCTAAAAGTAACGATTTTTACGGGTTTTCTAAAGGGAAACCAACTATAAAAAACATATTGAAAGAGAGAAAGAAAATTCTGAAAAATTTGGATTTTTGAATTTTGGAAAAAGCGCTTTATCTCGAGAACAAAGCACTTTTAGACAAAACTAACGATATTTAGGGATCAATTTAGGAAAAACGCTGTATCTCGAAGGGAAATCACTTTTAGCTAAAAGTAACGATTTCTACGCTGTATCTCGAAGGGAAATCACTTTTAGCTAAAAGTAACGATTTTTACGAGTTTTCTAAAGGGAAACCAACTATAAAAAACATATTGAAAGAGAGAAAGAAAATTCTGAAAAATTTGGATTTTTGAATTTTGGAAAAAGCGCTTTATCTCGAGAACAAAGCACTTTTAGACAAAACTAACGATATTTAGGGATCAATTTAGGAAAAACGCTGTATCTCGAAGGGAAATCACTTTTAGCTAAAAGTAACGATTTTTACGGGTTTTCTAAAGGGAAACCAACTATAAAAAACATATTGAAAGAGAGAAAGAAAATTCTGAAAAATTTGGATTTTTGAATTTTGGAAAAAGCGCTTTATCTCGAGAACAAAGCACTTTTAGGCAAAACTAACGATATTTAGGGATCAATTTTTAAATTTAGGAAAAACGCTGTATCTCGAAGGGAAATCACTTTTAGCTAAAAGTAACG